>JBBGZY010000434.1:702500-1207500 GCA_037952925.1 Lithobates clamitans | reverse complement strand
CCAAATTTATCAACACACAATGCGTACTAGGTAAGTACAGAAAGTTGTTAATCCCCCTAGGAAAACTACCATCCTCTTGGATCAGGTGGGTTTTCTTATTTGTGGGAAATGTGTGATTTGTGCAACAGTCAAACATAGAAAGAGGAAGAGGAAAATAAAGTTTGAAACCCATTCCCGGGGGATCTTTTGAAATAAGAACATTCATCACCTGCGGCAGTACACGTCACCTACCTACTGAGCTGTCCTTGTAGGCTCCAATATGTTGAAAGAACCACAAGGAAGCTGAGAGAACATGTGAGCAATATTAGAAAAGGGTATAAACATCATAGTTTGTCTAACCATTTTAGACTTTTCCACAATCAAGACCCCACAGGTTTGACAAGGTGGAGGCGCATTAGAGAGGAACCAACTTAAAGAAGGCCATCTCTCAGAACGAAACCCAATGGATATACCACTAGGGTTAAATTGCTTCCTGTCCAATTGGTCATTCTAAAATTGGGACAATAAAATGGGATTTTTAAAACGGCTTACCTGTAAAATCCTTTTCCTGGAGTACATCATAGGACACAGAGCCTCAAGTAATTACTTGGTGGGTTATGGGCCTACCTTCAGGTGTTGACACTGGTATAACCAATACAGGAAGTTGACTCCCCTATAGAACCCCTCCTGCTTCCAGGAGTCCTCAGTTTTTGTAGCCTAGCAATATAAGCAATATACTCTTACCCCATAAAACAGAGGGGCGGGAGCTCTGTGCCCTATGATGTATTCCAAGAAAAGGATTTTACAGGTAAGCTGTTTTAAAAATCCCATTTTCTTTATCGTACATCAGAGGACACAGAGCCCCAAGTAATTACTTGGTGGGATGTCCCATAGCAATGCTACTTGAGGGGAGGGAGACAACCCGTAGGGCACCCCTGGACCTTGAGGAATACTGCTGCTTGCAGCACACTGCGCCCGAAGGCGATATCCTCATTCCATTTTACATCTATTTGATAATATTTTGTAAATGTATGCACTGAAGACCAAGTTGCGGCCTTGCAGATCTGAGACATGGAGGCCCAGTGACGCACTGCCCAAGAAACACCAACTGCTCTGTTAGAGTGCGCCTTAACTTGAAAAGGGGGAATCTTTCCCTTTAAATCATAAGTTCGAATTATAACTTGCCGAATCCACTTAGCCACAGTGGATTTTGACGCTGCCTGTCCTTTTATAGGACCCTCTGGCAGAATAAATAAGACGTCAGTCTTACGAATCTGAGCAGTTTTCTTTAAATAGATCTTCCCTGCTTTCACCACATCAAGACAACATAATGACTTTTCTTCCTTGGAACATGGTTTTGGAAAAAATGATGGCAGGACAATATCTTCATTCAGATTTAAGCCTGAAACCACTTTTGGCAAAAAGTCTGGACGAGGGTGTAACACCACTCTGTCCTCATGAATAATCAAATATGGCTCTTTACAGGAACGAGCAGCCAATTCTGAAACCCTCCTTGCTGAGGATATAGCAACCAAAAATAGCTTCCTAGTCAGAAGGACTAAGGGAACATGCTGTAATGGTTTGAATGGCGGTTTTTGTAACACTGACAAAACTAAATTCAAGTCCCAAGGGCTTAAGGGTGATTTAACTGGCAGATTAATCTGCATCACTCCTTGCATGAAACCCCAGACTAAAGAATGCGTAGCAAGTGGTCTTTGAAATAAAATTGATAAGGCTGAGACTTGGCCCTTAACCACTTGACCACTGGGCACTTAAACCCCCTTCCTAACCAGACCAATTTTCAGCTTTCGGTGCTCTCACATTTTGAATGACAATTACTCAGTCATACAACACTGTACCCATATGAAATTTCTATCCTTTTTTTCACACAAATAGAGCTTTCTTTTGGTGGTATTTAATCACCATTTTTTTTTTAATTTTTTACGCTATAAAAGAAAAAAACACTGAAAATTTGGTAAAAAAATGAATTTTTCTTTGTTTCTGTTATAAAATTTAGCAAATTAGTAATTTTTCTACGTAAATTTTGGTAAAAATAAGTACAAATTGGTGTATATTATTTGGTCTTTGTGAATGTTAGAGAGTCCAAAAGCTATGGTGCCAATATCTGAAAATTGATCACACCTGAAGTACTGACGGCCTATCTAATTTCTTGAGACCCTAACATGCCAGAAAAGTACAAATACCCCCCAAATGACCCCTATTTGGAAAGAAGACATTCCAAGGTATTTGAAAAGATGCATGATGAGTTTTTTTGAAATAGTCATTTTTTCCCACAATTCTTTGCAAAATCAAGATTTTTTTTTTTTCACAAAATTGTTATACTAGAAGGTTATTTCTCACACACAGCATATGCATACCACAAATTACACCCCAAAACACATTCTGCTATTACTCCCGAGTATGGCGATACCACATGTGTGAGACTTTTACACAGCGTGGCCACATACAGAGGCCCAACATGCAGGGAGCACCTCCAAGCGTTCTGGAGCACCCAGGCCAATTCTTATATTTCTCTCCTACATGTAAAAATCATAATTTATTTGCTATAAAATTACATAGAACCCCAAAACATTATATATATATTTTTTTTTAGCAAAGACCCTAGAGGATACAATGGCGGTTGTTGCAACTTTTTATCTCGCACGGTATTTGCGCAGCAATTTTCTAAACGTTTTTTTTGGGGGAAAAAAAAGTTTGGTGCTTTAACCACTTGCCGACCGCCTACCGCATATATACTGCGGCAGAATGGCACGGGCAGGCAAAATCACGTACCCGTACGTGATCTGCCTCCCGCGGGTGGGGGGTCCGATCGGACCCCCCCCCCCCCCAGTGCCATAGGCGGTCGGCTCTCGTTCGCGGGCGATGGGAGGTGAGGGGGAGGCCATCCATTGATGGCCACCCCCTCCCGATCGCTCCCGGCGAATGAAAACGCTTCCTTTCCCTCTGTAATGTAAACAGATGGAAAGGAAGTGATGTCATCTCTCCTCGAGCCGGTCTTTTCGTCCCGGCGCAGAGGAGAGAAGATATCCAAGTAAGTGCACCAACATTACACTTACAGTAGAACACGCAGGCACACTTGTCACCACCCAGTCACCCCCCAATCACCCCCCTGTACCCCCTGTCACTCTGACACCAATAGCAGTTTTTTTTTTTTTGCATTGGTGTCAGTTTGTGTCAGTTACAAGTGTTAGGGCAGTTAGGTTAGACCCCTTTAGGTCTAGGGTACCCCCCTTTAGGTCCAGGGTACCCCCCTAACAAAAGTTAACCCCTTGATTACCCCCCGTCGCCAGTGTCGCTAAGCGATCGTTTTTCTGATCGCTGTATTAGTGACACAGGTGACGCTAGTTAGGGAGGTAAGTATATAGGTTCACTGTCAGTGTTTTATAGCGACAGGGACCCCCATTTACTACCTGCTAAAGGTTTTAACCCCCTGATTGCCCCCTAGTTAACCCTTTCACCAGCGATCACCGTATAAGTGTTACGGGTGACGCTGGTTAGATAGTTTGTTTTTTGTAGTTTATTATAGTTTATTACAGTTTATTATAGTTTATTATAGTTTTAGGGCACCCGCCGTTTATTACCTTATAAAGGTTTAACCCCCTAATTGCCCGGCGGTGATAGAAGTTAAGTTTTTAGGATCTGATAAGGTCTGCGTCGCCCCAGGCAGCGCCAGGTTAGCGCCAGTACCGCTAAAACCCACGCACGCAGCATACACCTCCCTTAGTGCTATAGTATCTGAACGGATCGATATCTGATCCGATCAGATCTATACTCCCCAGCAGTTTAGGGTTCCCTGAAACACAGTGTTAGCGGGATCAGCCCAGATACCTGCTAGCACCTGCGTTTTGCCCCTCCGCCCAGCCCAGCCCACCCAAGTGCAGTATCGATCGATAACTGACACTTACAAAACACTAAGCACACATAACTGCAGCGTTCGCAGAGTCAGGCCTGATCCCTGCGATCGCTAACAGTTTTTTGGTAGCGTTTTGAATCAGTCACTAACAGTCAGGAGCTTTTTTGCCTGTGAGTCTCACTAGTGTACCCCTAAATTTAGAGGCCAAAATGGCAAATCGAAGGTACACTAGTGAAGAGGCCTACACGTTTCTGAGTATGACAGATAGTGAAGAGGAAGTCACTCATCTGTCAAGTTCAGGCTCAGAATACGAACCTGTAGAGGACAGCGGCTCCATGACAGATAGCTCTGACGACGGAGTTGTGGTCCCTGCTAGGGTCAGGCGTACCAGACCCCGAACTTCTTCTGTCCTTGAAGTGCAAGAACCGCAGGGCTCTCGTATGGAGCAGAGAAGTACTAGTGCCGCTACTCCTGGTGAACTGGCAAGCACCAGCGGCCTAGTACACCCTGGTCGTACATCCAGCACTGCAGTATCACGTGGTGACATGGCGAGTCCCATAAGTGCAGTTCAAGCTGGCGAGGTGGCAAGCACAAGTAGTGTCCCGCTGCCACCAAGAAGAAGACGAACTCAGGCCCGTCGTGCCCATAGTGCCCTTCCTGCTGCATTCGCCAATCTGAATTGGGAACCCACCACTTCTGCAGCACCCGTACTTCCCCCTTTCACTGGCCAACCCGGAATTCAGGTGGAAACAGTTGACTTTACGCCACTGGATTTTTATTCGCTGTTTTTCACCGAAGATCTCTATAGATCTATTGTGGACCAAAGCAATTTGTACGCTGGTCAACACATCGCCACTATTCCCCAGTCCTCCCTTGCCAGAGATTGGAGACCAATTACGGTCTCCGAATTTAAGATCTTTCTGGGCCTTTCCCTCCTCATGGGCATAACCAAAAAGTGTGAGTTGCGGTCATATTGGTCCACTGACCCAATTCACCATATGCCCGTGTTCTCTGCCTCCATGACCAGGGCACGATACGAGCAGATTTTGCGGTTCATGCACTTCAACGACAATGAACTCTGTCGTCCTCGTGGAGACCCTGCATACGATCGGCTCTACAAAATTCGGCCCCTCGTAAACCACTTCAACCAACGTTTTGCAGACTTGTTTACCCCGCATCAAGTTGTCTGCGTTGATGAGTCCCTGATTAAGTTTTCTGGCCGCTTGTCATTCAAACAGTACCTTCCCAGCAAGCGTGCCAGATACGGGGTCAAGATGTATAAGCTCTGTGACAGGGCCACAGGCTATACATGTAGATTTATGGTTTACGAGGGAAAAGATAGTCACGTAGAGCCGACAAACTGCCCTGACTACATAGGAAGCGCTGGCAAGATAGTGTGGGACTTGGTGTCACCCTTATTCGGAAAGGGGTACCACTTGTACGTGGACAATTATTATACGAGCGTGCCACTTTTTAGTCACTTGTTTGATCATCAGATTGGAGCATGTGGCACCGTGCGACCTAATCGCCGGGGCTTTCCCCAGCGGCTTGTAGAGTCCCGTCTTAGGCTGGGGGAGAGAGCCTGCTTGCAGTATAATAATTTGCTCGCTATGAAGTGGAGGGACAATAAGAATGTTTTCGTTCTTACCTCCCTTCATGCAGACACGACGACCCAAATTACTACGGCGACTGGTGTTGTGGAGAAACCCCTCTGTGTCCACGAATACAACCTTAATATGGGAGGGGTGGACCTCAACGACCAGTTGTTGGCGCCGTACCTAGTTGCCCGTAAGGCCAGACGCTGGTACAAAAAAGTGTCTGTTTATTTATTTCAATTGGCTTTGCTGAATGCTCATGTGCTATACAGAGCTTTAGGACGGACTGGATCCTTCCTTAAATTCCAGGAAGAGATCGTCAGAGACCTTCTGTTTCCAGATGGTGCTCCACCTCACCTTCCCAATCCAAATGCAGTAAGCCGGCTGCATGGGAGGCATTTTCCTTATGTCCTCCAGAGTACCCCTACCCAACGAGCCCCCCAAAAAAGATGTCGTGTCTGCAGCAAGCGCGGATTTAGGCGTGACACCCGGTATTGTTGTCCCTCCTGTCCTGACAATCCTGGTCTATGCATTGGTGAATGTTTTGAACGCTACCATACACTAGTGGAGTATTAGCGTAGGGTTCAGCACGGCACAGACTAGGCACACTAACACAGGGTCTCCCAAGATGCCATCGCATTTTGAGAGACCCAAACCTGGGTTTTATTATTCTCTCTCTATTGTTCTGCTCTTTTTTATTGTATTCTATACTGCAATGTTTTATTGTTATGTTTTTATCATGTTTGCTTTATAGGTATGCAATTTTTTTATACTTTTTTATTGTTAACCACTTTTTTGTTTTCAGGTACGCCATTCAGCTGCAGAGCGGATTTATTTATCTTGACAGCAACAGCGTTTGCTCCCACGATATATAAAGCCGTGACTCCAGCGCTGTCGGAGGTGATTTCACCACCACAGTTACATACTTCAGCATATATGCCGAAGCGTGGGGGCAGTAGTGGGTGGAGGAGCAATTTGCTCCTGCCTTTTGCGGGAGGATGCCCCCATGCTTCGGCATATATATATTTTAGGTAGGCACAGGTTGCGTTAAATGTTTTATTTTTTACTATGTTTTTTTTGTATTTGCTTTGCAGGTATGGTAAGTATTACTGTTATACTGTAATGTTACTTTGTTTTTTTGTTAACCATCATTTGCTTAGCAGGTACGCCATTCAGTTGCAGCACGGATTTATTTATCTTGACAGCAACAGCGTTTGCTCCCACGATATATAAAGCCGTGACTCCAGCGCTGTCGGAGGTGATTTCACCACCACAGTTACATACTTCAGCATATATGCCGAAGCGTGGGGGCAGTAGTGGGTGGAGGAGCAATTTGCTCCTGCCTTTTGCGGGAGGATGCCCCCATGCTTCGGCATATATATATTTTAGGTAGGCACAGGTTGCGTTAAATGTTTTATTTTTTACTATGTTTTTTTTGTATTTGCTTTGCAGGTATGGTAAGTATTACTGTTATACTGTAATGTTACTTTGTTTTTTTGTTAACCATCATTTGCTTAGCAGGTACGCCATTCAGTTGCAGCACGGATTTATTTATCTTGACAGCAACAGCGTTTGCTCCCACGATATATAAAGCCGTGACTCCAGCGCTGTCGGAGGTGATTTCACCACCACAGTTACATACTTCAGCATATATGCCGAAGCGTGGGGGCAGTAGTGGGTGGAGGAGCAATTTGCTCCTGCCTTTTGCGGGAGGATGCCCCCATGCTTCGGCATATATAAATGGTGCATGTATGCCCATCATTAGAAGTGGGCGGATGAAGGGAGGTATTCTAATGGTGGGCATACCCACAGATCAATATCTTTTTTTCTTCAGCCCACAGGCTGCATGAAAAAAAAGTTTACAATACAAGGACCAGCAACGTACTGGTATGTTGCTGGACTTTGAGTGGTTATACCAGAATGATGCCTGCAGGTTTAGGTATCATCTTGGTATCATTCTTTTCAGCCAGCGGTCGGCTTTCATGTAAAAGCAATCCTAGCGGCTAATTAGCCTCTAGACTGCTTTTACAAGCAGTGGGAGGGATTTTCCCCCCCCACCGTCTTCCATGTTTTTCTCTGGCTCTCCTGTCCCAACAGGGAACCTGAGAATGCAGCCGGTGATTCGGCCAGCTGACCATAGAGCTGATCAGAGACCAGAATGGCTCCAATCATCTCTATGGCATAAGAAACCGGAAGCTACGAGCATTTCATGACTTAGATTTCGCCGGATGTAAACAGCGCCATTGGGAAATTGGGAAAGCATTTTATCACACCGATCTTGGTGTGGTCAGATACTTTGAGGGCAGAGGAGAGATCTAGGGTCTAATAGACCCCAATTTTTTCAAAAAAAGAGTACCTGTCACTACCTATTGCTATCATAGGGGATATTTACATTCCCTGAGATAACAATAAAAATGGTAAAAAAAAAAATAAAAATGAAAGGAACAGTTTAAAAATAAGATAAAAAATCAAAAAATTAATAAAGGAAAAAAAAAAAAAAAAAAAGCACCCCTGTCCCCCTCTGCTCTCGCGCAAAGGCGAACGCAAGCGTCGGTCTGGCGTCAAATGTAAACAGCAATTGCCCCATGCATGTGAGGTATCACCGCGAAGGTCAGATCGAGGGCAGTAATTTTAGCAGTAGACCTCCTCTGTAAATCTAAAGTGGTAACCTGTAAAGGCTTTTAAAAATGTATTTAGTTTGTCGCCACTGCACGTTTGTGCGCAATTTAAAAGCCTGTCATGTTTGGTATCCATGTACTCGGCCTAAGATCATCTTTTTTATTTCATCAAACATTTGGGCAATATAGTGTGTTTTAGTGCATTAAAATTTTAAAAAGTGTGTTTTTTCCCCAAAAAATGCGTTTGAAAAATCGCTGCGCAAATACTGTGTGAAAAAAAAAAATGAAACACCCACCATTTTAATCTGTAGGGCATTTGCTTTAAAAAAATATATAATGTTTGGGGGTTCAAAGTAATTTTCTTGCAAAAAAAAAAACTTTTTCATGTAAACAATAAGTGTCAGAAAGGGCTTTGTCTTCAAGTGCTTAGAAGAGTGGGTGATGTGTGACATAAGCTTCTAAATGTTGTGCATAAAATGCCAGGACAGTTCAAAACCCCCCCAAATGACCCCATTTTGGAAAGTAGACACCCCAAGCTATTTGCTGAGAGGCATGTCGAGTCCATGGAATATTTTATATTGTGACACAAGTTGCGGGAAAAAGACAATTTTTTTTTTTTTTTTTGCACAAAGTTGTCACTAAATGATATATTGCTCAAACATGCCATGGGAATATGTGAAATTACACCCCAAAATGCATTCTGTTGCTTCTCCTGAGTACGGGGATACCACATGTGTGAGACTTTTTGGGAGCCTAGCCGCGTACGGGACCCTGAAAACCAAGCACCGCCTTCAGGCTTTCTAAGGGCGTAAATTTTTGACTTCACTCTTCACTGCCTATCACAGTTTCGGAGGCCATGGAATGCCCAGATGGAACAAACCCCCCCCCCAAATGACCAAATTTTGGAAAATAGACACCCAAAGCTATTTTCTGAGAGGTATAGTGAGTATTTTGCAGACCTCACTTTTTGTCACAAACTTTTGAAAATAGAAAAAAAAAAATATGTTTTTATTGTCTTTCTTCATTTTCAAAAACAAATGAGAGCTGCAAAATACTCACCATGCCTCTCAGCAAATAGCTTGGGGTGTCTACTTTCCAAAATGGGGTCATTTTGGGGGGTTTTGTGCTATCTTGGCATTTTATGGCCTTCAAAACTGTGATGGGTAGTGAGGAGTGAAATAAAAAATTAACGCTCTTAGAAATCCTGAAGGCGGTGATTGGATTTTGGGGCCCGTATGAAGCTAGGCTCCCAAAAAGTGCCACTCATGTGGTATCCCCGTACTCAGGAGAAGCAGCTAAATGTATTTTGGGATGCAATTCCACATATGCCCATGGCCTGTGTGAGTAATATATCATTTAGTGACAACTTTGTGCAAAAAAAAAAAAAATTGTCACATTCCCGCAACTTGTGTCAAAAAATAAAATATTCCATGGACTCAACATGCCTCTCAGCAAATAGCTTGGGGTGTCTACTTTCCAAAATGGGGTCATTTGAGGGGGTTTTGTACCATCTGGGCATTTTATGGCCTTCAAAACTGTGATAGGTAGTGAGGTGGGAAATCAAAAATGTATGCCCTTTGAAATCCTGAAGGCGGTGCTTGGTTTTCGGGGCCCCATACGCGGCTAGGCTCCCAAAAAGTCCCACACATGTGGTATCCCCATACTCAGGAGAAGCAGCTAAATGTATTTTGGGGTGCAATTCCACATATGCGCATGGCCTGTGTGAGCAATATATCATTTAGTGACAACTTTTTGTAATTTTTTTTTTTTTTTTGTCATTATTCAATCACTTGGGACAAAAAAAAAAAATATTCAATGGGTTCAACATGCCTCTCAGCAATTTCCTTGGGTTGTCTACTTTCCAAAATGGGGTCATTTGTGGGGGTTTTGTACTGCCCTGCCATTTTAGCACCTCATGAAATGACATAGGCAGTCATAAAATAAAAGCTGTGTAAATTCCAGAAAATGTACCCTAGTTTGTAGGCGCTATAACTTTTGTGCAAACCAATAAATATACGCTTATTGACATTTTTTTTACCAAAGACATGTGGCCGAATACATTTTGGCCTAAATGTATGACTAAAATTGAATTTATTGGATTTTTTTAATAACAAAAATTAGAAAATATTTGTTTTCAAAATTTTCGGTCTTTTTCCGTTTATAGCGCAAAAAATAAAAACGGCAGAGGTGATCAAATACCATCAAAAGAAAGCTCTATTTGTGGGAAGAAAAGGACGCAAATTTCGTTTGGGTACACCATTGCATGACCGCGCAATTAGCAGTTAAAGCGACGCAGTGCCGAATTGTAAAAAGTGCTCTGGTCAGGAAGGGGGTAAAACCTTCCGGGGCTGAAGTGGTTAAAAAAAAAAAAAAAAAAAAAAACAGTAAAGTTAGCCCAATATTTTTGCATAATGTGAAAGATGAAGTTACGCCGAGTAAATAGATACCTAACATGTCACCCTTCAAAATTGCACACGCTCATGGAATGGTGCCAAACTTCGCTACTTAAAAATCTCCATAGGTGACGCTTTAAAATTTTTTACTGGTTACATGTTTTGAGTTACAGAGGTCTAGGGCCAAAATTATTGATCTCGCTCCAACGTTCGCAGTGATACCTCACATGTGTGGTTTGAACACCGTTTTCATATGTGGGCGGAACTTACGTATGTGTTCGCTTATGCATGCGAGCACACGGACAGGGGCGCTTTAAAAAAAAATTTTTTTTTTTTTTATTGTTCATTTTACTTTAGTTTGACACCTTTTTCCCCTCCAAAATTTTTTTGATCACTTTTATTTCTATTACAAGGAATGTAAACATCCTTGTAATAGGAATATGGCATGACAGGTCCTCTTTACAGTGAGATATGGGGGTCAATAAGACCCCACATCTCACCTCTAGGCTGGGAAGCCTGAAATAAAATAAAACGATCCTGGCTTCGATCGTAGCGGTGAGTCGGTAGAAGCACCGGAGGGTGGGGGGAAGGGGGGGTGTCCCCTCTCGCCTCCCATAAGAACGGTCAAGCTGTGGAACAGCCGCTATGATCATTCTTATGGTGTAGGAAATCGCCGGCTGAAAAAGCTGATATCTGAATGATACCTGTAGCTGCAGGCATCATTCAGATATCCTCGCTCAAATTCAAGGACGTCATATAAGGGCGGGCGGGAACTGGTTAAAAATTGCGGGGTATTGCAGAGTATTGCAGAGTATTGCAGAGTATTGCAGAGTATTGCAGAGTATTGCAGAGTAGTGCCGGGTATATTGCAGAGTAGTGCCGGGTATATTGCAGAGTAGTGCCGGGTATATTGCAGAGTAGTGCCGGGTATATTGCAGAGTAGTGCCGGGTATATTGCAGAGTAGTGCCGGGTATATTGCAGAGTAGTGCAGGGCATATTGCAGAGTAGAGCAGGGCATATTGCAGAGTAGTGCAGGGCATATTGCAGAGTATTGCAGGGCATACTGCAGAGTATTGCAGGGCATATTGCAGGGATGGCTGAGCATGGAGGGATGGATGGATGGATGTGACTGCAATTGTCACTGAGCAGTGCTGTGAGCACTACACATGCAGCCCACAGCGGTGCTGCCATCTGATCCCTCCCCCTCTCACTGTACCGATCGGTACAGAGAGGGGAGGGAGGAACCGGCGTCATGACATAACGCCAGTTTGTTTACGTGTGGTCGCTCCGTCATTTGACGGAGCGATCACATGGTAAACGGCCGCAACCAGCGGCCGTTTACCGCGATCTGCCGGGTCCTCTGGACCCGTGGTCACGAAGTTCTCAGGTGGGCGCGCGAGAGCAGGATTCTGGGATGATGTCCATTGACGTCCATCCAGAACTAGCCGACCGCGCTGCAGCCGTCTTTCGGCTATGGCCCCGTCGGCAAGTGGTTAATAGTACTCAGGGCCAACTTCATCTCTACGCCTACTTGTAGAAAGGCAAGAATTCTGCCTCTAATATATCTCCGAGGGTGCCAACCCTTGGATTCACACCAGGAAACATAGGCTTTCCAGACTCTATAATATATAGCTCTAGAAGCTGGCTTCCTAGCATTAAAGTATAAATAACTGCCCTGGAAAGCCCACGTCTTTTCAGAATGTGGGTCTCAATAGCCAGGCCGTTAAATTTAGCATTCGTAAAGTAGGATGGAATATCGGCCCCTGTGAGAGCAGGTCTGGCCTTAGTGGAAGGGACCACAGATCCTCCACTGCCATCTTAAGACCTCTGCATACCATGACCTTCTGGGCCATGCCGGTGCTGCCAGAATTACAGGTTTTCTTTCCAGCTTGATCCTGCAAAGTCAAGGCAGCAACTGAATAGGGGGAAATGCATAGATCGGTAAAAGCTGATCCCACAGTATCAACGCATCTGTTCTGCATGCGAATGGATCCTTTGTTGTGGACACAAAGTTGATTAACTCCATGTTGCACTGGATGCTAGAAGATCTACATCCGGAGTCCCCCATCCTTGACAAACAGCCCGAAACATGTCGGGGTGAATAGACCATTCCCCTGGGAATAATCTGCTGGCAGCACATGTAGTACGCGTGCCAATTCTCTATTCCGGAATGAAGACCGCCGATGGGCACGGAATATTTCTTTCTGCCCAAGTTAGAATATGGTTCACTTCTCTCTGCACTGAGAGATTCTTGGTGCCCCTTTTGGTGATTGATATAGGCCACAGCCGTGGCATTGACGGATTGGATCCTGTCGGGACAATCCCTTAACCTGGAAGTCCAAGCTTTTAGAGCCAGACGCACTGCCCGAATTTCTAGGATGTTGATGGGCAAGGCTCTTTCGGTTCTTGAACACTGTCCTTGGACAGTTGTCTTCTGTCATTACCACTTTTCAGAAAAGTGATTTTAAGTATTTACCCTTTAGGACATTCTTTGGTAACCAATTGAGGCTTTGGGACACCCTTGGGGACAGCCGCATTGGCAAGTCCAAAGCTTGGATCGTTTCGTTCCAAGAAAATAGAATACTGTTTTGCAACAGTCTCGAATGGAACTGGGCAAAGGGAACTGCTTCGAATGAAGCCACCATCTTTTCTAACAACCTCATGCAAAGGTGAATGGAAGGACCTCCTTTTGACCTGACCATCCGCACCAACTCTTTTATAGAGTGGCGTTTTTTGTTTTGTTTGTTTTTTTCTGGGTAAGAAGACCCTTTTTCTGGGCTGTATCTATGATCAGACCCAAATACTGCAGCCCTTTTTTAGTGATTTTAATGGAGACTTTACTAGGTTGAGAATGCAATCCAGAACTTTCCAGGTAACTGATTGTAATGCGTACACCTTACTCCGAACAGCGATTGGTCTATTAGCAATAGATCGTCTAGGTATGCCAAGACTGTTTAAGCCCTGTGCCCTTGACCTGGCTACAGGTGGGGCTAGCACCTTTGTGAACACTCGAGGTGCTGTAGCTAGCCCGAAGAGCAAGGCTATAAACTGAAATGCTGCTGTTCTACTTCGAACCACAGAAACCTTTGGTGAGCGGGAAATATATGGACATGCAGATATGCATCCCTGATGCCGATAGGCGGCAGAAGTTTTCCTCCTTGCAGGATAGAAACTACTGACTTGATCAACACCATAAAAAAGGAGCGGATCTTCAGAAAAAGATTTAGATTCTTTTAGATCTAGAATGGATCTGTTGAATTTCTGCGTGGCTCTGTACATGTACAGGAAACGCATGAAAAAGGCAGTGAAGGTTCCAAGGAACCTAAGAAAAAAACAGAACTATCAGCTGACTCTACTAGAGGTAGCTTGAAAGAGGCACAAATCATCTCTGTAAGAGGTTTGCACCAGCAATTTCTCAGATTGCGAGGCTGAAAAAAAGTTCAACTCTAGTTGTCTCTTCTGCAGAGGAGTACTCGGTTTGCCTTTCTTCCCGATTACCTGAGGGTAATCCTTCATCCTCTACCCACTGTTCCCTTGATAAGGGATCTCAGGTGGGGGAGGGGGGGTCTAACACGCTTCTCAATCTTGGATAGCGGACGCGATTAAAATCGCTAATTTTCCTTCTAGGTCCTGCAGGGCTGAGGAAAAACGCATCTTCAATCATGTATACAGGGGCTGAATATTTTCTCCTCTTAGGCTCATTTTCCACTATTGCAACCCCAAAGTTGCGTGATTTTACTGTGATCCTTTGCCGCCGAGAATATGTCAGGGCGCGATTTTGATGCGACAGGAAACAATGCCTGTGTATTCTAGAGTTTTATAGACCTCAAGTCGCATCAAAGTGTTACCAAAGTAGTGCAGGGACTACCTTAAAGTCGCACAGATCTGAACAGTATTTTTTGGAAATCATGCCCTAGAGTCCGACAGTGGAGGCCGTCACCGTTGCCTAGAGGCCGCCTCCCCCTGCGCAGGGGAAGGAATCTGTTTAAGTGACTTGTCCAAGGTCACAAGGAGCCAACGTGAGGACGAGGTCCCACGTCTTTCAGGAAGCCTCCCATGGCTACGCTGGCTGTCAGAGTAGTTAACCTGTGAGGAATGGCTCCTTTACTAGTGAACGCCGACATGTAGATCTGAACCCATGTCTGTCAGGAAGTCTCCCATGGCTGCACTGGCCGTCAGAGTACTTAACCTGTGAGCTGTTGTGGCTTCACTTTAAGGTTGGGTTCACACTGCTGCTGTTGCAGACATCGCATGTGATTCGCAGCGCACTGCTGTTCACATCACATGCGATGTCTGTGCTGTGCGATATCAGCCATACAGATAGTATGGCTGATATTGCACCGCATTCGGTCCAAACTCGCACAGGACCCTTTTTTTTGTTCGGACCAAAATCGGATCGCATGGGTGTTCACACCTATGCGATCCGAAAATGTCCGAATTGTCAGTTCGCATTGCGATATGCGGGCTGAACTGGGGGTGTTATTAACATTGTATGACACTCCCCAGCAGTTCGCATATGGCAGTGTGAACTGCCGTGCGAGTTGGTGCGGTGCGGGAACCCGCAGTAAATTCGCTGCGTTCCCGCACCGCAGCAGTGTGAACCCAGCCTAAATAAAAGGACATTTATACCTTCTACTGGACAAAAGAGCTTTACTGCTAGAAAACATTTGGATGTATTTCACCAAACCTTCCCCAATAAAAAGGGAAACTAGTCATACACGCTTTTTTGCAAGATGCTTCAGCTGACCAACCCTTTTAACCACAGGGTCCTAAGCATGTGTTTTAGCACAAGCGCAAGGCTAGACGCATGGTGGATAGGGTCTTTTATGGCATCTATCGCGAAACATAGCGCCATTGGTAAGAGGATTTTAACAAAAAAATTCCAACTCCTTATCTGTTGGATGCTTAAAGCGGGGGTCCACCTATACCGGCAAAAAAAAAAAAAAATATTAAAAGCCAGCAGCTACAAATACTGCAGCTGCTGACTTTTAATACATGGCCACTTACCTGTCCCAGGGTCCAGCGATGTCGGCAGGCGACGCCGAGAACCTGCTCAGTTCTCGGCAGCTGACGCCGCCATCCTAGGTGAGGGAATCAGGAAGTGAAGCGTTGCGGCTTCACTTCCCGGTTCCCTACTGCGCATGCGCGAGTCGCGCTGCGCATCGTAACTGGACCACGCTCTCTCCTGGGAGCTGTGTGTTTCCCAGGAGACAGCGCGGAGGGACAGGAAGAGGCATGGGGGTCTATACCGGAAGTGGGTGCAAATACCTGTCTTAGACAGGTATCTGCACCCCCCTCCCCCCTGAAAGGTGCCAAATGTGACACTGGAGGGGGGGGAGGGTTCCGAAATGCGTTAGTTCCATTTTTGTGTGGAACTCCGCTTTAAGCAATTATGCATCTTTATTGATGCTGGAAATCGCAGCGTCTAACTGCTGGTACTTTCCAACCTTTGTGAATTTTTCCTCCATGATAGAGAACTGAGAAACTCTTTGGAGGGAAAAAAATGCTTATCCAGATGATCCCATTCAGCATAAATAAGCGCTGTAAAAAGGTTTTTTGTTTTTTAAAAAAAAAACAAAAAGGGACCTAGACTTTCAGCTTACTCTGTTAGGAGTAGTATAAAAAGTGGAATGAACCATCTCTGTAAGAGTTTGTACCATCAATCTGTCAGATTGTGAGGTTGCAACAGGTTCATAAACTGTCATTTCCTCCGCAGAGGAAAATTTGGCTCGTTTTTCCCCGTGATCACCTGGGGATAACACCTCACCCTGTGCCCACTGTTCCTTTAAAAAAAGGGGTTTGAGGTGGGGGAGGGGGATCTAGCATGCTTCTAGCATCTTCCTTCTAAGCCCAACAGGGCAGAGGAGAATGCATCTTTAGTCACATACACAGGGGCTGAAGTGTGAGAAGCAGTTGCACCACCAATTGCTTCCAATGACTAACCCTGGCTTGCCATGTCAGGTATTTCCGGAGAGGATGATAGTGTGGAGGCATGACTGGAGTTCCCAGCACCTGGGGGTGGAATCCTTGGTACCTTTGTGGTACACTGGAAATCAAATGTTCTAAGCACAACAGCAGAGGCACTTTAACAAATTATGGTATTTGCTGAACAATAGTTTTAGCAAAAGAAAACAATGTCACCATAAGGATCAGCCTTTGATGCTGAGTGCCATAATATTTCCTGTGCTGGAAACGCCCGTTTACACACCTTTACATGCCCAGCGCTCCTGTGTCTTAGTGTGACAGACTTCTGTCTTCAGCATATGAACTGAGAGCGTCTGTGTTAAGCCTCAGGGGAGAACCTGATTACACATAAGTGTCAGCACAGCACCTCTCCAGGAGGAGAAGGGAGGGGGAGGGAAATTTTTTTATCAGCAGTGTTTGTTAAGCTCCTAGTTTTAAAGGCAGACTTCACTTTATACAAAAAAATGCAAATGGCTTGTTTTCTATGTTCATAAACTACTGCTGTAACCCCTTTAGATCCCTCAGAAGAGGAACACCATCTGTTCAATTAAGAATTCCTCTGGCTGCAGGGACCACACCCGCTGCTATAGCCAGACACAGAGCTGCTGAAAAAGCATTGTATTAGATAAGTGTAATATACTCCCTCTAGGAGACATTTTAAGGCATACAGTTAATATATATATAAATATATATATATATATATATATATATATATATATATATATATATATATATATATTTTTTTTTTTTTGGAGAAAAAGGCATAGGTGGACTTTTTACAGTTCCTAGGCTTCTCCCCTTAACGGATCCTCGCTGCAGGATACTGCTGATTTAACAGACAGATCCAACTTTCACCCATCACGGCGGGCAGCGTAGTTAAACCTTCAAAGACTGGGGCCCTTTTTAATAGGGGTTCCACTCCTTTGGACCTGTATAGCACCCCTCAAGAACAACTTTAGGTAATATGAAAAACCAAAAAGAGTCCTGGTTCCTAGGGTCCAGCTCTCAAAGAGAAGCTTTCAGGCAAAACCTTGTTCTTCAATGCGAGGCCCAGGTACCATCCTATGGCCTCAGTGGCGAGGATGGATCCGGTTGTGGAGGTTTTTTAAATCCAGCATGGATGCCTCCCTGGAGCTCCTCGGAGCATATCTTCACTCGTGACCAACACCTTAGACACTGGCGAAAAAACTGACGACTCATGGAAGGAGGAGGGGTTCTATAGGGGAGTCAACTTCCTGTATTGGTTATACCAGTGTCAACACCTGAAGGTAGGCCCATAACCCACCAAGTAATTACTTGAGGCTCTGTGCCCTATAATGTACGATAAAGAAATATAATTTTTGGTTAAATATAAATATTTCTTACATTTCTGTTTTATTACTTTTTTAGTTGTATTTTTATTCAGATTTTCACATTTTATTTCATTTTTTTTCTATTTTCATTTTTATTTCTAGTTCTATTTTCATTTTATTCTATTTTTAAATTTTTTAATTCCTCATTTATTAGATTTATTAATAGTGAGCTAGGTGGAAGGAATTCGGAATTACACACATTAAACAAATATTCAGGGATGGGGTGTTGCGTATGTTCGCTGACCTGAAGGAAACGTATAATCTGCCTCCCTCGATGCAATTCTATTATATGCAACTTAGGCATGCGGTAGTAGCTCAAGGCCGGTCCTCGGAGTGGCATTTGTCCTCAACCCTGGTATTTAATCCTCTGGGAGATGCTGTCTCATCTAAAGGATTTATTTCTCAATGCTATGCCATCCTGTTGCAATCCGTGATGAAGCAGCATCCCCTGAAGGTAAGGGAGAAATGGGAGGCAGAGTTGGGACAGCTGGATGGGGAACAGTGGGAGGAGATCTTTCAGGCAAAGAAATCAAAAACATAAATCAAGATGAGAATGAAAATAAAATAAACTGTAAACAAAAAGCAAAAAGGGGGTGTTACACCTTTTAGCATGGTAAACCAACTTAAGATGTGTTAGGTTTGTCAAGACTCTTCTGCACTTTTACTCTCCAATCAGTGCAGCACCGGGAACCCCCACACCCCGACCCCGTCAATCAGGTGGGGCCGTCTGCGAGGGTCCCGGGACGGATGACACTGCTGGACTGGTATATTGTATCCAGGTAGCCCAGATTGAATAAAACTTCTCATATCTGTCTTTACATTTCGCCATCCATGATAAGTTATCCATTCAGCATGGGTAGGTACCTGAGGCTTCTTCCAATATAGTCGGATTAGCCTTTCGGACGCATTAAGCAGATGTGGTAGTATCGACTTACGGTATTGGCTGAGAGGAATGGTGGGGAAATGCAGTAGGGACTCCATGGGGGAGTCTGGGAGCTCCAGGTCCAAAATGATTTTGACCTGAGCGTGAATAACCAGCCAATAAGGTCTTAATTAGGGACACTCCCACCAGATGTGGAGGAATGAGCCTCTAAGGCCACATTCTCTCCAGCACATGGCTGAAAGAGACGGGTATATCTTAGAAAGTTTGGAAGGGACCCTATACCATCTGGTTAGGAATTTGTAGCTATTCTCTTGCATTTTTGTGTCTACTGTGCTGGAGTGTGTGAGGTTATAAAGATGGTCCAACTGAGGTTCAGCAAAAACGTGCTGAAGGTCCCTCTCCCAATCCCTAATAAATCACGGCTTTCCCTCATTGTGCATGGATTGCAGTAAGTCATATAGTACCGATATTGCGTGAGGAATAGCGGAGGTTGACATACATAGGCGCTCGAAGGGTGATGCCTGAGTGGGAGAGCGAACTCCATGGGGTAGACTATTAATGAAATGCTGGAGCTGTCTATAACGCCACTCGTCCATTGGGAAGGTGCCATATTGTTCCCTTAGTGCCGCCAGCGGCAGCAAGCCTTGGTCTTGGATAAATCTACCACATCCGGACTCTCCATCAGCCGCCCACGCCCGAAAAAAAGGATAGATGCTCCCCTGGATTAAACCAGGGGAAGCCACTCAGTGGTGCCAGAGGGGAAGTCGGTGGAGCAAGCCTTCCCCTCCTATTCAAAGCGTCCCAGATTGTCAGGGCATGGGAGAAACCAGCATTGAAAAACCCCTGCACTCCCGTGGAACCCAGGGGGCATGCGACAGGTTCCGGCCCACTAGGAATTTGACAAGTGGCACCCAAAGTTTCAAGGTGACACCTTGATACCAGTCTAGAATGCGCTGTAAAACTATGGCTTCGTAATATCTGCGGACCACTGGGACCCCCAAACCCCCTCTTGCTTTAGGGAGCTGTATCGTGTCGAGGGCCAGCCTAGGGCATTTACCACTCCAAATATATTGTATAAACATGCTGCTGAGGGTTGAGAAGAAAGTCCTAGGTAAGGTGATAGGCACCATCTGCAGGAAGAACAGGATACAGGGCAGCACATTTTGAGGACACTGACTCGACCCATCCAAGAAAAAGCAGATCGGTCCCATTTTTTTTAGGTTAACTCCGATAGTGGAAAGCAATGGCCCGTAGTTGCACGCTGGGAGCAGCTTGTGGGCAAGTAAATCCCCAGGTATTTCAAGGAGGTTTGACACCATGTAAATGAGAAGGTAGTCTGCTGCTGTGTACGTAAACCCAGGGAAACATTCAGGGATAGAATCTCTGACTTGTTGTAATTTATCTTGAAATTGGACGGAAGGTTGAATTCTCTTAGTTCTGCCAGGATGTTAGGCAGCGATATCAGAGGCTCAGAGATATATTATAGTACATCGTCTGCGTAAGCGGACAGCTTATGTTCGGTCGGCCCTACGGTGAAGCCCTTGATATCTTAAGGCGGATTTTATTAAGCAGTGGCTCAAGGGTTAATGCAAAAATAAGAGGGGACAAAGGGCATCCCTGGCGCGTCCCATTGCCAATCGGGAATGTGTCTGACAGTAGTCCATCTACTTTTACCATAGCTGTCGGAGAACCATAAAGAGAGGATATCCATGCTAGAATATTAGGGCCCAGGCCAAGCCTGACCAACACTGCCCTCATATGTCCAGTCTACCCTGTCAAATGCCTTCTCGGCATCAGTGGAAAACAAAAGACAGGGGTGAGTCTTAGCCTGAGACCCAATGGATCGGTTGGAGTGCTCTGTTTGAGTTCTCCCTTGCCTCCCTTCACATTATGAAGCCCATTTGGTCAGGGTGTACGACTGTTGGGAGGAGCGAGTTAAGTCTATTGGCCAAGATTTTCGACCAAAATCTTCACATCGGTGTTCAGAAGTGATATAGGCCTATAGTTCCCAGGCATGGTGTGATCTTTCTCTTCCTTCGGGAGGACTGTGATATGTGCCATCAACGCCTCACTAGGCATTGCTGTGCCGGAGGCCAATGATGTAAAATAAGCACACATGGGCTTAGACAGCACCTCCGAATATTTTTTGTAATAGGCATTTGTGTAGCCGTCGGGGCCAGGACTCTTCCCATTAGGAAGGTCTTTGATCACTGCCTCAATTTCCAGTATAGAGATGGGTGCATCCAGCTGCTCGCCAATAAAGGCCGCTAGCTGTGGGGATTGGGCCTCTGTGAGGTATTGTAGGATGCAGTCGGTCCGTTGGGACTCCGCAGATCCCGGTAAAGTACCTGGGAGTTGATACAGTTGGGCGTAATAATCCCTGAAAGTGTTAGCTATTTTCAAGGAGTGAATGCAGATGTTCCTGTTGGTGAGGTGAGTTTATGAATATGTCCCGAATCGTGTTGGTGTTTGAGGGCTCTAGCCAGTAACCTCCCACATTTGTTACCAAATTCATAAAATTTGTGTGCCACATGGCGCATTCGAGCCCTGATTTTAGTATCCAGCAATGCGGCCAGGTCCTGTCTAAGGGAATGTAGCTTTAACGACATTGTAGAAGTAACGCGCCTTTTGTGGTCTAGTTCCGCCACACGTATTTTGACTAGTAAGTTCAGTAGTTCCCCCTCCCGAGCTTTCTTCAATCGCACACCCTGGGATATCAGCTCCCCGCGGACTACTGCTTTATGTCCCTCCCACACCGAGCCCATGCCTACCTCGCCTGGTTTATTCTCTGCAAAATACAGGGAAAAGGAGTCCGATACCCATTTTTGAGCTACCGCATCATCCAGGATACCTTCATTCAGGCGCCAGCTTCATGTCCGTGCCTCCGTAGACAGGGGATGCAGGGTAGTGGAGACCGGCGCATGATCTGAAATTGTGATGGAGCCGATAGAAGCGTCAGCCAGGAAATCAAGGGAGTATTGATCCATCAGCAGAAAGTCTGAGTATAGACATTGTGTGTGGCCGAAAAAAAAATCTGTTGGGTGTAATAGTCTTCAACAATCAACCAAATGGTGCGCCTGCAAGGATTTCCAAAGTGTTTCAGAAAGGCAAACGAATGGGTTGAGCGGCCTGAGGACGTGTCTAGTAGTGGGTCTGGGCTGATATTGAAATCACCTCCTAGAATGAGCTGGCCCTCCCTGAAGGATGACAGACTCCAGAACAGAATCAAGGAAGGCAAGTTGTTTGCAATTTGGGGCGTACACAGCTGCTAACGTGAACCTACGGTTGTAAATGGTGCCCTTGACAAACAAAAACCGGCCATCAGGGTCAATTATATGGTCCGTTAGGACAAAGGGACAATGTTTGTGGACCGCTATGGCCACCCCCCGACTTAGGGCGAGGGGAATTGCTGAGGTACCAGGAGTTGTACAAATGTGTGGAAAGACGGGGGACCGAGTCAGTGCTGAAGTGCATTTCCTGCAAAAAAATGTGCCCCCATGCGTTTCACCTCAAGCCACAACTTACTGCGTTTTGATGGAGATTCCAGAACACGCACGTAGTAGGATACGACTTTTAAAGCTGCCATAATGGAGGGGGATGAGGGACCCACAGCACGTCCAGACCGGCAGAAGGGAGCAGATGAAGTATATTGCATATGAGCAAAAGAGCCTAAAAACCAAATCGTAGTTATTGCAGATGTAAACACCCTAAGACATAGAAAAAAAAAAAAGGTAAACTGTAGAACAGAAATACAACAAGAGCCCAAAGGGCATAACAAGGCACAACCTTGCCACTGGTCGGGAGTCTTCCCCCCCCCCTCCCTAAAAAGACGAGGAGACGGTGAGGACCAGCGAGCAGCGACATTTCCCAAAAGGGGAACAAAACTCCAAAGAGTCGGCCTATTGGGGCGAAAGTGATACAGCACGGGGAGTGGATCCGCATGGGGACCCGTTATCAGTGTAAGGTGCATAGTCTGCACCTAGTCTTGGGTAGAAAAGTCGAACGGCAACTGGGGGGAATCAAGTAACGTCCAGGAACATCTTAGATGCCCATTTTAGATGCAACCCTCATTCAAGCTTCCTCCTGTGGGGAGCGAGGGCACGATGCTTGGCTAGGTGGGCCCCTTCGAGATCCACGTCTGCGTCGGCTTGCCTGGCACGGTTCAGGGCGAGTTGGGAGAGGTATCTCTGGTGAAGCCCTCCAATTCGGAATGTCCACCTGAGGCAGTCCAAGAGACTCGAGAAAAACGGGGCAGATCAGCCTTGCTCTGCAGGGTAAACTGCTTACCATGCTTAGTAGCAGATAAGCTAAATGGGAAGCCCCATCTGTAAGGCAAATATGCATCCTGTAGAGCCGCCAGCAATGGCTTGAGGGCGCGGTGCTGCATAAGCGTACGTCTCGAGAGGTCCGGAAAGAAGGATAATTTGGCTCCATCAAAATCCACATGTCGGACTCCACGGACTTGGTTCATCATGCGCTCCTTAAGAGAATATTTGTGCAATTTACAAATAATGTCCCTGGGTTTGTCAGGATTCTCAGAGGGAGGTCGCAGAGCTCTGTGAGCCCTGTCTATCTCAATGTGCTCAGGCGCCTGGCGGTCTATTATTTGCTTAAAGACCCCTTGCAGGGTGGGTATGTCTCTCGGGCCCGTGGCCTCAGGCAGACCCCTGCGTATGTTGACCCTGCAGCTCCCATTTTCAAAATCGTCCATCTGATCCAACAGGGCCTCAAGCCTGCGGTCATGCATTTTGCTGTGGTCAGAAAGCCTGCAGGGTGGGGGTAATCTCTTCCCACTGAGTTTCCAGGGTCTCCACTCTACCTCCCAGGTGCGCTGTGTCTGCTTGCCAGGCCTCAATATCCTGCCTCATGGCCTTCTCCACCCTGTGGACAAACCCCTCCAGATCAGCCTTAGTGGGGAGGGAAAGAATGTGGGCTCCGATGTCTCTATCCCCCCCAGGCATCGCCTCCGGTAGTGGGCCTTTCTGAGCTGTCTGATACAGAGGTAGAGGAAGGGGAGGCAGGGACGGCAGAGGCATGTGTGGGGAGCTGATGGGGGAGGCAGCCCCAGCAGCGTGTCCGCCGGGCGCCATCTTGGCTGTACTTGCCGTTCCTCTGTGGGTCCCTGGGAAAAAGTTGCCCAGGGATTCTGACCAGCCTCGAGGGGCCTGCTGCGGAGACGTCTTGCGCTTCTGGGGCATCTTTTGTGTGCCTGTCCCACCGGTAATGCTGCCGTTTGGGCTGTGTTAGGAGCGGGTCTCACGAAGCTCCAGAGAAGCAAGTCTTCACCCGTGCATGCCGTAGCCACGCCCCGAGGGGGATGCATTTCACCTCGTATATAAATTGAACAGCTTGGAGACCGGAAATAATGTCCTCGATGACGCCCTGTGGGAGGGGTGAAATGCTGATGCAATGTCCAGCTCCCCAACTATGTCACTTCTGCTGTCCGTGGAATGCAAACCGAGCTGCAGCAAACCCGGAAGAGCTTTACTACTACAAGCCGGTTTGTTCTGATACTCCAAGTGTTAATTTAATTGCGCCAATACATTTTAAAAGTTACTACACTATGAAAACTCTCATTCTGTTGAGCTTGGTGGAGATTGGAGCTGTTGATGAAAGCAGCAGGTTTGAGATTTATATGAACAGAAGAATTTGTGGCATCCCCATCACCAGATATAAGCGAGTCTGACCCCCCAGACTAAAAGCTGAGGGACCATTTTTCGGGAGAATTAGGGTGTGTACCACACTGCACAGCATGTTTACTTGGAGCACTTCAGCACTTTTATTATGAATTTTGGAGGACCGAGCACTTTATTGGAGGATGGTTGTTCATTGAAAGGATCACAATTAAGACTTTGTTAAAATACTAGTTGGAATATAAAAATTTTCTTCATAGCACATATTTTATATGATTGGTTTCAGCAATGTGTTTACTGTATGTGCTGTGAATATTAGGAATCAAGTCACACAGTGTACACTCTATACAACTGTAATGACCACAGCTGTAAGCCCTCAATTCCCTAAAACTGTTAGTTCAAAGACTACATTCATACAGTCTTTGTTTACTACAGTGATCACATGGATCAGGGCCTATGTACTAAGTGATTGCTGTGACTAAACACAGTAGCAAACATTGGCATCATGAAGGACACCCAATACTGTTTATGTGACCAATCACTGCAATTACATGGTGCAGGACCAATCAAAGTGCCCTGTGCCCCAATCTGTCCAGGGGACACAGTGATCATAGATCATAACGCTGCACTCCACTGAGAGTGCGCATAAGGTGCGAGAGCAGGATGATGTCCGCTGGAAAAAAATATTAAAAGCCAGAAGCTACAAATACTGCAGCTGCTGACATTTAATATATGGACACTTACCTGTCCAGGGAGCCCACGATGTCGGCAGCCGAAGCCAATCCGTCCTTCGGCTCTCAGCTGCTGCCGCCATCCTCGGTAAGGGAATAAGGAAGTGAAGCCGTGCGGCTTCACTTCCTGGTTCCCTACTGCGCATGTCGCACTGCACGTCCTCTTAGGTCCCTGCTGTGTTCTGTGTTTCACAGAATACAGCGGGGGAGGACGGGGTAGGCGCCGGACGTGGCATAGGTCACCGCAAGCGCCGCGGTGAGCAATGCCAGGAAGTGGGAGCAAATACGTGTATTAGACAGGTATCTGCTCCCTCCTCCCCCCTGAAAGGTACCAAATGTGACACCGGAGGGGGGAGGAATCCAAAAAGTGGAAGTTCCATTTTTGGGTGGAACTCCACTTTAAGTTTCAGCATAGTTTTCCCTGGGGGCATGGTAAAATAGGGAAGAGTCAAGTGCAACAATGCCAAAGCTTTTTTAATCAGCATTAGTGAGCATATCCACTTTGGCAAGCATATTTGTGTGAAGCTGCAACCTCAGGTGTATTAGAGGCCTATGGGTGAAAATCTCCCATAACCTCCTCTACAATGACTTTCAGGATGCTTTGCATTTACTTCTATACATGCCTTTTCTAGGATTTGGATATCAGCATCCAATTTAGGTAGAGATAGTTGAGCTGAAAAAGGGGACTGTTTTGGAACCCTGGACAGTGATGACTGTATTAAACCAGTTAGGCGTTTGGGAATTTGTGATATAGTTGCAGAAAAATCTGCCTTAGTCAAATAGGTCACTTTATTGCATGCCTGAAAATGAGCTAGAGTTGGATGCAGGGACCGGTGTAAAAAAATAAATAAATATGGGTTCTGTTCTAATGCAAGTGGGGGCATTCGGCACAGCAAGTGTTTGCCTAAGCTTTTGCCATGGCTTCCACCATTCATAGGGGTGAGGGTATTCCCTTGTGGGGTACTCTGAGAAGGATGTGGAATATAGCTTAAGTGTGTCCGAGAAGGAGTATGCATCAACAGCGCAGGCTGTCCTGTAGCAAAGTTTTTCAATGATAAGGGTGGGAAGGCTTTAGTACCTTACAAGGGCTTTAGGTAGAAGTGGTAGTAAAGTCTGCAACCTGTGGTGTGCTTTAACACCTGGTTATCCACCCAAGAATTTACTGAGTGGTTGAATATGTAGGGCCAAGATTGAAACGTTTACATAGTAAAGTAAACATATTCCAAACAGTCCTGGATTTTATAGTAATGGTCAGAGATGCAAAGTGACAATGCCTTTCCTGTCCACGTCTCTATGTGGAGTCCGGGCTGTCACAGTGGGAATACTCCTATAGGGATCTTAATGGACTGGGTTCCATAGAGATGGACAGCAGCCCTGAATGTGTAAAGCACTCTATATCTAACTATATGTATTATACAAATTGCTAGCAAGCGCACACATGCAAGATTCAGTGTCTGTACAATACAGGCTGTCCCCACAGTATGGGGTCTGGATATGGCTCCAAAGATTTTACAGAGGTAGCACTGATGCACTGATTCTTTTGTTGCATTAAAAATTACTTAATAATAGTTCAGCTAAGAGTAATTACTCCATAAAAAGGAAGAGGTCTGACACTAGCAAAGAACTGAGGCTGTATGGATCAGGGTATGGTAAGAGAATGCTCAGGGGCCATATCCTCAGTTTGCCAGTGTACAAAGTACACAGTGTGTAAAGTATCAGCCTATAACCCTGGGTCTATGAATACTCAGCCTGTGTCCTGTAGTATATGATTTAGGCCTGGTTCACACCTATGCATTTTTTAGTGTGTTTTCAGTTTTGCAGAAACACACTACAGTCCATTTAATACGGTTTCCTATGGATGTAGTTCACATCTTTGCATTTCATGGAAAGGGCCAGAGACTTTTGTTTCCATAGACTGTAAGTGCCGGTTCACACTGATGTGAGTTCATAAGGAATGTGATGCGTCAAAAACATTCTAAATTCGCATGTCATCCATAAAGTCATTATTTTCAATGACCGTCATTCACATACATGCATTGCAATTCCCCTATGAATGCGATGTGATTTAAAAAAATGGTCTTGTGCGAGTTTACTGCGTTGCGTTGCGAATTTAGCCTCCATAGACATCAATGTAAATCATTCTGGAATCGCATTGTTGGTTCAGATATGTGCGAATTCCACCACACTACTCTCCACAAAAAACAGGAAATACACAGGAAGTTAACACCTTTTTTTTTTCCATTATGATTCCATTGGCTAGAACATCAATCGCAGCTATGACCGACTCCTGAAATTTGCGGTAAAATCACACCTCACACAGGACAAAAAAACGCAACAAATTCACAGCGCAGCAGTGTGAACCGGCACTAATGGATCAAAAGCGTGTATTGAAAAACGCAAAATGCACCTGCAATATACAAACTGCAACCTACATAGATGTGAATCAGGCCTAAGGCAGCTAGGTTACTAACACCTAGATTAAAATATTTACATTTCATGAGTTTGGTACCAATAACATTTACGTTTCCATATACAGGAGGCAGAATAAAAGCATTCCATGCCCTGTACGATTTGAACATCTGAGGTATAAAATCTTGGTCTCTATGAATGGTAATTATTAACATTGAAACTTGACCTCAAAATAAAGACCATGTGGCCCATCAAGTCTGCCCCACAATTAATTTTCTCTTAAATACACACACACAAACGTTTTGTTTTTTGGGGGGGTTTTTTTTTACATCTATGGGGTAAAATTCAACACGCTTTGAATAAAAGTTTTTGTCAGGTGAAGTGAATCGAAAGTTTTGGAAAATAATGAACAAGACAAAAACCTGTCCCAAGTACTTAAAGTGGTTCTAAAGGATGGGTGTTATTTTTACCTTAATGCATTCCCTGCAATAAGGTAAAAAGATCCCACTATTGCCCTCCCCCCTTCTGTAAACACTTACATAAGACTGTCAGGGATCCAGCATTGTGCCCAGCTGCAGTCTTCTCTCCCCTCTCTTCCTCTTCTCACAGGGACTCAGGCAGCACCAAGAGCCAAGTCAAATAAATGCTGTGAGGAGGTACCCAGGGGCAGGTCCAGGATTTGCTGCGTGTCTATGGAGCATGGGTCCATAGACATAGCTCAGGAGTGACCACTAGGGATGAGCCGAACACCCCCCTGTCCGGTTTGCACCAGAACTTGCGAACAGGCAAAATATTTGTGCGAACACCGTTAAAGTCTATGGGACACGAACATGAATAATCAAAAGTGCTCATTTTAAAGGCTTATATGCAAGTTATTGTCATAAAAAGTGTTTGGGGACCTGGGTCCTGCCCCAGGGGACATGGATCAATGCAAAAAAAAAGTTTTAAAAATGGCCGTTTTTTCGGGAGCAGTGATTTTAATAATTCTTAAAGTGAAACAATAAAAGTGTAATATTCCTTTAAATTTCGTACCTGAAGGGGGTGTCTATAGTATGCCTGTAAAGGGGCGCATGTTTCCCGTGTTTAGAACAGTCTGACAGCAAAATGACATTTCAAAAGGAAAAAAAGTCATTTAAAACTACTCGCGGCTATTAATGAATTGCCGGTCCGACAATACACATAAAAGTTCATTGATAAAAACGGCATGGGAACCCTGAACCAAAATTTAAAAAAAAAAAAAAAAAAAAAGAAGGACGTGGGGGTCCCCTAAACCATACCAGGCCCTTCAGGTCTGGTATGGATTTTAAGGGAAACCCTGCGCCAAAATATAGAAAAAATGGCGTGGGGTCCCCCCCAAAAATCCATACCAGACCCTTATCCGAGCACGCAACCTGGCAGGCCACAGGAAAAGAGGAGGGGGACGAGAGAGCGCCCCCCCCTGAACCGTACCAGGCCACATGCCCTCAACATTGGGAGGGTGCTTTGGGGTAGCCCCCCAAAACACCTTGTCCCCATGTTGATGGGGACAAGGGCTTCATGCCCACAACCCTTACCCGGTGGTTGTGGGGGTCTGCAGGCGGGGGGCTTATCGGAATCTGGAAGCCCCCTTTAACAAGGGGACCCCAAGATGCCGGCCTTCCTGCCTGTGTGAAATGGTAAGGGGGTACCCCTACCATTTCACAAAAAAACTGTCAAAAATGTTAAAAATGACAAGAGACAGTTTTTGACAATTCCTTTATTTAAATGCTTCTTCTTTCTTCTATCTTCTTTCGGTTTCTTCCTTCATCATCTTCTTCTGGTTCTTCTTCCAGTGTTCTCATCCGGCATCTTCCTCTGCGGCGTCTTCTTCCGCTCCGCATCCATGATGGCATGGAGGGAGGCTCCCGCTGTGTGACGATTCTCCTCTTCTGACGGTTCTTAAATAACAGGGGCGGGGCCACCCGGTGACCCCGCCCCCATTTTGTCGTCACGGGGAATGCCATAGGGAAGTCCCCATCAAGTCCCCATGCGTCAGAGGGTGGCGGGGTCACCGGGTGCCCCCCCCCCAATGATTTAAGAACCGTCAGAAAAGGAGAAGCATCACACAGCGGGAGCCTCCCTCCATGCCATCATAGATGTGGAGCGGCCCGAGAAGAAGGGAAGATGCCGCGGAGGAAGATGCCAGACGAGAACACTGGAGGAAGAACAAGAAGAACCAGAAGAAGGAGGAGGAAGAAACCGAAGGAAGATAGAAGAAAGAAGAAGCATTTAAATAAAGGAATTGTTCAAAATTGTCATTTTTAACATTGACAGTTTTTTTGTGAAATGGTAGGCCCTTACCATTTCACACAGGGGGGAGGGCCGGGATCTGGGGGCTTCCAGGATTCCGATAAGCCCCCCGCCCGCAGACCCCCACAACCACCTGGCAAGGGTTGTGGGGATGAGGCCCTTGTCCCCATCAACATGGGGAAAAGGTGTTTTGGAGGGCTACCCCAAAACACCCTCCCAATATTAAGGGCATGTGGCCTCTCGTCCCCCCTCTTTTCCTGTGGCCTGCCAGGTTGCGTGCTCGGATAAGGGTCTGGTATGGATTTTTGGGGGGACCCCACGCCATTTTTTTTATTTTGGCCGGGATTCCCCTTAATATCCATACCAGATCTGAAGGGCCTGGTATGGAATTTAGGGGGACCCCCACGTCATTTTTATTTTTAAATTTTGGTTCGGGGTTCCCCTGTGGGGAATTCCCATGCCGTTTTTATCAATTAACTTTTATGTGTATTGTCGGACCGGCAATTCATTAATAGCCGCGAGTAGTTTTGAATGACTTTTTTCCTTTGAAATGTCATTTTGCTGTCAGACTGTTATAAACACGGGAAACATGCGCCCCTTTACAGGCATACTATAGACACCCCCCAGGTACGAAATTTAAAGGAATATTACACTTTTATTGTTTCACTTTAAGCATTATTAAAATCACTGCTCCTAAAAAAATTGCCATTTTTAAAACTTTTTTGGCATTGATCCTTGTTCCCTGGGGCAGGACCCAGGTCCCCAAACACTTTTTATGACAATAACTTGCATATAAGCCCTTAAAATTAGCATTTTTGATTTCTCCCAAAGACTTTTAAAGGGTGTTCCGCGGCTTTTGAGTTTGCCGCTTATACCCCAGATTGTTCGCTGTTCAGCGAACTCGAAGCTCATCCCTAGTGACCACAGAAGTGCCCCCATAGCAAGCAGCTTGTTATGGGGGCAAACTAAGAAGAGAAGGTGCCCGGAGCACCAGTTGGAGACCCTAAAAGAGGAGGTAATGTCTGGGGTTTAAGTGACTGTGTTCACAACAGACCAAAAAAGGATTTGCAGGTATGATAGTAGATCTTTCTGGAAGTGGCTTTTCTTGCTTTTTGCAATGTAGGAATAACATAATCAGACAATTAAGCAGTGAGGGGGTAAAGTTTCAAACTCCATTTTGTACCCCTGTGAAACCACTGATTAAACCCACAGGTCTGGGACATGTGTAATCCAGAAAAAGGCAAACACTTTGGAGTGAGGATGTCCCTTCTTTGGGAAGAGGGCTTTGGGGTAGACTTGGTGGTTTTTGCTTCCAAAGTCTTACCTCCTGTGACGTCTTTGATGAATCTGTCAAGTGCTTCAACGAAAAGACTTCCTCATTCAAAGGGCATACATGCAAGGCCTACAGGCAGATTTAGCTAACCAAGCTTTTGGCATATGCCCAGAAATCAGAGCCATTCTAGGAATTTGTGTCATGACATCTAGTAGGACAGCAACACAAAAGAGCAAAGCAGAGAGTAATTGCTGGTAATCTTCCAAAGCATGGTGCTGGAATACCGGAGTCTATTTATTACCCTAGCAGGGATAGCTGCAGTTTGACCAACAGTAATTGCCACAATAGCTGGTTACAGAGCTGAGCATATCAACATTGGCAAGTATATATCAGGTGTATTGGAGTCTGGGGGTGGGGCTTCATCTAACACTGCTGCTGGGTCCTCTTCATTCCTCTGTGTCTGGGTCCTCTATGAGAGGCAAATCAGATTCCAACTCTGGTAGAAACAGGGGTGGTAGGGTTAGAGAACTGATACTTCTGAACAGAGATGACCGTTAGTTGTCTGAGAAATTGTAACATTGTTTCAGAAAAGTCTGCCTTAATCAAGTAGCTGGTTGCGTACCTGAGAAAGGGCTAAAATCGAATGCAAAGGAAGTTTGGGAAGCTTTTAAAACTAAAGTTGAATTCTATTTTTTTTTAACTCCCTGGGGGCTAGTGCATATAACATTTGGTCTTGTTCTGATTGGTGACCCCGTTGTCCCCAAAGTGCACCTCTGTATGCTGGCTGTAGCGCCATCACCTTTTGTACCCCAAATAATGGGCATTCCTGTGGGTAAGGTACATCCAATACAGAGCCCCATCTCCTCTCAAAGCGGAGTGATCAGTTGTGATTATAAACAATCAGCATAATCTGCATATATATTCATGTTCGTAAAAGATCACTAAGGCTCTGTAAGGTATTTGCTAATGCCTTGTTTGGGGTAAGAGCAAAAACGCAGAGAGGTTACACCGCAGCCCTGAGTGATATTTTACGATGAATAGGCAGCTGCTTTACAAATGTATTCACAGCCCAGCCAATGAATTTAACACCTTTAATGAATGAATAGCAATGCTGGGACCAGTGCAGTGTTTAACACAGCCCAACAGCACGGATTATTCATTCATAAAACTCAAAGATCACCATATGAACCATCAGCTATTAGATTGTAAGCTCAACTATTAGATTGGAAGCTTGCAAGAGCAGGGCCTGCCTAATCATCTGGAATTGAATTGTATTGCTGCTCTATGGTCTCCCTTTATATTGTAAAGCGCTGTGCAAACTGTTGGCGCTATAAACGTTCCGTATAATAATCAGCTGGGCTGTGGGAGTGTAAAAACAGCCGCTAGGACACACTGGCTGTGATTTTATTTTATTTGTTCTGTGAATGGCAGCACTTGTCTCCTGTTGCCAGAGACCAGAATTGTCAAATCGCAAATCTGTCTCTTTTCTAGCAGCATTGTAAGACAGGGGTAGAGAAAGCTGTCTGACCATACTGCTAATAGAAAGGTTTAAACAGGACCAAGGGCTATACGCGCTAGATTCCCTGGGAAGTTGAACAGTAAATCTTTTCAATGATTGCTCTTCATTGAGTCAAATGTAGAACGGGCCACACAAACTCTCTAGCACATACAGTACATGAAATGGGAAAGATTCTAGTTTCTTGTCAAAGTCCTTTATGGGTATGTCCCACACTGAAAATGGTGGTTGTGATATAAATAAAATCATCAGCAAGTGATAATGAGGGAACTCAAAAGTGGAGTGCTTAGATGCGTGTCAGCCAAAGAACTTTACTAGAGGTAAGAGTAGCATAGCCCCAGAACTCCAGGCACTGTAAAATTGCTCAATAAGATAGGTGACAAATTCAGTTGTTGGAGTTAATACATAAAGTCCTCAATGGCAGGGAAGGCTTCTGCAGTAAGGTAGCAGGCAATCATTTGAAGGAAATGTTAGTGTCTAAAAGAACATTTAGCAAAAGGATTGTGAAATAGGTTAGCCAGCATTCAAATTAAAGGAGTTCCAGTCCTCCAAACTTTTTTTTTTTTTTTTTTTTTTTTAAAGCCTGCCTCTGTAATTGTCCAAACATCTACAGGAACGTTTCTAATATGTCTTAAAGTTTTGCTCTTTTACCTTCTGTAAAAATAGTTGGTTACTTACTGATCTCGGAAGCAGGCAGGTTCCCTTTTAGCTGTTGGCATCTGAAGCCCTCCTGTATTAACTTCTGGGATTTCTGTGCAGCTGGCTACCCAGCACGCACCTTTCGATCTTGCGCATGCTTCTTCCAATAACTCAAGATTTTGGCATTAGGCGATTTGCAAGGACTGGGACCCTTGCGAATCGCCTGATGACATAATCTCCTAGACAGGGATGAGCGTAAGTAAAGGAGAAATAAAACGGAAACCGGTATTTCCACGTAGGGGGAAAAAAGAATTGCTTTGGGAAAAGGATGAGCTAAGGGCATACAATAGAGAGAAAGTACAAAAAAAAATATGGTGGAATGCCACTTTAAGCTTTCTTGTGTCAGACAATCCCTAGTAAATTGAAAAACAAGAGCAGTAGTTAGGATATACAAGAGACCAGACCCACAATTCTAGAGGATGGTAGAGTGGGCAGACTTCATAACAATTACTGCTGGCAAAAGACTATGCCTTGTAGGAGGGTAAGTGGGCCACATGCTGGAAGGGTAAAATGGCGAGGGTGTTGGCTAATATAACTGTAAAGAGCAGTTGCTGTTGTGAGCTCCTACAAGGAGGAAAAAAAGACCCTTAGAACAAGCACATGATAATCCATCTCATCCTATGAGTATTTCCTGCCCAAAGTCTGGGAAAGGCTTCCCAGCATGATTGCAGCCCAAAAACAAGTAGCAAGTTGACAAGCCTCAACAACACAAGCCGAAAAAAAAAAGGGGGGGGGGGAGATTACCTGATAAAAGCCTACACTGTATGCAGTGTTATCACTCATACAAACAAGGGATAGAAACTGCCATACCTCTGAACCTGGAAAAGGCACTGAATTGAATTCAAAGACCAAAACCTTGGGCACGACATGCTGAGCAGAGCTCTGAGCAGGGCTTGTCAGACAACACATTCGGGTCACAATGAGACATGAGGGGGGAAAAAAGCCTCTACATTTACAAGAACTAAACATTAACATGGTTTTGAAAAACTTTACATGGTTTAACCTATTCTCGCTAGTCATACACATATGTGACCCCACTGGGTGGGTGGGCTTCAAAACGCCAAGCGGCCACATATATATCCATTGGGAACGATTTCCTCTAGGGGTCGACCAATATCGTTTTCTTTAAGAGAGACATCGATTTTTCAACCACTTTATAGGCCGATATCCTGTACATTTAAAAAGTTTTGAAAAATCAACACAATTTTCTACACAAATCTGGTATAAACTGAATGTGTTCATTAAGGGCTCATTCTACACACCATACCTGCATGAATACCGATGGGAAAACTGCAGCGATTTCACTTGCAGACGCATCAGTTTCAGATCAGTTTTTATGTGCGACTCAATTTTATTTTATTTTTTTTTTTAATTTTACTTATTCAAGAGACAAGTTCCATAGTATCAGAATGGTGCAGGTCAAGGATATGCAAAACATGTTAAAACATAATATAGTAAACAAAATCAACAAATCTAGTATGTATACTGCACAATGTATTCTTGGCTATGGTATGTTCAAACCATGTCATAACATCATCCCGAGTGTCAAGATGAGCCAATATTTAGCCTGAAAATGGCAAGCCTCTGGAACGGTCTCTGACAATTCTTTTTTTTCCAAGAGCAAGAAAGATAAGGTAGAGTTGTAAAAATAAAAAGCAAAAGATAGAAGGGGAGACCAAAGTAAGATAAGAGATTTAGAGAAAAGGAAAAAAAAAATGGTGGGAGAGTGGATGGGGCGGAAGGGAAATCAAAAAGTTATGTGGCATCAGAGTGAGCCATGAAAGATATTTAGTCAATTCCGTCAGAACTCATGTTACAACGGTAGGCTGAGATAAAACGGCATCAGGTTCAAAAAGTGCCTGCCCCACTTCAGAGAAAACAAACATTCCATAATGTCCACATTTTGGTGAATCTCATGTTGGCGTCGTGTCGAGAGGATAAGATCTTTCATTTTATTTCTTCTACTTTTCTAAACCAAAGACCAATGGTCGGTAGCTGTGAATTTTTCCAGTTGAGAGGAATACACGTTTTGGCAGCGTCAAGGAGTGGCGGATAACGGATTTCTTGTAGATTTTTTCTGGGATAGTGAAAGCATTTACAAGAAAGAAAGCTGGATCATCAGGAATTGGAGGTTTCCGTAAATTTATGTACAATTTGACAGACCTCTTTCTAAATTTTGCGTATGGGACACAACCAAAAGATGTGTAAAAGTGTTTCTCGATCCTCCTGGCATCTCCAGCATCCATCTTTATGTAACTGCAACGGTACCACTTCATCAGGATTTTAAAATGTTTCTTATATTTTCATGCAGATAGAAGATTTATATGTAAATCCAATGATATGTTTTTGGCTCGCAGTAAATTAACGATGCAGGTCCCATTCCCATCCATTTAGACAAAGTGGTTGGTGGTTTGATGATGGTGTGATCCGCAGTTTGTAAGCAGTAGAGTACGTGCGGCAGAATGCCATCATCCGAACAGCGTTCTTCTAGAGTAGTAAGGGGTTGACAGAAGTTGCCGGGGGGGGGGGGAGTAGAGACCTTAGAAAGTGACCAGGTTGGAGAGCTCAACAGAAGTCTAATTTAAATGTACCTGAGGGGCTCGTAAGGGCAGGTATCAATGGCCAGTTCTCCAACATCAGCGAGAGGCTTGGAAGCGGCCTGATTCTATCATATTTTGGAAACTTGCATCTTGATAACCCAGTTTAAAGAGTGGGTTCCCCAAAACTGGGAATAGTGATGAGTTCAGGGAGGATAGAAAGAACGGAGTGAAAGGATGCAAGCAAAGTTGCGCTGTGGGGCCAATGAGGGGGTGGTGTTTCATGGTTCCTGATAGCGATTAACACCAGTGAGCCCTACGAAAAGGTATATCACTCTAGGCTTGTTCCAGTTGAGATCAGAGCTTGATGTCCTGATGTCTACACCAGTCAATGAGTCTACCTAGGTGTACAGCTGGATAATGTGTACGTATGTTCGACACTGCCAGCCCTCTATGTTGTTTGGGTAATGAGAGGTCTTCAATGCAAACAAGGTCGTTTGTGGGCCCATATGAAATCAGTAAATAATGACTGCGTCTGTTTGAAATAGCTAGAGGGGATGAATATTGGTAATGCTTGGAACAAATACAGACATTTAGGAAGGATACTCATTTTGAGTATATTGCAGTGGCCAAACCACAAGTGAAGTCCAGTGTGCCACATGTGCAGTAGAGCTTGGACTCTTTTCAGAAGTGGGGGAAAATTAAGGTCAAATATTAGTGAGAATTTGGGGGGGGGATGAAGGTTCCTAGATATTAAAGCACAGTGTTCGTCCATTTTAGTTTGAAACTAACTCGCACAGAGATGTGAAAGGAGGGATTGTGTTATGCCAACCCCCATTGTTTGGGATTTGGAGAAATAGATTTTTAAATTAGATAATGCACCATAAATCTCAAATTCGTGAAAGAGGTTGGGTAGTGAAATTAAAGGGTTTGTGAGCGAGAACAACATGTCTGTGTATGCTGAAACCTTCTGTTGACATCCTCCAACGTCAATTCCTGTGATAGCTGGCTTTAAGCGTATTTTATTTACGAAAGGCTCCAGTGACAGGGCAAAGAGGAGGGGTGACAGGGGACATCCCTGTCTCGTCCTGAGTCATTTTTAAGGGTTTGGATAAGACACCATTAGCTTTGACCTGAGTAGTACTGTTAGTGTACATTGTAGAGATCCAATTAAGCATGGTGTGTCCAAATCTTGCGCATCTTAAAACTGAAAACAAATTGCCAATTTACTGTGTCGAAGGCCTTCTCGGCATCTGTTTCCATAAACATGCATTAAGTGTGGGTTGTGTTGGCCACATGTAGCAAATTGAGAACTTTGACTGTATTGTCTCTGGCTTCATGAGATGGTACGAAGCCTACCTAGTTGAAGGGAATCAGATGAGGGAAATGTTGCTGGAGTCAAGATGCTAAGATTTTGGTAAATAATTTGAGATCAACATTTAGTAAGGATATAGGTCTATAATTCCCGCAGGATGTGGGATCTTTCCTCTCTTTAGGGATCACCAATATATGTGCTTGCAGGGTTTCCTTAGCAAAAGAAGTCTTTGACCCTAGTGCATTAAGTAATTTACCCATATAAATGACCAAGACAGGGTAAAGGTTTTAGAATATTCTGAGGCCGTCCGGTCCTGGCGTTTTACCCAGCTTAGCTGCCCCTATAGTTTTTTTAACATCATCCAATGTGATGGGATCTTCCAGTGCCTCACCTACAGGAGGTGGTAATTGAGGCATGTGGGAGGAAATTAGGTAGGCTATGTGGTCCTGTGATGGGGTCTCAGCTTGTAGATTGCAGAGGGAGTTATAGAATGTCTTAAATTATTGTGCAATGTTTTTGGGCAGAGTGACTTTTTGGCTTCCAAGAGATGTGATGTGTGGTATATAGGTTGCCATTTTCTGTTCTCAAAGGGTTTTGGCCAAAAGTCTACCACATTTCCTGACTCGTAGGACATTTTTTGTCAAATTTGTAATATTGCCTTAGCTTTTAAGTGTAGTAGATCAGTAATTTGTTTGCATAGAGTCTTAAGTTATGTCCACAATGGTTGTGATGGGGGCATGTTTTTGGCAGGTTTCTATGGCCTGCAAGTCCAGTAAAAGGACTGTCAATTTTATCATACACTGATTTTAATTCTAGAGCCATGTTTATCGCGTATGACCGCTTTTTGGGATTCCCAAACAATTCTAGGGTCACAGTCTGAGGTGTCATTAGTTTGGAAGTAGGAGGATGTAAAGAAGTGGGAACAATGAGCCACATATGGTGGGATTGTCCAAAAAAAAAAAGCTATTAGAAAAAGATTTTACAGTTAATAAAAGAGATGACCAACAGAGAAATATTAGAAGAACCTTAGACGTGCTTATTCCATGGGACAGAAAGCTCAATAAAACTGTTGTGAACGTACAATGTATATGGAAAGCGATGTGTAAATTGTCAGCGCTATACAAGTACCTTTAATAAATAAATGTGCGTGGATATAATTAAAAATAAATAAATAAAATACTTTGTTAGTAAAAGTCAAGTTCTTTAGTGACGTCTGTCAGGACCTCCCTATCTTGTAAAAGGCTTTCATTCAGCCTCCACGTCCTAGCCTTCGACATGAGGGCATCTGGGAGTGCATAAGACAAGATCACAGGAGCATGGTCTGACCATGTAATGGAGCCTATAGAGGATTCCTGTACAGCATGCAATTGATTGCATGGTATTAGAAAGTAAGCTACGCAAGTATAGTTTATAAGGTGGAGAGTAGAATGTGTAGTCCTTTTCACCTGGATGCAGAAGACACCAAATATCCACCAGTTAGGCCCTGTGAAAGGATTGTGCAATACGTTTGCGGGAGCCAGGAGGAACGGAGGAAGACCCTGAGGAAGTGTCTTTGGAGGGAATCAGGGGGACATTAAAGTCGCCTCCGAAAATCAGTTGGCCTTCAGCGAACTCACGGAGTTTTTAAATGCTACAACAGATGAAGAGGTCTTGTAGGTGGTTAGGGTCAAAAAAAAAGTTCCCAGTCACTTTTACGCAGCCAATTGTGCCCTTTAGGAACAGGAATCGTCAATTGGGATCTGTAATGGAATTCAAATATGTCCATGGCACTTTTACCGACATAAGAACAAACTCCCTTCGACAGAGTTGGTAGAATGGTATGTCATAGGGAAGAACCTCTTCTTGAGAATGGGGAGTTTGTCCTCTCTGAAGTGGGTTTGCTGAATAAAGGCGATATCCAATAAGAAGTTGCAAGTCATGCAAGAGCATCCGTAAGAGGCAAGAGTAGGAAGAAGTTAAGATTATGAAGGTGGGCAGGTTAAAGCTAAAGAATATTAGAAAGTAGAGAATTTGGAGAATAAAGGGAGGTTGTCGTTAATAGGCACAACCTCCATTTGCTAGAACAGTAGCAAAATATTGCTATTACGTACCTGACATCAGTTTGTTCCAGTTCCCACATCTCCAAGTAAAAGAGGCGGGGCAGGCAGTATGCAGTTTTGTGCTCTATTGAAGAATAGTACAGTATAGAACCGCCAACATTTTTCCATAATTCTATATGTCTAGTGGTGGACATTGTAGTTAACTACAAGTTGCTCTCCCAGTGACCAACCCAGTCAAACAGAAGAGTGTAAAGACATTATTAGTTATAGGTAGTGGCATGGGTCTAATCAGGAAGGGAAGAGAACCCTCCTGAGGGAGGGAGCAAAATATGTTACCCAAAAACTAGAGGGTGTTTTCTATGTAGTGTAAGATCCCCCCCCATCCACACAGACAAATAGGCCAGAGGGCTGACCCCAGGATGACATTTCTGGGTTTCACCCAGCTCCCTCTAGGTTTATCATAGTATAAAGATGAGGAGAGTGCAGTCCAACCAAATGATGAGTGCGGACTCCTCAAGGCGCCCATAGCGTGACATCATAAGTAGGGGCTGCAACTAATGTTTATTTTCGATTTATCGATTAGTTGGCCTGATTATTCGGATAATCCCCTTAAAAAGTGTGGTGTATAATTTAGTTAATATGTAAAGTTAAAAAAAAAGACAATTTATTCTTAAATATCTATATGCAGTGGTAAATATAAGTGACCAACTATATTTGTGAGGGAGCTCAATCTCTAATCCACTCTGAGAACAGGCAGAAGAGATGTACTTTATATACTATTAAGCTGGAAATGCACTATACAACCTTTGTTGCTCATATTCCTTTAGATTTACCTTCACCTATGTAGTGCAAAGGCCTGCCCGATTGCATACAAATTGAAAGTGTTTAGGTTTGACCTCATATTATATGGGTTTGGTAAATCTAAAGGAAAAAAATCTAAAAGATAATTTGTATAGTGTGTATCCAGCGTTAGAGGTTGAATTTGCTAAATATCAGACTGGAAGATCAAATTTGTCATTTAACCTGTTGCTGCCCGCTCACCGTCATGAAGGCGGAGCGGTGCAGCTCTTTTTCTGGGCCGACATCATATGACGGCGGCTCATTCACACACTGTCGGTGGCGGCGTGTCCCCGAGACACAGCGCGTCACCGACAGGGGTGAACAGCAATTGGGCATGGCTGTTCACTATGTGATCAGCCACGATTACGTCACGGACGGTCACAAATAGGTATTCCCCGCTTAGACCGCGCATGCGCGCAATTGGGAGCGCGCAGCACGGTCATGTCGGTGGCGGTGTTTTCCCAGGAACACTGCTCGTCATCAACAAATTTAAACAGCCAATGGCTGGCGGCTGTTTACCACGTGATCGGCTGTGATCCATTCACAGCTAATCACTAATGTAAACAGACCGGTTACTAGTAGTTACCGACTCTTCTCACACACCGTTTCCAGTGTGAGGAGAGAAGAGCCAGGAGCAGTGAGTTACCAATCTATGTATTGTAGTGTACTGCACCAACACCACAAAAAAAAGAGAACCTGTCACATCACCCCCCCCCCATTACAGTTGTCACCCAACAGTCACCCATCAGTGCCCACAAAGTGCACCTATCATCGTCAGAGACTGCCGTCAGCAGTGCACCTGTCACCCATCAGTGACCGCCATCACTGACCACCAGTGACCCTCATCTGTCACCTATCAGTCCCATAAAGTGCACCAGTCATCATCAGAGACTGCCATCAGTGACTGTCACCTGTCACACAGCCCATCAGAAAAAATGTCCAAAAGATTCTATACAAGTGAGGAGGCGTTCCAGATCCTCCCCATGACTGATGAGAGCAGCGGGGAGTTCTCATCAAATTCAAATGCCAATTCTGATTGTGAATCAAATTCAGCATTTGAACCGATTGATAGTAGTGGATCAGCAAATGATTTAGAGGAAGAATGGATCCCTCCTAAAAGGGCACGTAGCTCTGGAAACCAGGCAGCCACCAGCAATATACCCCAGGATCAAAATTCCCAGGCCCAGTACCAGAGCTGCCGCCAGCGAAAGACCACGAGAAATGCCCAGGTCCAGTACCAGCACTGCCGCAGCATCACACCCAAATGCCAGCATAGGAACTTCAAATCCCCCAACTACCAGCACTGGAGTGCCACGTCCCCCAAGAGCCAGGGCCGCTACACATCCTCCAGCTGGTCTTGCCAATCCAAAATGGCTGCCTTCCGACTCAGGATCAGCAAGAATTCCCCCATTCACTGCACAGCCAGGTGTGCAGGCCAATACCCAAAATTTTACTGAAATTGATTGTTTTTATTATTTATTCTTGCCCGACACTTTGCTGCAACTCATCGTGGACCAGACCAATTTATATGCCCAGCAGCATATTGCCAACAACCCCCAGTCATCATACACCCGTCCGTTTGAGTGGAAGGATTTGACTGGAGGAGTTCAAAGTGTTTATGGGCCTCACCATAAACATGGGGCTTACAAAAATAAAAATGAAGGACATGCCTATTGGTCCACCAACCTCATCCACCACATGCCCATTTATTCTTCTGTAATGTCCAGGTCCCGATACGAGATAATGCGCTTTCTTCATTTTAGTGAAAACACTCAGTTCCCTCCCCGCAATCATCCAAATTACGATAAATTTTATAGAATTCGCCCACATTAATTTCTTTTCCCAACGATTTGCAAAACTATGTCCCCGATCAGCTCATATGTGTAGATGAGTCCCTGGTACCCTTTTCAGGCCGGCTAGGAATAAAGCAATACATTCCTTGCAAAAGGGCCAAATACGGAGTGAAATTTTATAAGGCTTGCGAGAGAGTCACGGGATATCTGTATGAGTTCTGCATATACGAAGGAAGAGATTCCCAACTCCAGCCCCAAGTGCCCGGCCTACATTGGCACATCTGGTAAAATTGTATGAGACCTGGCATACCCACTGCCGAAGAAAGGTCACCACATATACCTGGTTAACTTCTACACCAGCCTGCCCCTTTTCAAAAACCTATACCTTGCAGAAACCCTGGCCTGTGGAAACTATAGAAAGAATAGGAAGGGCTTCCCACAAGCCATAGTGAATAAGAAATTGTGAGGGGGAGAAAGAGCAACTTTGAGATGCAACAAAGTAATGACCTTAAGGTGAAAGGATGCCAGGAATGTGTACATGATGTCCACCATCCATGATGACACTACAGTTGAAGTTCAGAGAAGACGAGGTCCCATTGTAAGGCCAACATGTGTACAAGATTACAATCTGTACAGGGGGGTGGATATCAACAACCTAATGCTTCAGCCCTATTTATCAATAAGGAGGTCCCGTTTCTGGTACAAGAAAGTGGCAATCTATTTAATTCATTTAGCCATTTATAATGCCTACATAATTCACACCAAATCCACAGAAAGCCCTGCCCACTTCCTAAAATTCATCTAAGTTGTCACGTCCCTCATCTACCATCAAAGACGCCCCCCAGAAAACCTTTGCTTTGATGCCGTTAGCCAACTTCATGAACGCCACTTCCCGGACAGCATTCCACCATCTGAAGCAGGCTGAAGACCCCAAAAAAGGTGTAGAGTATGCAGCGAAAAAGGATTTCAAAGAGATTCCAGCTATCATTGTCCCCAGTGTCCCTCCGAACCCGGCCTTTGCATTGGTGAATGCTTCAGACTATATCACATATCCCTAAAATATTAGTCTATATTCTTTTTTAAATTCAATGCTTTTTATTCGTGTTCATACAAAATACATCACAACATACAGTATACATATATCGTCATAATAATAAAAAATCACCCTCTTTCCTATACGATGTATGTATCCACTCTATAAAGGGGTATTTTCTCACATTTTCTCCCATTTTACTCCCTCTAGCCCTAATCTATAGTCAAGTATCCAGCCCACTCTTTGTCGTGATTACCCTACACACACACACACTTCTACCAATATGTAAGACCTGCATCTTTCCCTATCCTCTCTGAACACTCTTCTCTACTTAGGGTGGTCCATCTTCAGAAACCAAGGGTTCCACATTTTCTTATATTCCTTAATGTTCCCTCCCCTTACATAAATTATCCTTTCTTTCCTTATTGTTTCCCACACCGTTTTAGACCAGTTCTCTACTGTAGGGGGTTTCTCTGCTTGCCATCTCCTAGCTATTTCCTTTCTTGCCTGGTAGAGGCATCTCCGCACTGCTTTTATTTTCACCCTCCTATTACCTAGATCCCCCCCCCCCCCCCCACCCCTAAAATACACATTTTTCGGGTCTACGTTAAGACTTAAGTTAAAGACCTTGTTTATGGTCTCAACTACTTCCACCCAGTAGCGAACTAACTTGGGGCATTTCCATAGCATATGTAACAAATCTCCTGTATATTGACACCTTGGACATTTGGCATCTGCCCTTCTCCCATACTTAAACAATTTTTCTGGGGTATAGTATGCCCTATGTAAGAGCAATAGATGTGAAAATTTCTGGGCGGGTGAGACCGAGACCTGGTGACTCCCCTCCAATATCTCTTTCCATTGAGTATCCGATATTGTCCCCAGGTCCGTCTCCCACTCTCTTCTACACTTAAGTTTATCTGGTCCCTCCCTGCTGTGTCGGCATATACCGTATTTATCTGCGTATAACACGCACCGGCGTATAACACGCACCCCAATTTAGGAGGGAATTTTAAGGAAAAAAAACTTTTAGGAGGGAAGTTGAAGGGAAAAAAAACTTACATTTAAACGCCCATCAGTGCAGCCATGTCAGTGCAGCCATGTCAGTGCAGCCATGTCAGTGCAGCCATGTCAGTGCAGCCATGTCAGTGCAGCCATGTCAGTGCAGCCATGTCAGTGCAGCCATGTCAGTGCAGCCATGTCAGTGCAGCCATGTCAGTGCAGCCATGTCAGTGCAGCCATGTCAGTGCAGCCATGTCAGTGCAGCCATGTCAGTGCAGCCATGTCAGTGCAGCCATGTCAGTGCAGCCATGTCAGTGCAGCCATGTCAGTGCAGCCATGTCAGTGCAGCCATGTCAGTGCAGCCATGTCAGTGCAGCCTTCCCCAGTGCAGCCTTCCCCAGTGCAGCCTTCCCCAGTGCAGCCTTCCCCAGTGCAGCCTTCCCCAGTGCAGACTTCCCCAGTGCAGACTTCCCCAGTGCAGACTTCCCCAGTGCAGACTTCCCCAGTGCAGACTTCCCCAGTGCAGACTTCCCCAGTGCAGACTTCCCCAGTGCAGACTTCCCCAGTGCAGACTTCCCCAGTGCAGACTTCCCCAGTGCAGACTTCCCCAGTGCAGACTTCCCCAGTGCAGACTTCCCCAGTGCAGACTTCCCCAGTGCAGACTTCCCCAGTGCAGACTTCCCCAGTGCAGCCTTCCCCAGTGCAGCCTTCCCCAGTGCAGCCTTCCCCAGTGCAGCCTTCCCCAGTGCAGCCTTCCCCAGTGCAGCCTTCCCCAGTGCAGCCTTCCCCAGTGCAGCCTTCCCCAGTGCAGCCTTCCCCAGTGCAGCCTTCCCCAGTGCAGCCTTCCCCAGTGCAGCCTTCCCCAGTGCAGCCTTCCCCAGTGCAGCCTTCCCCAGTGCAGCCTTCCCCAGTGCAGCCTTCCCCAGTGCAGCCTTCCCCAGTGCAGCCTTCCCCAGTGCAGCCTTCCCCAGTGCAGCCTTCCCCAGTGCAGCCTTCCCCAGTGCAGCCTTCCCCAGTGCAGCCTTCCCCAGTGCAGCCTTCCCCAGTGCAGCCTTCCCCAGTGCAGCCTTCCCCAGTGCAGCCTTCCCCAGTGCAGCCTTCCCCAGTGCAGCCTTCCCCAGTGCAGCCTTCCCCAGTGCAGCCTTCCCCAGTGCAGCCTTCCCCAGTGCAGTCTTCCCCAGTGCAGCTTTCCCCAGTGCAGCCTTGCCCCAGTGATCCCAGCCATTCTGGGCTTCAAAATCGCCGATCGCGATTTGAAAATGGCGCCGCCGGCGCCAAAATACACAGTGCCGGTCCTCGGCTCTTTCTGGCGGCTGTCGTTCATTTTCGGCTCCACTCGTAGTCCCGAGCGGAGCTATCCGAACCTAGCCGAGTAGGTTCGGATAGCTCCGCTCAGGACTACGAGTGGAGCCGAAAATGAACGACAGCCGCCGGAAAGAGCCGAGGACCGGCTCTGTGTATTTCGGCGCCGGCGGCGCCATTTTTAAATCGCCGATCGGCGATTTTGAAAATGTGACAAGTCGGGATCGCAGGGGATCGGCGTATAACACGCACCTGCGACTTTCCCCTGATTTTAAGGGGAAAAAAGTGCGTGTTATACGCCGATAAATACGGTATGTTGGTAGAACTCTGCTATTAACCCCTTTGATCCCTCCACACTCTCTATTTTTTGGAAGATGGGAGATTGACTCCATTTCGGACCTTGCTCCCCAAATTGGGACTGCAGAGCATTCCTAATCTGTATATAGTTAAAGTATGAGTGACTCGAGATACCAAATTCCTCCCTTAAGGCGGCAAAGGTTTTTAACATGTTACCATCATATAATTGTTCCAATTTGACTATCCCCTTTGATTCCCAGGTCTTAATTTTACCTATTTGTGACAGTTCTTGATAGTTCTTATTGTCCCAAAGAGGGCTACACCTCCCTTCTCCCTCCATACCCTTCATGCCTTTAATAGGACCGTGACCCATTCTCAGATGTTGCAACTGAGCTGCCAGAAAGTAGCTGCGGGGATGTGGAATCGCCATACCTCCCTCAGTCACTGCTAGCTGTAGTGTTTGTAAACTTATCCTGGAGTGTCCTCCCTTCCATATCAACCCCCTAAACAGCATGTCTATTTTTTTGAACCATTTACCATAGATCCATACTGGTGAATTATGCAAAATGTATAATAATTGGGGCAGCCACAGCATTTTAATCAGGTTGCACCTTCCAGCTACCGACAATGGGAGTCTCTTCCATATATTAATCTTTTTCCTAAATTTCACCAACAAGGGGACCAAATTATTGTGTAAGAAATCCTCCGAATCTTTTGTTATATGGATGCCTAGATATTTTGTTTTCTCCACTATTTTTAGCGGGATTTCTTCCAGAAAGGGACCTTGTTTAATTGGGTCTATTGGTAACAAGATCGACTTCTCCCAGTTTATGGAGAGACCCGAGATCTCCCCAAAATCTGAGAATACACCCATCACCTGTCTGAGTGATCCCTCCGTATCTCCCAGGAAGATAAGTACATCGTCCGCGTATAATGCAAACCTCTCTTCCTTCATCCTTCTCCTGAAGCCTTCCATATTTCTATTTTGTCTTACCGCAGCGGCCACTGGTTCCATTGCCAAAGCAAAGATCAGAGGTGACAAGGGACGTATTAGTCTATATTCTTAACCATTTCCCCATTTCTGTGCTGACCATATTCCATGCTTCCTCAAATAACCATGCCACTGCCTTCCACGTAAACTGACCCTGGCCTGTTTTATGGACTATGCTTTTGCCTACCGCTTGGACTGATCTGTTGCCCTGCTACTGTAGTACACAGGGGTCTCACGTGTGAGGGGCTCCAGAAATGTTTTTCTGGATGGAGAAAACAATTATTTTGTTGTCTCCGGGTTTCATAATTTCCAGATTAGGGTCTGGAGTCCGGAGGCTTCATAGAGATTTGGGTGGGTCAAAGCCTCTACCCCTGTGCACAGGTCTTACCGGATTTCGGCCCTCAGCCTGCTGCTGACTTACTGCCATCATGCCTCTGCCTGCTGCATAAACTGACCACACCTCTGCCTACTGCCTGGACTATGGAAATAATTAGCTGTAGCAAGAGGCAGTATGTTTATGAAGGCCTAGAGAGCTGTACAATAATGAGTGCAGGCAGGTAACGGTGTACCAGAACCAACATTATGGCTGTGCTGTCTGTCTCTGCCTGGACAATTTCTATGGACAAATGCTTTGGCTGTGCTGACGATATCCTTGTGCTGACTATAGTTAATATTCCTACCTGCTGCCCGGACAAATACTATTGCTGTTGCTAAGCACATCCCTGCCTGCTGCCTCGACCAATTCTCTCCTCTGGGGACACTACTAAACCCACAAGTAATACTTTTTATTTTTACCCTTTCCTCAAAACAATTTATTTTGGAGTGTAATTTTTGGTATGTAAATGCTATACATTATAAATATAAGGGCCTTCAAAAATGATAGGTGGTCAGGAAATTAGATGGGTAATTTATGCTTGTAGAACGCCTGAAGGTGCTATTTCAATGATGGGCCTTTGTATGTAGTTAGGATGTGTAAGTCTCACACATGTGGTATCGCCGTACTCAGGAGTAGCAGAATGTATTTTGGGGTGTCATTTTTGCTACGTACATGCTATGTGTTGGAGATGTCTCAAAAATGAAATGGACAAATTTGTGGGGGGAAAAAAAATGCGGTTTTATTTTTTTTCCCACATTTTCCAAAAACTTCTGGAAAAAAAATGAACCGTTCAAAAGACTCATTATGCCTCATAGATTATACGTTGGGGTGTCTGCTTTCCAAAATGGGGTCATTTTGTGGGTATTTGTACTTTCCTGGCTTGTTAGTGTCAAGAAATTAGATAGGTCTTTAGTACATCAGGTGTGATCAATTTTCAATGATTGGCACCAATCTAAACTAACTTTTACAAACACCAAATAATATACACTAATTAGGGTTATTTTTACCAAAGATATGCAACTGTAAAATTTTGGCCAAAATTTATGAAGAAATATTACTAATTTGCAATATTTTATGACATAAACAAAGAAAAGGGCATTTTTTCACCAAAGTTTCAGTCTTTTGTTATTTATAGCACAAAAAATAAAAAAACCCACTAGTGATTTAATAGCACCAAAAGAAAGCTATTTGTGTGAAAAAAAGGACGCAAATTTCATTTGGGTACAGTGTTGCATGACTGAGTAACTGTCATTCAAAGTGTGAGAGCACTGAAAGCTGAAAATTGGTCCGGGCAGGAAGGGGGTGAAAGTGCCCTGTAGGCAAGTGGTTAAAGAAAAAAAAAAAACAACTTTTGCCGATTTTCAGACAAAATTATGTATGACAGCCTCCCTTGTCATAGGCAAGTGGCTTGATATAAGCTCCCTGTGCCTGCTGTCACTTATGCTGGCCATATAAAAACAATGTCTTTCTTCCAGAAAAAAAAAAATAATAATTCTAAGAACATTCGTTCGATTTTTTAATTGTTAGTGGGGTCAAATTGACGTTCGTTTTCGATCACAGTGACGGGAAAATTTCAAGGAGCAGAATAGAAAACTTCTTGGTCAAAGGATTTTTTGGGCAGTATATGCGGTTTTTGTTTAGAAATTACATTTATTTTAAAACTGAATGTTAAAGCAAATAAAATTTTCAAAAGAAATTCTTTGATTCAGCAAATGTACAAAGATTTTTCGTATGAATATTCTCGTCCGAAAATCGATAAGTGTATGGCCAGCATAAGGCTCAGTTCAATCCTAGGCAATTTGCTTTTTTTTTGTTTTGTTTTTTAAAAGTTTTGTTTATTGCTGTTTAAGTTAACAAGTAAACTCAAGACCCAATGGGCCACACACAAAAAAACGATTTACATTTCTTCAGCACGGACTCTCTCCTCCTCCTAGACCCTCACTCAATGACAGGATCAGAATAATAATAATAATAATATTATTATTATTATTATTAAGACTACCTAATGACATTCAATAATACATTTCAATATGTCAAATAGTAACATACATGTTGAATCCCACAGCAGGTGCATTCCATTATGTGCCACTCAATCCGCCACCATAGTTTCACTATTCATCCAACTGCCCCACATTTTATCAAATTTCTGTGGTATGCCCCTGCTAACGTATGTAGCCTTGTAGAGGGGTGCAGCTCTATTTACCACACCCTTCCATGCTTATACAGATCGAGGATTAGGCTTTTTCCAGGATAACACTATAGTTTTCCTAGCGTAATAGATTAGGATCGTCAATAAGGTAAGCGTTACTCTTTGGTGCTAGATTGTCTACCAAACCCAAAAGGCACCCCTCTATTGTGGGCTGTATAGGAATGGCGGTTACTTCTGCTATACATTCTGTGACCCCCTTCCAAAAAGCCTGGATGCTCGAGCAATTCCAAAAGATATGCATGAAATCTGCAGTGGGGGAACTGCACCACCAGCAACTAGGTGACTGGGTAGGGAACATTTTAGCCAATCTAGCTGGAGTAAGATAGATACGATGTAGGAATTTAAATTGGATGAGTTGGTCCCTAGCAGAGACCAATCTAGTAAAATTAATGGCCCATATTACATCCCAGTCATCCCCGTCCATCTGGGGGAACACATCGCGCCCCACAACGCCCTACACTTTGCAAGAAGATCTCCTCCCTTACTGAACATTTGTTTATATATTGTAGACAGGGCCTTGTCCAATGTGTCCTCCCTCAGCAGAGATTCCAAATCACTCCTTTTCAGGGTAATACAAATATTAGAGGTCGACCGATAAATCGTCCGATACTTGGCGTTTTTTAATTAATCAGCATTGGCCGATTGTGCTGATAAAAAAAGCCAATTATAAATTCAGCGCGACTTGCAAATGACTTCTGTAATTGAAGTCAATGCAAGTTGCCTGAAGTCTTCTGTGGAGCAACTTCTATCCTCTCTGGGCAGCCTGCCAAGTCTGATAAAAGAAACTAAAAAGATGCAATGTTTCCACTTGTCAATGAACTGAACTCCTGTGGAGGAGTTCTTAGTTTAACCATTTAAAGACTAAACGAGACTTTTCTGACATTTGTTGCTTACAAGTAAAAATCCTGTATTTTCTGCTAGAAAATCACTTACAACCAAAAATTATATATATTTTTTGAAGCAGAGACCCTAGGAAATAAAATAGCGGTTGCTGCAATATTTTAAGTCACACGGTATTTGCGCAGCGTTCTTTCAAACGCATTTTTTTTTGGGAAAAAATACACTAATGAATTTAAAAAAAAAAACTAAGCAGTAAAGTTAGCCCGTTTTTTTTTTTCGTCCAATAGTTTACATTACCTGTGTAAATGTATCACTTATTACTTAAGGCTGCTTTCACACTGGAGCAGGCAGTAGTTGACGGTAAAACACTGCTAGTTTTAGCGGCGCTTAACCGTCATTTTAGCGGTGCCATTAGGCTGCTAGCGGGGCGCTTATAACTCAGCTAGCGCCCGAGGAAGGGGTTGAATGTGCCCGTGAAGCGCTGCTGCCGATTCGCTTTGCAGGCGCTTCGGCAGCAGTGCGCATTCATTTCAATGGGCAGGAATGGTGGAGGAGCGGTATACACCGCTCCAAAGGTGCTGCTTGCAGGACTTAACATCCTGCCAGCACATCGCCTCAGTGTGGAAGCACTCGGGCTTTCACACTGAGACTGCAGGGGAGCCGTTTTGCAGGCACTTCACAGGCACTATTTTTAGCCCAAAAGCACCTGAAAAACGCCCCATTGTGAAAGGGGTCTAACTGTTAGATTTTATGAGATGAAGGGAAAAAAAAATAAAATCGGCTTAACATATCGGCCATTAGCCGCCGCGATTTCTAAATATAAGCATCGGCCAGAAAAAAACCCATAGCGGTCGACCTCTAACCAATATCCCCAAATTAACAGAACAAGTTGTAGTGATATAGTATATTAATATATACTGGGTGATATGATGTAGAGTGGGTATGATAATTAATTAGTAAGTACTCTTCCGCAGCAACCCAATTCTTCCAGAGAGATGCACTTTATTGACTTCCAACACAGAACAAAGTCCAAAGTCCACAGGTGACAAAAAAATCCGACAGAGGAGATATAATTCAGAACCCCATGTCTTAGGTCCGAGTGTGCATACACAGACAAGCCTCACTCATACACAGACGAGCCTCACTCCCCCAAACCTATAGACTGAATGCCGTGTTATATTCACTAAATATTGAATGGCTGAGCAATTTGATTGGCCGTTTCAATTTAGGACTTGAACAGCCGTGAACCACCCCAATTTGCACTCCCGCATATCGCACATCAACAAGTCCCCTTTAGATATATTAATTAGATAAACAGAACACCCTTTTGAGCCCTTGGAATACCTACATTCCTGCATGTCAACAAGCCCCCCTGATAAATTAGCCACACAGGAGGGAGCCTCCGCTAGGCCAACCCAAAACACTCCCTGATCCCATTGTTACCCCCTCAGGTCTAATTACCATCAATAAATATTTCTTCTATGGTCCTTTAAACAATGTACCCTTTGAAATTTTCAATTAGGTTAACAGCCCATACCTCACATACCTAGGTAGACTTGCATGAGACAAACGCATCAAAGGGTTTTCAGCTGTCCCCTTGATATGTTAAAATTCAGTTGGACAATGCAACTGGATTTCTGGTCAGCATGGCACTCCAATACAATATTATACATAAATTGGCCAACATATTACAACACAAGTGAGTGTTGGGAAGATTAAACTTAGATTTCAGGGCGTCAAACTTCAGAAGTTTCTCACCACCCACTTTCAGCATCTTAAAACCAAATTTAGTGCAGATAATTGGATCAGGGTACTCACAGAAGTGTATTAATTTAGTATTCTTCTTAAGTGGTGTGAGAGAAATCTCAAAAGTGCTACCCAGGCCCTACTGGTTGAACGCATAGATATCGTGAGCCTATATGGAGCCCTGATGCCCCGGTACGGGAGGTGTGTCAGCGCCTCATACAAACCAACAACAGCCACCTCTAGTGTATTGGCAGTGTCATCCTCAGGTAGAGTAAACCACCTGTGTACGAATACTAGCTGACCCGCTAGGAAATATCTGTGAAAGTCCGGGACCACCAGACCCCCTTGTTTCCACGGCAATTATAACACCCGAAGTTTAATTCAGGGGTGTCGCCTCTGCCACAGGAAAGTCGTTATAAGTTGATCTATTCTTTTAAATATATATCTCGGTATCCAAACAGGAGAATTCCGAAATATATATAAAAACAGATGTAAAAATATCATTTTTACTAAATTAACCCTACCTATGAGTGCCAGAGGCAGATTCTGCCACGCCTGTAATCTGGATTTTAGTTTAGTCAAAAGTGGATCGACATTCAAAGCAATAAAGCCTGATACAGAGTTGGAGATATGTAACCCCAGATATTTGATCACCTCTACCCTCTGCAAGGGACACTTTAAGGGAATCTCACACCTGGGGGATGGCGTCTTGAGTGAGAGAATCTGGGATTTTCCCCAGTTGACTTTCAGACCAGAAAAATGAGAAAAGGAATCAAGAATGTCTAAAGCTGCCAACAGGGAATTCTTGGAGTCTCGCAAAAAGAGAACCATATTGTCTGCATATAGTGCCATTTTTTCGGTCAAGCTACCCACCGTTGTCCCCTGTACCTCCTCAGAGGCTCGCAAGGCCGCAGCCAAGGGTTCAATCATAATAGAGAAAAGACCTGGAGATAAAGGGCATCCTTGGCGAGTGCCCCTATGCACTGGAAAAAATTCCGATAACATATTGTTTAGTTTTATGGCTGCTGTGGGGCAATGATATAGAATGTCGATCCACTTCCAGAACTGGGGACTGAACCCAAACTTCTCTAGTACCACCCTCATGTAACTGCAGTCTACGGAATCAAAGGCCTTCTCTAAATCGAGAAAGACCAGTATCCCACCGCTAGAAGTTTCCGGACATGAGCGTGGGTGAAGACCCTACGCAGATTAATATCCGTGGCCTTTTTGGGCATAAAACCTGTCTGGTCGGGTGAAATAACATGCTGTAGGACCAACTTAAGTCTAGTAGCTAACAGTTTGGTCAGTATTTTCAAGTCCATATTTAATAATGAGATGGGCTTATAAGACGAACACTGCAGTGGGTCTTTATCCGGCTTAGCCAATAATACAATATGAGCCTTGTAAAAGGAGGGGGTAGGCTTCCCTTTTGAAAACAATCTGTGTATAATTGCAGCAATCTGGATGCCAGGGTCTCTAAATATTGATGGTACCACTCAATCGATAGTCGGGTCCAGGAGCTTTACCAATGACCCTATTGCGGAGACCACCTCCTCACAGAACGCAGCATTCAGAAAATCGCCAGATTCCTCTGGCAGCTCGGGCAACGGCAGGGACCCCAATGTCTCCCTGAAGTGACCAGTGTCATAGGGATCTATAGGAGAGTACAGAGACCTTTAGAAGGATACAAACTTCCGTACTAGGTCCTCCCCGTCTCTTAGCAGCTGTCCGGACGGGGATAGTATGCAGGGAACTACTGTCGGGGACGCATCCCCTGCCGTCAGGAGAGCCAAGATTTTGCCATTTTTATCGCCCTTTTCAAAAACACGCGCCGCACTCCTTTGCAGCTGACAAGTAGTCTCATCCTGATAATGAAGGGATAAATTCCTTCTTGCGAACTGCAATTGAGCCAACATGTCAGGAGAAGCTGAATCCGCATGTGCCATAGCCAATTCTTGTTCTTTATCCTGAAGTTGTTTTACACTATTCTGCTCCATTCTCTGTGCTTTTATGGCCTATATGTACACCCCCCTAGTGGTGGCCTTGAAGGCCTCCCATTCAGTGTCTACCGTTGCTGATCCTCCGTTAATCTGCCAAAATGTATCCATATGTGGTTTTAGCATCTCCTCCACAGTGGGTTCCCCCATCCATCTAGGAGACAGACGACAAACCCTCCTTGAACTCTGGGAGCCTAGTTGCAAGGTAATCTGAAGTGGGGTGTGGTCCGATATACCCCCCGAAAGGTAGGATGCCTCAGCTACCAGAGGCAACAATGCCCCATTAGCAAACGCCAGGTCTATTCTGGAGGACGAAGCATGTATCGAGGACAGATATGAATAGCATCTGTCAGTGGGATGCTTCCACCACCAGATCTCAGCGAGACCCACAACTTCCGCCCAATGCGACAAGTCATGATTTGGAGCTCTGCGTGGGTTGGACGTGTCTAGTGTTTAATTGGGAACATTATTGAAATCTCCAGCCGCCAATAACTGGAATAGAGCATGAGGATCCAATTTCTCCAACACCTTGTACAGGATAGTCCCTGTAAAAGGATGGGGAATATATACATTTACCAGGGCCAACCTGCGTGACTAAACTTCAGTTATTGCCACTAAGTATCTTCCCCCGGGATAATCACCTTTTCTACAGAGCAAGGCAAGGACTTGTGCAACAAAATAGACACACCCCTCACATAAGACGAAAAAAAGTGGCATGTATGGCTCTGTGCATCCAGGGACGTTTCATGGCCAGGATTTTATTACCTAATAAATGAGTTTCCTGCAATAACATTATGTGGGGATGCTGGGCCTGAAAGAATTTCAACACGAACGCTCTCTTGTATTTTGAAATCAAGCCCCTGACATTCCAGGAGATGATTCTAATATTCAAGGACATCACTGCAATTCGGAAATTCACAAGATGGGGGCCTAGGAGCACAAGTGAGATCCAGAGTCACACAGAGCCATTACAGCATGCTGAAGATTACCATCTACCCACTTATACACATCACTTTGTGGTGGAGCCTGTTTCTGAGTGTCCATCAGTCTACCAACTGTGTAGTACCGAGAGTGTCACCACAAACAATTGACCACAAAAAAGGTGGAACATACAAACCCAAACAGAGCATAAGCAAAAAAAACATGAAAAAGGCATACACTCCTAAATCGTCCAGACATAACAATTCCCTGTCTTGCCAGCTTGAAGGGGGGGGGAGAGACAGAAAAAACAGACCCCGCCCCTAGCCAGCAGACTTATAACCCAAAAAACAACGAAAAATGTTAATTTGTAGAGTTACTCCATATGTCCCTTGGGGAGGAACAAAAAAAAAAAAAAGGCAACAGGGTGAGCACTAGCGCTACGCGCCTTCTGTGGATAGTCTTTTGTAGGGAGAGCTTCCGGCTCCATGCATATTATATTGTAGCCATGAAGCATGCAGTTTGCTTTTGATCTGTTTCTGCAGTGCTTTTTGCTGTGCGTTTTGTTTTTTACACATGCGATTTTGCTGCGATTTGCGTTTTGCATTTTTTTTTTTATGCTTTTTTTGGCCAATTTATTTTTGGGCAGATTAAAAAACACAAATTGAGGTAAAGGTGAAAGCACACTACATGCTTTTCTGCAGTTTCTCCATTAAAGTCTATTGTACTAAACAAGCACAAAAAGCATTGTTTTGCGTTGACCTTGACCTTTTCCAAATACGCAGCGGGGGGAAAAAAGCACAGATGTGAGCGTGTCCCATAGGAAATCATGTTAAATGAACCGTAGTGCATTTATGCAAAAAGCACAAAAAAAAATAGGATTTTTACAACAGGTTACCTGTAAAATGCTTTTCTTGGAATACATCATGGGACACAGAGCCTTAAGTAATTACTTAATGGGTTGTGGCCACCTTCAGGTGTTGACACTGGTATACCCAATACAGGAAGTTCACTCCCCTATATAACACCTCCTCCCAGGAGTGCCTCAGTTTTTGTAGCCAATCAATATACTTAAAACCCCAAAAAAGAGGGGCTGGACCTCTGTGTCCCATGATGTACTCCAATTAAAGGATTTTACAGGTAAGCTGTAATAAAAATCCTATTTTTTTTATCGTACAACATGGGACGTACAACTTAAAGGGACGTCACATAGCAATGCTACTTGAGGGGAGGGAGACACAACCCGTAGGGCACCCCCAGACCTGAAGACTTGTACTGCTGCCTGCAGCACACTGCTCCCGAAGGCGATATTCTCATTCCTCCTTACATCCACTTGATAGAATTTTGTGAATGTATGCACCGAAGACCAAGTTGCGGCCTTGCAGATCTGAGCCATGGAGGCCTGGTGACGCACTGCCCAAGAAGCACTAACCGCTCTGGTAGAGTGCGCCTTAACTTGAAAAGGGGGAATCTTACCCCTTAAATCATAAGTTTGAATTATAACTTGCCAAATCCACTTAGCGATAGTGGATTTCGACGCTGCCTGTCCTTTCTTAGGACCCTCTGGCAGAATAAATAAATCATCAGTCTTGCCAATCGGAGCAGAAACCTTTAAATAGATTTTCACTGCTCTCACCACATCAAGACAATGTAATGACTTCTCTTCCCTGGAACATGGTTTTGGAAAAAAACGATGGCAGGACAATATCTTGGTTCAGGTGGAGACCTGAGACTACTTTTGGTAAAAAAACCCAGACGAGGGCGTAACACCACCCTGTCCTCATGAAAAATCAAATATGGAAGAAAGAGAAGCCAATGCCGAAACCCTCCTTGCTGAGGATATAGCAACCAAAAATACCAGCTTCCTTGTCAGAAGGACTAAGAGAATATGCTTTATCAGTTCAAATGGCTGTTTTTGTAACACTGACAAAACTAAACTCAAGTCCCAAGGGCTTAAAGGTGTTTTAACTGGCGGATTAATCGGCATCACCCCTTGCATAAAACCCCGGACTAAAGAATGCGTAGCAAGCGGTCTTTGAAATAAGATCGATAAGGCTGAGACTTGGCCCTTAATAGTACTCAAGGCCAACTTCATCTCTACGCCTAATTGTAAAAAGGCAAGAATTCTGCCTATGATACATCTCCGAGGGTGCCAACCCTTGGATTCACACCAGGAAACATAAGCCTTCCAGACTTAAATATATAGTTCTGGAAGCTGGCTTTCTTGCATCAAAGTAGAGATAACTGACCCAGAAAGCGCACATTTCTTCAGAATGTGGGTCTCAATAGCCAGGCTATTAAATTTGGTGTTCGTAAAGTAAGATGGAATATCAGCTCCTGTGAGAGCAAGTCTGGCCTTAGTGGGAGGGGCCATGGACCCCCCACTGCCATCTTTACGATTTCTGCGTACCATGACCTTCTGGGCCATGCTGGTGCTACCAGAATTACCGGCTTTCTTTCCAGCTTGATCCTGCAAAGAAGTCGAGGCAGCAGCTGAATAGGGGGAATGCATAGATCAGTGAGAACTGATCCCACGGAGTTACCAGCACATCTGTTCCGCATGCGAGTGAATCCCTTGTCCTGGACACAAAGTTGACTTTAACTTAATGTTGAATCTGGATGCTAGAAAATCTACGTCCGGAATCTCCCATTTTTGGCAAACAACCCGAAAAACGTCAGGGTGAAGAGACCATTCCCCTGGGAATAACTGCTGGCGACTTAGGTAGTCCGCCTGCCAATTCTCTACTCCTGGAATGAAGACTGCTGACAGGCACGGAACATTTTTTTCTGCCAGTTAGAATATGGTTCACCTCTCTCTGAGCTGAGACTCTTGGTGCCGCCTTGGTGATTGATATAAGCCACAGCCGTGGCATTGTCGGATTGGATCCTGACAGGACAATTCTTTAACCTGGAAGACCAGGTTTCCAGAGCCAGATGCACTGCCCAAATCTCTAGGATGTTGATGGGCTAGGATCTTTCGGTTCTTGACCACTGTCCCTGGACAGTTGTCTTCTCTATTACTGCTACCCAACCTGAAAGGCTGGCATCTGTCCTTACTACTTTCCAAATAATTGGTCGTAAGTAACCACCAGCTGAGGCTTTGGGACACTCTTGGGGACAGCCGCATTGGCAAGTCCAAAGCTTGGATCGTTTTGTTCCAAGCAGACAGGATACTGTTTTTTAACAGTCGCCAATGTAACTAGGCATAGGGAACTGCTTTGAATTAAGCTACCATCTTTCCTAACAACCTCATGCAAAGGCGAATTGAGGGATTTCTTTTCCACTTGACCATCCACTACAACTCTCGTATGGAGCTGCTCTTTACCGGAGGCAAGAACACTTTTCTGGGCTGTGTCTACTTTGCCAGACTTCTGAGTACTTCAGAAGTCATCCCCCCACTCTGGTGAGGGGGGACGCCTCTTCATGATGAGGCTTTAGTATTCTGCTTTGCATATTTGCAGCCCCAAGTCTTTTTTTGTGACTGGGTCTGACCCTGAGGTTTTTCTCTAGAGTCTGACGGCAGAGGCCGTCGCCACTGCCTAGAGGCAGATGCCCCTGGAGCAGGAGAAAAAGTCCATTTAAATGAAGGACGTTTATACTTTCCTTTGACTGGCAAATGAGTACTCTTTCCACTAGAAAACGTCTGGATATATTTATCCAAATCATCGCCAAATAGTCGCTCCCCATGAAAAGGGAAACTAGTCAGAAGCTTTTTGCAAGGTGCTTCGGCTGACCAATTTTTTACTAAAGGGATCTATACATGTGTATTAGCACAAGCGCAAGGCGGAACGCCTGGTGAATAGAATCCTTTATAGCGTCTATAGCAAAACATAATGCCTTTGGTAATTCGGCCAACTCACGGGCATGTTGTGCAGGGACCTCTTTAAGAGCCTCTGTGAACTCGTCCTTTAAGGACTGACAGATGCCTATTGCAGCGACTGCAGGCTGAGTAACGGTCCCTGCCAAGGAAAAAAAAAATAAAATATTAAAAAAAATTCCAACCACTTATCTGTTGGATCTTTAAGCATTTGCGCCTCGTCTACTGGCAAGTTAAACTGGAAATCGCAGCGTGAACTGCTGGAACCTTCCATTTTTTGGTGCATTTTTCCTCCATGGGATAGAGAACCGAGAATCTCTTTGGAGGGAGAAAATGCTTATCCGGATGATCCCATTCAACATAAATAAGCTTTTCTAGTAATGCATGGACAGGAAACGCATGCAATGGCTGTAAAGGTTTCAAAGAACCCAAGGAAGAAACCGGACTTTCAGCTAACTCTGTTAGGGGTAGCATGAAAGTGGAGCGAACCATTTCTATAAGGATTTGTACCTCAGATTGTGAAGCTGAATCATCAACTGTTTCCTCCGCAGAGGAAAAATATGCTTGTTTTTCCTCTCGATCGTCTGAGGGTACTTAGCAGTTTGTGAATCAGCCTTTAGTGCTTGTCCCACTGCAATGGCCGCATAGGTTTCCCAAAACTGCTTACAGGGTGTAATGTACCACAATACATGTACCCCCAGCCACTCAGTTTCCCCAATTGGGGAGAGAGGAAATAAAGAACCTCCTCCAGCTGCTAGGACACACGCTGTCTTAGCACAGATTGAAAGGGTATGTCTATTCTTACTCCCTCTAGGAGGAGATTTTAAGGCATTACAATGTTGCCTATGGAAAAAAAAAGGCATAGGTGGACTTTGCAGTTCCTAAGCTTTTCTCTTACCTTTTCCTCGCTGCAGGATACTGCTGAAAACAGACAAATCCAAACTTCACCAATCACGGTGGGCTGCGTTAGTAAACCTTTAAAGACCGGGTCCCTTTTAATAGGGGTTCCACTCCTCTGGACCTGTGTAGCACACCCCTCAGGACAACTTTAGGTAATGTAGCAAGACCAAAAAGAGTCCTGGTTCCTAGGGTCCAGCCCTCAAAGAGAAGTGTTACAGGCAAAACCTCATTCTTCTATGCGAGGCACGAGTACCATCCTGTGGCCGCAGTGGCGTGGATGAATCCGGTTGTGGAGGTTTTTTTAAATACAGCATGCATCCCTCCTGGAGCTCCTCAGAGCACATCTTCACTAGTGACCAACACCTTAGACACTGGCGAAAAAACTGAGGGGTTATATAGGGGAGTGAACTTCCTGTACTGGGTATACCAGTTGGATGTACCAGTTTTTAATCACCTGTCACCATGGGGTTAAATAAAATTAGTTCTTTATAGTAATAAAAAAAAAAAGAACAGATAATCGCTACTATAAAGGGGCTCAGTGAAACCGTTAAAGTAATATATATTACTTACATCCTATATATAATAAGTACACCCAGAAGTAGGATATATGGGCATTTAAACTAAGAGTCAGACATGAATCTATATGAAGTGTGGAAGGGAGATATAAATCTTTTATAGTAAAGTAGTACTAAAAGCTGAGATTTTTTTTTTTCATGGATAGGATCATTTCAACCACATGCCGACCAGCGCGACAATGAACGTCGGCACAATGGCAGAGCTGGGCAAATGGGCGTACAGGTACATCCCCTTTAAACCGTGGCATTGCGGGCGCGTGCCCGCGAGTTCCGCGATCGTGTCACGGAGCGGCTCAACGGGGGGATGCCTATGTAAACAAGGCATTTCCCTGTTCTGCCTTGCAACATAACAGATCTACTGCTCCCTGTCATCAGGAACAGTGATCTCTGTTCTAGTGAGACAATCCCCCCCCCCCCCCGCCAGTTAGAATAACTCCCTAGGACCCACTTAACCCCTTAATTGCCCCCTAGTGTTTGATCCCTTCCCTGCCAGTGTCATTTACACAGTAATCAGTGAATTTTTATAGCACTGAACAATGTATAAATGACAACAGTCCCAAAATAGTGTCAAAAGTGTCCGAGGTCTCCGCTATAATGTATTGCAGATCGCCGCCATTACTAGTAAACAGGATAAAAATAATAAAAATGCCTTAAATCTATCCTCTATTTTGTAAACGCTATAACTTTTGTGCAAACCAATCAATATACGCTTATTGTGATATTTTTTTACCAAAAATATGTAGAATACATATCAGCCTAAACTGAGAAAGAAATTTGTTTTTTTATTTTTTTGGGGGGATATTTATTATAGTAAAAAGTAAAAAATATTTTCTCAAAATTATCGCTTTTTTGTTTATAGCTCAAAAAATAAAAACCACAGAGGTGATCAAATAGCACCAAAAGAAAGCTCCATTTGTGGGGAAAAAAAGGACGTCAGTTTTGTTTGGGTGCAACGTCGCACGACCGCGCAGTTAAAGTGACGCAGTGCCGTATCGCAAAAAGTGCTCTGGTCAGGAAGGGAGTAAATCCTTCCGGGGCCGAAGTGGTTAAATATAATGCACAATACTGATAAAAGTTTACTTTAAATGTAATTGTAATGCCTTATATTACATCGAGCCTCCACCTTCTCTGGGTTCAGATGCTGCTCTTCTCTGAACAGAGTCTTCAATAGAGGTCGACCGATATGGGTTTTTCTCTGGCCGATGCCGATATTTACAAATCACAGTGGCCGATGGCCGATGGCCGATATGTGATGCCGATTTTTTTTGGGCCGATATATTAGGCCGAATTTTTTTTTTTTTTCTTTCTTTTTTTTTTTTTTACCTTCATCTCATAAAATCTAACAGTTAGACCCCTTTCACAATGGGGCGTTTTTCAGGCGCATTTGGGCTAAAAATAGCACCTGTAAAGTGCCTGTCAAACGGCTCCCCTGCAGTCTCAGTGTGAAAGCCCGAGTGCTTTCACACTAAGGCGATGTGCTGGCAGGATGTTAAAAAAAAGTCGTGCTGGCAGGATGTTAAAAAAAAGTCCTGCAAGCAGCATCTTTGGAGCGGTGTATACCACCACTCCTGCCCATTGAAATGAATGCGCACCGCTGCCGAAGCGCCTGCAAAGCGTTTCGGCAGCGGCGCTTCAGGGGCACATTTAACCCCTTCCTCGGCCGCTAGCTGGGTTATAAGCACCCTGCTAGCAGCCGAATAGCGCTGCTAAAATGATGGTAAAGAGCCGCTAAAACTAGCAGCGCTTTACCGTCAACGCATGCCCGCTCCAGTGTGAAAGCTACCTTCAGTGATACGGAAATTTTTTTACATTTAAACATTTATTAAACAAAACAAACCTCCAATCAGTTCACTTGTATGTAGAATTTAGATTAAAAAAATATAAAAAAACACCTCTCTTAAATATTAAATACACAAAAACAGCTAATCAAAACTTCTGGATGAAAAAAATGGGCTAACTTTACTGCTTAGTTTTTTTTTTTAATTAGTGTATTTTTTTTTTTTTAAATTGCATTTCAAAGACCGCTGCGCAAATACCGTGTGACATAAAATATTGCAACAACCGCTATTTTATTCCCTAGGGTCTCTGCTAAAAAAAAATATATATAATGTTTGGGGGTTCTAAGTGATTTTCTAGCAGAAAATACAGGATTTTTACTTGTAAACAACAAATGTCAGAAAAGATTTAGTCTTTAAATGGTTAAACAGAGCTTCTACACACAGAATTTAGTTCATTCACAAGTGTAAACATTGTATCCTTCAGGTTCTTTTTATCAGATTTGGCAGACTGCCCAGAGAGGGGGAGAAGTCTTCACACAGGCAATTTGCACTGACTTCTATGACAGAAGTCTTTTGCAAGTCGCTGAAGCTATATCGCTTTTTTTATCAGCACAATCGGCCAATGCCGATTAAGTAAAAAACACCAAATATCGGCCGATATATCGGTTAATCTCTTGTCTTTAACCACTTAAGGACCGGAAGGATTTATCCCCTTAATGACCAAGCCATTTTTTGCGATATGGCACTGCGTCATTTTAACGGACAATTGCGCTGTCGTACGACGTTGTACCCAAACAAAAATTTATGTCCTTTTTCCCCCACAAATAGAGTTTTCTTCTGGTAGTATTTGATCACCTCTGCAGTTTTCATTTTTTGCTCTATAAACAAAAAAAGCGACAACCTTGAAAACGCTATATTTTTTTTTACTTTTTGCTATAATAAATATTCGAAATGTCTTCCTCAGTTTAGGCCAATATGTATTCTTATACATATTTTTGGTAAACAATAAATAAAAAAAATTGCAAAAACCGTATACTGATTTGCGCAAAAGTTATAGAGTCTACAAAATAGGGGACTTTGGCATTTTTATTTGTTTTACTAGTAAAGGCGGCGATCAGCAATTTTTAGCAGGACTGACATTGCGGCGGACAGATTGGACACTTATGACACTCTTTTGGGACCACTGACATTTATACAGCGATCAGTGCTATAAAAAATGCATTGATTACTGTATAAATTACACTGGCAAGGAAGGGGTTAACACTAGTGGTGATCAAGGGGTTAAAGGTGTTCCCTGGGAGGTGTTTTTAACTGTGGGGGGAGTGTATTGACTGGAGGAGGAGGAGGAGAGATCGCTGTACCTGATCACTAGGAATAGACAATCTCTCTCTACTCCCTTGTCAGAATGGGGATCTGTTTGTTTACATTGACAGATCCCCATTCTGGTTCTCTGTGGAGCGATCCACATGTGGCCGGCTGACATTGTGGTCGCCAGTTACACGCATCAGCTCTGGCTCCACGGTCGCACCCACATTATCATTTGCACGAACCGATGTACAGCTACGCCGATTCGCGCAATAAAGCCAACCTGCCGCTGTATGATGGCTGGTCGGCAAGTGGTTAAAATGATATTTTTTTAAACCACTTGCCTACCGCCTAACGCAGATATACTGCAGCAGAATGGCACGGGCAGGCAAAATCACGTACCTGGTACGTGATCTGCCACCCGCGGGCGGTCGGCTTCGTTAGGGGAGCGATCCAGGCTGAGGGGGAGACCACTCACTCGTGGCCACCCCCTCGCGATCGCTCCCAACGAATGAGATTCTTCCTCTGCTGCTGTATAGTAAACAGCGGCAGAGAAAGTGATGTCATCGCTCCTCGGCTCTGTATTTTCCATTCCAACGCCGAGGAGAGAAGACATCCGAGTAAGTGCACAACACTACACATCACAGTAAAACACACCAGGCATACTTTACACCCCCTAATCACCCCCCTCCCCTCCTGTCACAGTGACACCAAGCAGTTTTTTTTTTTTTCTGATTACTGCATTGGTGTCAGTTTGTGACAGTTAGAAGTGGTAGGGCAGTAAGTGTTAGCCCCCTTTAGGTCTAGGGTACCCTCCTAACCCCCCTAATAAAGTTTTAACCCCGTGATCACCCCCCGTCGCCAGTGTCACTAAGCGATCGTTTTTCTGATCGCTGTATTAATGTTACTGGTGACGCTAGTTAGGGAAGTAAATATATAGGTTCGCGGTCAGCTTGTTATAGCGTCAGGGACCCCCATATACTACCTAATAAAGGTTTTAACCCCTTCATTGTCCCCTAGTTAACCCTTTCACCAGTGATCACCGAAAAACTGTTACGGGTGACACTGGTTAGTTAGTTTATTTTTTATAGTGTCAGGGCACCCGCCGTTTATTACCGAATAAAGGTTTAGCCCCCTGATCGCCCGGCGGTGATATAACTTAGGTTTTAGGGTCAGATCGGGTCTGCGTCTCCCCAGGCAGCGTCAGTACCGCTAACAACCACGCACGCACCATACACCACCCTTAGTGGTATAGTATCTGAACGGATCAATATCTGATCCGATCAGATCTATACTAGCGTCCCCAGCGGTTTAGGGTTCCCAAAAACGCAGTGTTAGTGGGATCAGCCCAGATACCTGCTAGCACCTGCGTTTTGTCCCTCCACTTGGCCCAGCCCACCCAAGTGCAGTATCGATTAGGGCTGCAACTAACGATTATTTTCATAATCGATTAGTTGGTCGATTATTGTTTCGATTAATCGATTAATAACCTTAAAAAAAAAGTGTGGTGTATAACTTAGTTAATATGTAAAGTTTTTTTTAAAAAAAGCAATTTATTCTCAAATATCTCTATGCAGTGGTACATATAAACAACCAACTATATGTTTAGGGAGCAAAATATTGAATCCACTCTGAGAATAACAGACAGAAGAGAAATACTGTATACACTATTAGAGGAGAAATACAGTTTTTTGGCCAATTTGTTGTTGGGCAGATTAAAAAATACAAATTGCTGCCAAAATGCATTACATGCTTTTCTACAGCTTCTCCATTGAAGTATATTGAACCAAAAAAGCACCGTTTTGCATGAAAAAAAAGTCCCGAGGCAGGAGGCGGAGCCTAGCGGAGCAGACATGCATTGTTAGAGCTCCACACCGCTGAGGAGAGAAGAGAAGGACAAAGCGGAGCCTGCAGGCTCAAAAGGTATCCATTTGAACCTTTTTGCCCCAGGGAACAAACTGTGAAAGTTTGGGCAGGAAATTTGGTACTGGGAAGAAACCGTGGCAGAAATAAAAATCACCTCACAAAGAGCTCACAGGCACTCACTGCAGCTGAAGCAGCTCCAGTCACCTCACAATATACAGCATCAGGGCGCTCTCACAGACAGAAAATGTCACAGCAAGACTCTCTATTTGAGTCAGATACAGAACAAATCCTCTCACAAACCTCTCCACAAGCCTCCTCAGTATCCCCAGTAATATTATTACAGTTTGAAAAGATGCTTCATAAGGCTTTAAAACAAACCTCAGACCAAATAACAAACAGCCTAACCAAAGAAATAAGAGAGCTGGGAAACCGCACCGCAGCCTTAGAAATAAAAATGGATGAAATTGAAATTACAACCCAAGAAAATATAACAGAATTGGAACAATTAAAAAAAGAGAATTTAATACTTCAAACTAAGCTCGAAGATCACGAAAATAGAGCCAGACGTTCAAACTTGCACATAAGGGGAATACCTGAAACTGTGACAGACCTGCAATCTACTATTACTGCTCTATTACAAGAACTAAAGCCAGAAATCCCTATTGAACGTTTAGAACTGGACAGAGTACACAGAGCCCTCACAGCCAAAAAGAAAGATGGACCCCCACGTGATATAATCACAAAATTTCATTATTACAGAACGAAAGAACAAATACTAATTGCTGCAAGAGAAAAAAAGGAACTTAATTTTCAAGGACACAATTATCAAATTTTTGCTGACCTATCCCAACTTACTATTACTAAAAGACGATCCATGAAACCCCAACTAATGGAACTGCAACGCCACAACTTTATGTATCAATGGGGCTTCCCCTTTTCAGTCAGATTTAACTACCAAGGTACAATTTACAGAAGCAGATCAGCAGATGAACTACAACAAACCCTTTTAAAATTAAATCCGACAGAACCCACAAGCAGCAACTCTCCCATACGCTGAAGAATGGCATCATCTTCACCTTCAGGCAGCACCCAGAAAATTTCAGAACAAAATGGGAATCATCATTCTCACAAAAGAGGCCGTAATGCCACTTCATCCATGGACCAAGAAGATTCAATGGACTGACATCCTAATTCCTGATATCTCTTCATTTATTATACTAAGAGATGGTTCTTTATAAAAAACCTATATTTATAACTGAATGTAACTGCATTCTGATAGTCACACACTGTGTGGGATCATGTTACATTCCAGTTATATTTCTTATTACTTCTGATTCATATAGCCTTAGAATATATAAGTGAAATAAGGAAATTCTTGTTCAGTTATATATTATCAGGTAATAACAATAGATTTATTACTTTTTAGGACAAATATGTTCAATAATCCAGAAGTAATGGAAGCTTTTTCTTTTTCTTAAAACAAATATATTATTACCTAACTAGTTCCTAGAATTATGTTTTTGTTTATTCTAATCTGAAGCAATACAACCTCAATTTTATGAGTTAACATATCTAAACAGTTACATATGAATAAAATATGTAATTGTTTACTCTAAAAGGGTTAAAATCCCCAAATAATTCAAACTATCTTCATCAATACCAAAGTTATTAACAGTACCTTTCTAACTGAATTATTTAGCCTAGGGCAAGACTAACCATATACAACCACCCTGGAATAAATAATTTCAACAAAAACTATATTCTGCACTCCAATTAATGAAACATCATTTTGATGTCTTTTGACATAGCACTTCTCTCCTGTAAGCGGAAGATCCGGGTACCCCCATTAGCCCTCCTCATTCTCCCAACCATATTATGTGGGAGTGTGACGAAGGCACTTATTCCCCTGAGAGAGATATTTATTCTCTTTCACTGGTAAATTGTGATTACTTGCAAAAAATAATTTATACAATGTATCATCTAATCTCATATGTTTTTTTGTTTACTCTTTACTCCAGAATTCACTGGTTTCTTTTCTATCTATTCATCTCTTCAGTCCACACAGGTTGATCTGCGCAGTCAGCTCTGCATAACAAAAAGTAAGTCAAAACTATTTGATCTGTTGCCATGGCACCACTGAATATACTTTCCCTGAATGTTCAGGGAATAAATGTCCCTCAAAAAAGGACCAAAGCCTTCCGTACTTTCCATAACAAGAAGGCTCACATAGTATGCCTTCAAGAGACACACTTCACTAAAGATTCTACTCCAAAATATATTTCTCCTTTTTATCAACAAATTTACACGGCTTCTGCCTGTACCAAGCAAAGGGGAACTCTAATTGCATTTCACCGATCCACACCATTCACCTTATCATCAGAAATTAAAGACCCAGAAGGTAGATACCTGATACTCATGGGTTATATAATGGATACAGCAATCACGGTGATTTCCTACTACGCCCCTAACAAACAACCTACACCATTCCTCTCACATATATTACAAGTGATTAATACACACAAAATAGGAACAGTGATAATGTGTGGGGATTCGAACCAGGTCCTCCTCCCATTTCTAGATAAATCACCTTTTACACCATCCAAAATAACCTCTAGATTACCTTTTTCTCAACTTCTTTCCAAATACAATTTGGTAGATTCATGGAGAGAAAGTAACCCAATGAAAAAGAAAATCACTTATTTCTCGCACCCTCATCAAACCTTCACCAGAATAGATCATATTTTTCTAACAATAGGAATGATACCAGAAATTATTGCATCAGATATAATTCCGATTCCGTGGTCTGACCATAATGCAGTATACACTACTATAGCCTCAGCCATACCAAAAGCGCATGACCCAACGTGGTACTTACAGGACATAATGCTCAAACACCCACTACATCAGATGGCCATTGAACAAGCTTTAAAGGAATACATATCAATTAATAATACAACAGACATCTCCCCAATAACACTGTGGGAAGCTCATAAGCCTGTCTTGCGTGGTACAATACAAAGACAAATGGCACTATTTAAACGGGAACGCAAAAATCTAGCAAAAAAACTAGAGCTCAATTTTAATGCAGCCTACATATCATTTCAAGATAATCCATCTCAGAGTACAAAATCTCATCTGGAAAAATCTAGATTGGAATACGATCTATTTCTCACTGAGTCAGTTGATAAATCCCTCAAACGCTCCAAACACAATTTCTACATGTATACAAACAAACCAGGTACATATTTGGCTCGGGCATTAAATTCAACTAACAAATCTTTCAAACCAATACGTTTGAAATTATCAAAAAATGTTTACACTTGTAATCCAGTTAAAATAGTCCATAAATTTCATTCACATCTCGCAACTTTATACAAGACAAACAATGAATTTAATCCTACAGAGGCTGAATCCTTCTTCTCAAAAATAACCTTACCTGAGTTATCTCAGAATCAAAAAAGCAGTTTGGATGAGCCTATAACTATAGATGAAGTTGCTAACGCCATAAAAGACCTAAAACTTAACAAAAGACCAGGCCCAGACGGCTACTCGGCTTTATACTATAAAACATTCTCAGAAATACTCTCTCCCATTCTCACTGAAACTTTTAACAAACTTCTAGATGGACATTCTTTTCGGCAAGAAACACTAATGGCAATTGTTTGTATGATCCCAAAACCCCTTTCTGATGATACTTCCTGTGTGAATTATCGGCCTATCTCTCTGTTAAACCTCGATATTAAATTATTAGCAAAAATAATAGCAAAACGCCTCAATAGCATTATAGGAAAATTAATACATAGAGATCAAGTAGGCTTCATGCCAAATAGACAGGCAGGCGATAATATACGCAGGGCAGTGTTATTGGCACATATTGCTAAAAAACGTAAAATCCCTTTATGTTTTCTATCTCTCGATATTAAGAGGGCATTTTACACAGTATCCTGGCAATATATGCAATATTCATTACAAAAATGGGGTTTTGGACCCCACTTTTTAACATGGATCAAAGCATTATATAATAAACCCAAAGCCTATATAAAATATGCTGGATACAAATCTGAAGCCTTTAATATCGAAAGAGGTACCCGACAGGGTTGCCCATTATCTCCCTTATTATTTGCCCTTATACTCGAACCCATGGCCCAATACATCAGAACAAACCAAACTATAACTGGCATTGAAGTAGGAGGTATTACACACAAATTATGTATATTTGCAGACGATATATTACTTTTTCTATCATCACCACAGGTCTCTGGTCCTAACTTAATACCAGCTCTTGATGGATTTGCAGCCCTATCCGGCCTTATGATTAATCCTAAGAAATGCCTAGTGCTTAATATTTCACTCACAAACATGGAATTGATCCCGGCTAGGGCTGCACTCTTATTCACATGGGCAGAAAAATCAATCCCATATCTTGGAATTTATTTAACAGCATCTCATTCTGACTTATTCTCAACCAATTATCCTCCTGTATTAAGACAGATCACAAATCTAATAAAACAATGGTCGCAACTTCTTTTATCCTGGATGGGGAAGATTAATGCAATCAAAATGACTATTCTACCCAAATTGCTTTATCTATTCAGAGTCCTCCCTATTCCAATTCCTTCCTATTTTTTGAGAATAGTACAAAAAAGAGCAACTTCGTTTATATGGGGCTCTTCTAAACCACGTATACCTATACACACACTACATCTTCCCAAAAATAAAGGAGGCCTGGGATACCCTAATTTTACTAACTACTACAGAGCAGCACATTTGGCCAGTCTGTCCAAATACCATGCAAAACAGGAAATCCCATTATGGGTATTTATAGAGGCTTCAGAAAATGACCCTCTATTAATATCAAATTTATTATGGCTTGATCCTAAAGACAGCTTTAAAATTCATAATCCCATAACTAAACACTTCTTATTTCTCTGGGATAAACTAAAAACCAAATATCAGTTACAATCTCCACACAATCCTCTCCTTTCTTTTATCAGAAATCCGGCCTTTTATCCGGCATGGATCTACCCAAATTCTTTTAAAGCTTGGACAACATCAGGCATTCAGACACTAAATGACTTCATAGTATCTAAATCATTCCTTTCATTCCCATCGCTTAGAGAAATATATGATCTACCAAACTCTGAGATATTTAGATATCTCCAAATCAAAAATTTCTATACACCATTCCTAAAGGGGGATACACCATTATCCCAATTATCCATTTTTGAATCAATCTGTACAAAAGATCCATTTGCTAAAGGTACAATTTCATCACTTTATAATCAATTATATGGAGTAGCAAATCTTAATAGACCCTCTTACGTTCAGAGGTGGGAGGAGGACCTGGGACGAACTTTAGAAGACACGGACTGGTCTAACATATGGCTCACATCTAAGTCATCTTCACCCAACATCTTAGCACTGGAGACAAATTATAAAGTCCTAACTCGCTGGTACCTTGTACCCGCTAGAGTGGCAAAATATTCACCTAATACCTCAGCTCTTTGTTTTCGAGGATGCCCAGAAATAGGCACACATTTACACATATGGTGGACGTGCCCAGTAATCCAAACCTTCTGGAAGGAAGTCTTCGTGATTGCATCTAAAATATTTTAAAAAATAATACAACCAGACCCATATTTAACTTTACTTAATCTAAAACCGGAATGGTTAACACTCTCTCAATTCAAACTTATGATCCAACTAATAACGGCTGCAAAACAAACAGTGGCCAAGGCATGGAAATTTCCTACATTGGTACTAGCAGAAACAATTCACAGAATGAATAATACAATGTCCCATGCTTAGATGGTAGCCATCGATCAAAATCAAATTCCAAAATTTGAAAAACTTTGGCATCCTTGGATAAAACAACAGTTCCTGTCAAACTTTAATGACTCTGTCCTGTTGCCATGGTAACAGATTAAATGACTTACAGAGACACCCATTCTAAGGCTTCAAAGAGAACTAAAAAGAATAATAAACTGACGAGCGGGACAACCTTGTGGACCATACCTCTACCTTTCAACCCTTTTTCTTCTTTCTCTTTCCTTTTCTCCACCTTACGATTAAAGCTTATTATCAGAATTTATTTGACCTATATACACTCTACTTGTAAACAATATGTATAGTAGGTATAAATCATTTAAATACCTACAAAAGTAACTAAGGAAATGATATAAATCTTTAATTTAGGTTTACGTGAACCCAATGTTTAATATTTGAAATTTCATGATATTTACCTATATAAACCCTACTGTAAAACAATGAGCTTACTTTATAGATCCTTGTAAACTTACTTTATGTATCTTTATAACATTGTATACTCAAACTTCTTTTGACAAGGAAAAAAAAAAGTCCCTGACCCTTTTCAAACACGCAGCGGCTGAAAAAAAGCCTAGATATGAACGTGTCCCATAGAAAACCATGATAAATGAACTGTAGTGTGTTTCTGCAAAAAGCACCAAAAAACACAGATGTGAACCAGGCCTAAGACGTATAGTATCATAATGGGGTTAAAAAAAACTAAAATGAGCCCTTTATAGTACAAAAAAAAGCAAATAATCGCTACTATAAGGGGTTAATTTTTTTTACTGTAGAACAGTGAAATATTTACAGTAGAGATTATTTGCTCTTTTTGTACTATAAAGGGCTAATTTTATTATTTTTAACCCCATTATGTTACTGGCCGATTGATTATGAAAATCGTAATCGATTAATTTCATAATCGATTAGTTGTCAATTAATCGATTAGTTGTTCCAGCCCTAGTATCGATCGATCACTGTCACTTACAAAACACTTAAATGCGTAACTGCAGCGTTCGCAAAGTCAGGCCTGATCCCTGCGATCGCCAACAGTTTTTTTTGTAGTGTTTTGGTGAACTGGCAAGCACCAGCAGCCTAGTACACCCCGGTCGTAGTCAAACCAGCACTGCAGTAACACTTGGTGACGTGGCGAGTCCCATAAGTGCAGTTCAAGCTGGTGAGGTGGCAAGCACAAGTAGTGTCCCGCTGTCACCAAGAAGAAGACAAACACAGGCCCGTCGTGCCCATAATGCCCTTCCTGCTGCATTCGCCAATCCTAATTGGGAACCCACCACTTCTGCAGCACCCGTACTTCCCCCATTCACATCCCCAACCAAATGCAGTCGGCTGCATGAGAGGCATTTTCTTTATGTCCTCCCGAGTACCCCTACCCAACGAACCCCCCCAAAAAAGATGTGTCTGCAGAACACGCAGATATAGGCGTGACACCCGCTATTATTGTCCCTCCTGTCCTGTCAATCCTGGTCTTTGCATTGGTGAATGTTTTGAACGCTACCATTCACTAGTTGAGTATTAGCGTAGGGTACAGCATTGCACAGACTAGCCACACTTTCACAGGGTCTCCCAAGATGCCATCGCATTTTGAGAGACCTAAAAAAAAACAAAAATTGTTGTCGTTTTATTGTTCTCTCTCTATTGTTCTGCTGTTTTTTTACTGTATTCTATCCTGCAATGTTTTATGTTATTAGGTTTTATCATGCTTGCTTTTCAGGTATGCAATTACTTCACTGTTTACTGTGTTTTATTGTTAATTTTTTTGTTTTCAGGTACGCCATTCAGCTGCAGCATGGATTTACTTACCTTGACAGCAACAGCGTTTGCTCCCACGATATATAAAGCCGTGACTCCAGCGGAGGTGATATATGCCCAAGCATGGGGGCAGCAGGGGCGGAGGAGCGATTTGCTCCTAACTTTTGGGGCGGATGCCCCCATGCTTCGGCATATATAAATGGTGCATGTATGCCCATCATTAGAAGTGGGTGGATGAAAGGAGGTATTCTAATGGTGGGCATACCCACCAATCTCTTTTTTTTCGTTCAGCCCACAGGCTGCATGAAAAAAAAAATAAAAAAATTACAATATATGCCCAACAAGGACCAGCAATGTTCTGGTATGTTGCTGGACTTTCAGTGATTTTACCAGAATGATGCCTGCAGGTTTAGGTATCATCTTGGTATCATTCTTTTCAGCCAGCGGTCGGCTTTCATGTAAAAGCAATCATAGCAGCTAATTAGACTCTAGACTGCTTTTACAAGCAGTGGGAGGGAATGTCCCAGCCTCCCACCGTCTTCTATGTTTTTCTCTGGCTCTCCTGTCCCAACAGGGAACCTGAGAATGAACCTGGTGATTCTGCCAGCTGACCATAGAGCTGGTCAGAGACCAGAATGGCTCCAATCATCTCTATGGCCTAAAAAGCCGGAAGCTACGAGCATTTCATGGAATGGAAAAACGAAGAACAGCGCCCTCTAACTGCAGTACACAGGCTGGTTAAATCGATTAAAAAATGGTATAAAAACACTCACAAAGGTGAACAAAAGGCATGATAGATCATCCGCTCCCGATCGCCGGGTGAAAGTGGGTAAGGTCCGTAAGATGTGGCGGTGGCTGTGTCTCCTGGATCGGATTCGGTCACACCGCTGGTTCACTGTGCTGCCGGTGAATAGGAGAGAGGATCGGTGGATGACACTGCTCGCTGTGGTGGACGTCACTTCCGGGTCGGGTCAGCGGGAGGTGCTCACATTCAGGACATGCGTGTCCCTTCCTCAGACTTGGATGGTGGCTATCTTCAGTGTGGGCATATTACAGCCGCACAATGCACGGTCACATGGTTAGTTGCCATGGAGACAATGTACACATGAGGAAATGGGGATGGGAGGGGGGTGAAACCATTACTATAAGCGACCTAGTTGGTGTGTGTAGGGCAATGCAGCAGATGAGGAAAAGAGGGGGGGGGGATGGATGGAGGAGGGAGAGATGATGTAGGAAAATGTGCAATTGGATTAGGCGGTGGTGGGTGAATGGATTGCAGAGGATATAATAGCTGAAATATGGCAAGATGGTAATTAGATTACATGGATAGAGTAGATAATGGCTCAGGAAATGATAACAAAATTAAATTAGAAAAAAATGATGACTGGGAAAAAATGGCTGAAAAAAAATATATGTTGATGAAAATAACCACCACCGATCCTCTCTCCTATTCACCGGCAGCACAGTGAACCAGCGGTGTGACCAGCATAGGATCCGATCCAGGAGACACAGCCACCGCCACATCTTACAGACCTCCCCCACTTTCACCCAGCCATCGGGAGCGGATGATGCCTTTTGTTTCTTCACCTTTGTGAGTTTTTTTATACCATTTTTTTATCGATTAAACCAGCCTGTATACTGCACTTAGAGGGCGCTGTTCTTTTTCGTTTTTCCATTCCAGAGTTCTTGCTCATTCTTACGCCGAACCGGCAACCCTATGTGGATAGATAGACTATTTGTATGTGATATTCCAATTGTTTTTAACTGTAATTGTTTTTATATCATATCATTTTAAATCATTTTGTAGTGTCACTGTTCACCATACAGTGGCAAAACACTATCCATATACTACGGTCACATTGCTTCATGACTTTACATATAATTGTTGTAACCTGAGAGCGCCGTATTATTCTATTTTTTTTTACGAGCATTTCATGACTTAGATTTCGCCGGATGTAAACAGCGCCATTGGGAAAGCATTTTATTACACTGATCTTGGTGTGGTCAGATGCTTTGAGGGCAGAGGAGAGATCTAGGGTCTAATAGACCCCAATTTTTTCAAAAAAAGAGTACCTGTCACTACCTATTGCTATCATAGGGGATATTTACATTCCCTGACATAATAAAAATTAAAAAAAATGAAAGTAACAGTTTAAAAATAAGATTAAAAAAAGCAAAAAAAATAAGAAATAAATAAAAAAACACCCCTGCCCCCCCCTGCTCTCACGCAAAGGCGAACGCAAGCATTGGTCTGGCGTCAAATGTAAACAGCAATTGCACCATGCACGTGAGGTATCACCGCAGAGGTCAGATCGAGGGCAGTAATTTTAGCAGTAGACCTCCTCTGTAAATCTAAAGTGGTAACCTGTAAAGGCTTTTAAAAGCTTTTAAAAATGTATGTAGTTTTTCGCCATTGCACGTTTGTGCGCAATTTTAAAGTATGTCATGTTTGGTATCCATGTACTCGGCCTAAGATCATCTTCTTTATTTCATCAAACATTTGGGCAATATAGTGTGTTTTAGTGCATTAAAATTAAAAAAAGTGTGTTTTTTCCCAAAAAAAAGCGTTTGAAAAATCGCTGCGCAAATACTGTGTAAAAAAATAAAATTACACACCCACCATTTTAATCTGTAGGGCCTTTGCTTTAAAAAAATATATTATGTTTGTGGGTTCAAAGTAATTTTCTTGCAAAAAAAAATTTTTTCATGTAAACAAATAGTGTCAGAAAGGGCTTCAAGTGGTTAGAAGAGTGGGTGATGTGCGACATAAGCTTCTAAACGTTGTGCATAAAATGCCAGGACAGGTCAAAACCCCCCCCATTGACCTCATTTAGGAAAGTAGACACCCCAAGCTATTTGCTGAGAGGCATGTCGAGTCCATGGAATATTTTATATTGTGACACAAATTGCGGGAAAAATATTTTTTTTTTTTGCACAAAGTTGTCACTAAATGATATATTGCTCAAACATGCCATGGGAATATGTGAAATTACACCCCAAAATACATTTTGTTGCTTCTCCTGAGTACGTGGATACCACATGAGACTTTTTGGGAGCCTAGCCGCATACGGGACCCCAAAAACCTCACTGCCTATCACAGTTTCGGAGGCCATGGAATGCCCAGATGGCACAAACCCCCCCAAATGACCCCTTTTGGAAAGTAGACACCCCAAGCTATTTGCTGAAAGGTATGGTGAGTATTTTGCAGACCTCGCTTTTTGTCAAAGTTTTGAAAATTGAAAAAAGAAAAAAAAAAAATACAAAAACAAATGAGAGCTGCAAAATACTCACCATGCCTCTCAGCAAATAGCTTGGGGTGTCTACTTTCCAAAATGGGGTCATTTGGGGGGTTTGAACTGTCCTGGTATTTTATGGTCTTCAAAACTGTGATAAGTAGTGAGGAGTGAAATCAAAAATTTACGCCCTTAGAAATCCTGAAAGCGGTGCTTGGTTTTCGGTGCCCCGTACGCGGCTAGGCTCCCAAAAAGTCTCACACATGTGGTATCCCTGTACTCAGGAGAAGCAGCAGAATGTATTTTGGGGTGCAATTCCACATATGGCCTGTGTGAGCAATATGTCATAGAGTGACTTTTTGTAAATTTTTTTTTTTGTCATTATTCAATCACTTGGGACAAAAAAAATAATATTCAATGGGCTCAACATGCCTCTCAGCAATTTCCTTGGGGTGTCTACTTTTCAAAATGGGGTCATTTGGGGGGGTTTTGTACTGCCCTGCCATTTTAGCACCTCAAGAAATGAGATAGGCAGTCAAACTAAAAGCTGTGTAAATTCCAGAAAATGTACCCTAGTTTGTAGACGCTATAACTTTTGCGCAAACCAATAAATATACGATTGACATTTTTTTTTACCAAAGACATGTGGCTGAATACATTTTGGACTAAATGTATGACTAAAATTGAGTTTATTGTATTTTTTTATTAAAAAAAGTAGAAAATATTTTTTTTTCAAAATTTTCGGTCTTTTTCCGTTTATAGCGCAAAAAATAAAAACCGGCAGAGGTGATCAAAAACCATCAAAAGAAAGCTCTATTTGTGGGAACAAAAGGATGCAAATTTCGTTTGGGTACAGCATTGCATGACCGCGCAATTAGCAGTTAAAGTGACGCAGTGCCAAATTGTAAAAAGTGCTCTAGTCAGGAAGGGGGTAAACCCTTCCGGGGCTGAAGTGGTTAAAAACAAACATGTTATACTTACCTGCTCTGTGTAAAGGTTGTGCACAGAGCAGCCCTGATTCTTTTCTGGGGTCCACCACTGACGCTTCTGGTTCCTCCTGCCTTCAGAGTGCTCCAATAGCAAGCTGAAAAGTATAGCATAGAGTGCACCTATAGCAAAGTAAAAACAAACTTCTGCCTTTAGAACCACTCACTTCCTGCCCAGGACTACATGTCCCATGAGGCATTGTTCCTCACACATTCACAAGTTCTCAGGCACTTACTGACATGTATGGACGGTGTACTGAGCTGTATGTGTGCTTCACTGCATTTCCTGATACCTAAGCAAATAATGCATTCCGTATGCAGGCTAACCAATCGACTGACTGATTGATTATAAAAAGAGTTGTTAACTCTTTTCATAATCGGTTAGTTGTTTCGGCCCTAATCATAAGTATGCACTCGATAAAGGTACATACAATTTTAAACATTAAGGCACATAGTCCCATGTAGAGTAGAGAAGTGCTGCAAACAAACCATGCATATATCATCATCATAAGAATTGGGAACTGGTACCGCTGAAGTCGTTAAAGGGAAAAAAGGTATGGATCCTGAAGCAGGAAAAAAGATTAGGGAGCAAAGCCCCTTAGTATCTCTTCCATTGGATTGTGTAAGTATCCGGGTTAATTTAGGGGATTGTGGAATCGCTCAAACAATGGCGTCTATAGCATCCAAAGACAGTGTTAGAGCTGTTACAAAGTTAGTCAAGATGAAGGTACAGGGAGAAACATCAACCTTGTATGAAGAGTACACGTGAAGTAGGCAGGTCAAAAGGTATAAAAATACAGGCGAGTGTTACATGTAAGGACAATTATAGTAATGACTCACGTGACCCTTTCGTGGATGGGGCTCTGGACCTCCGCTTGGTTCTCTGCAGGCGAGCTTGTAAGGGGCCCCCCGATTCCTGGAAGTGCCAGAGCGGCCTGTCGGACATTGAGGGATGAGGAGCCAATTAGGAACTTGGATGGGATCAGTTTCCAGAGAGGAAAACAATGTTGGTAAATCGGCCGTTGTTTGCAGGGTGAAGGACGTTAGGGTTACCCGTTAGCAGTCACCTTATGGAAAGCCACAGGGCTCTGCATTGTAGAGTTGTTCTAGAGAGATCTGGTAGGATCTTGACGGTAGCACCATCAAAGACTACAACACCATGTTCCCATGCGCTGCGGAGGATGGTTTCCCTTTTAGCGTAGCAGTGTGTGAGACAGATTACATCACGTGGCCTGCTAGGGTCAAAAGATCTGGGACCCAGAGCCCTCTGGACCCTATCCTGCTCTAAAGAAGCTAGAGGGGAGCCAAAGACCGTATGGAAGATGGCAGTGATTGTCTCCGCCAGTTCCTCTGTATCCGTAGCTTCCGGGAGAGCCCGGAGGCGCAGATTATTCTGTCGGCTGCAGTCTTTCTGGTCCAATAAGTGTAGTTGCAGGACCACTGCTGTGTCCATCTAGGAATCCTGGGAATGTTCAAGGACTGCTACTCAGAGCTCCAGGGCTGACCGTGGGGCCTCTCCCGTGTTCACCTTATCCGAGAGCGACTGCATGTCCCAGCAGTGTGCCTCCTCGAGGCAGAGAATGAGGGTTTCAATCTCTGTTTTAGTAGGGAGGGCCTGTAGTAATGTGTGAATGTCCATGTGCAATCAGTTCGCCCCCGAGTGATGTGGGGAGTCAGAGAGGTCTGGGAGGATGGCTGCCAACATCCCTAGAAAAATGTCAGACTTTGGAGGGACTAGAAGCTGTCTTCATGACTTGGGTCTTCTGCGCTCGGGAAGAAACGCTGATTTCTCCCTTAGGAGGGTTTGAGCGTGTCATCCAGACTGACAATCTGGTCCTGTGCCGTTTTGCTGAGAGCATGCTGGTGTGAGAAAGGCTGTGTACCGGGCTAGGCAGTGGGAGGCCAGGAGCTCACATGGCCATGTCCAGACCACGCCCCCCAATCAGTTTTTATGCACGTTGACATGAGTTCTCAATGCACATCAGTTATGTGCCCTATATTCACACCAATGTTGATGTCATTTCAGTTGCCCAACGCATTCCTACGCAGAAAAAAAAACTGCACGTGGTGGTGTTAACAGGGCACATAGAGTACGTAGAGTACCATTGTTTTTTGTGCCCTTGCAGAACGAGTGCGGAAAAACGGACATCTGTCTGAACCGTGGTGTGAACGAGGCCTATAAGAACACTGGGAAAAATAAAGTGCTTGAAAATAATAACTTATTAAATGGCTTCCCAAAACATAAAATGTGTCCATCAGTGGGTCTAGCTGGGGAGTCTGCATACTCAAGTCCCCTGTCAGGGGAGGCAGATGAGGGAGAAAGCTGTGGAAGCTCACCTCGTGAAGTGTTCAGGAACTCCTCTTGAGATTGAAAGAAGGGATCTCTACCCATTCTGTCTTGTGAGGCTGCATCCAGCTGAGGTGAGGCAGGTTTCTGTGTCCGTGGGCCGCCCTCGTGCAGTCTCTCCCTTTCCAGATGCCATATTGGCTGAGGAAGACTGCTGCTGTGTCTGAGGACCACGCCGAATGGGACTGCTGTGGCGGGGGGGCTGCTCCTCTCTGCTGCATCGTCCATTCCTCAATCTAGGGGGATCCAGTAGTGAGCAATTCGCTCTCCCTCCAGTGCTCTTTTAAAATTTTAGGGCCGGGGATGTGTGGAGCCCAGTCAGAGCATGGCTGATCCCGGGGCCACGCGCATGCACACTACGGGGATATATTATTTTTTTATTACCTAACTTTGCTTCAAAACTTCACCATAATTTTATTCCTGATCTGTCTGGTGTGTTCCTTGGCCTTTATGATGCTGTTCATTCACTAAGGTTCTCTAACAAACCTCTGATGGCTTCACAGAACAGCTGTATTTATACTGAGATTAAATTACACACAGGTGGACTCCATTTTCTAATTATGTGACTTCTGAAGGCAGTTAGGGGTTCCAGAGTTAAGTGGGCTGAATAGAAATGCACGCCACATTTTTCAGATATTTGTAAAAAAAAAAATGAAAACCATTTATCATTTCCCTTCCACTTTACAATTATGTGCCACTTTGTGTTGGTTTATCACATAAAATCCGAATACAATATATTTACTATAAAAACAAAAAAAAAAACAAAAAAAACTAAATGCTGTTAATTAAATGGGACACAGATAATATTAACTATGTCCGTGTGAAAAAATCAATATTGCATGACCCAATCCATGACAGGTGAGTATCTCAAATAACTATAGGAATACTATTGTGACAAATCTGTGGCTAAAAAAACTAAACCATGATAAAATGAGGAAAAATGATAAAAAAATAAAAATAAAAATACAATAAACCCAAAAAAAGTCTGTAGCTCAACAAAAACAGTAATGATATAAGTCCATCCGTGTTAAATTAACATGCATAGAAAATGACTTGTCTCCAAGTGCTCTGTGAAATAATGTAACAAAATCTTGCTGTGGTGAAAAATAGAGTGCGTAGACAGACCTCCACCTCTTGGAAAAATTGCTGCCTCTTACCAGATAGAAATGGTCTCTTAATTACAGGAGACCCAGGGAGCGGATGGCTGCAACCCCAGCCAGGGATCTTTAAAGCAGGCACTCAGCGTCCAGATCCAGGGACTCTCTCCCACCAGCCTCAGCAAATGAGGAAATGTCACCATGCAAAAAACAAAGTGCTCCACATAGCATAAAACCAGAGCTTTATTGGATAAAAAAATTAAAGGTTGCACTTACAGAAACATAGTAGTTTAAAACGTGTGAGAAAAAGCCGGCCGGCTCCAAAGTAACCCGTGTCTTCCGGGTATGTGAATCGCGGTGTCGTCGGGACGTTGCTCCTCCTCCCTACGTCATTTCGTCACAACAGGACGTGGTCACGGGATGTGAGCAGCGTCCCGACGCACCGCTTATATAGACACATCAACAACATCTCATTGCCACAACAGAATGAAAGCGCCATCTTTTCTAAGGGAAACAGTGTGGGCAAGGACAAAACGTTACCTAAGTAGTGGATGTTTAGGGCACAAAAGATGATAAATAAAACATCTTTATCAAGACTATCAAAATCCAACATATGTGGCCAAAAAATTGCAGAGTTACTGCTGCAACAGATTGGTGGGTTAACCCAAAACAAGGAAAAAAATATACGAAAAAAATATATAGAAAGTGCATGCAGTCCCCTCATAATTACAGGGCTGTTTGTATAAATAAGTAATATCTATTAAGTGTGCATGTTTCTGTGACAGAAACGAGTGCACTACAATTCAAAATTTTTGACCTCAAGTGTGAAAAAATATATAATTATAAAATTAAGATAAATAATTATATTGAGAGATACACTGAAAATAAAAATAAAATTAAAGAAATGGGTCAAAACCTATGCGATAAAAATAAACGCATATATAAAATGTTTATATCATATGTAATTAGGAAACCGTTTTCCCGGAAATGAGAGGGCACTCCAAAAACAACTAATCAAAAACTCCACATATATCATTAGAGACAGACTTTTTACACTTTTAAAAGAAAAATAAAATAATAAAAAGAAACTGGTAATGACAAAAAACAAAAACAAACCTTTACTGCCTAAGAGTTGTCTATAAAGGCGTTAACATCTACATCGATGTTAAGACCAAAGGGGGTATAGGACTTCAATTTATGAACCCAGGCCATCTCTAATTTAGAGATGCTACGTACCAGGACACTCCCCCTCCAATGGGGCTTAAACTTGTCTATCCCCAAAAAAATGGTACCTGTGGGGTCTCGACGATGAGCTGTCAGGTAATGTTTTGACACAGAATGTTTTGTGAACCCTCTCCTGATATTATTGATGTGCTCGTTTAATCTCACCTGCAGGGGTCTTTTAGTACGGCCCACATAATGCAGGCCACACGGGCACTGCAGCAAGTAAACCACTCCCGTGGTAGAGCATGTGATGAAGGGCTCAATGGTGTAGGACTTGCGTGTACACGTGGAAATAAAATTCATCGTTCTTCTACTCCTACATCCATTCAGTGAACAAACCTGACATCTCCTACATTGGAAATATCCTGTCAGTTCAGAAAAGAAACTAGGCCTCGAAACTGGGGGATCAAAGATATTGGGTGCCACTTTGTCCTTAAGTGAAGGTGCCCCCCTAAACACCACCTGCGGTTTGACTGGCAACATAGATGCCAGCACCCTACCATTTCTGAGGACATGCCAATATTTATTAACCACTTGCCAACCGCCCTATAGCCAAATGACGGCTGCAGGGCGGCTGGATAACTCTGGGATCACGTCATATGACGTGATTCGAGAAAACTGCTCCCGCGCGCCCCCTGGGGCGCGCACACGGGAACATCCGTGAACGCCGGGTCCAGAGGACCCGGCACATCACGGATCACGGTAAACGGCCGCTGATCGCGGCCGTTTACCATGTGATCGCTCCGTCAAATGACGGAGCGATCACATATAAACAAACCGGAGTCATGTCATGACGCCGGTTCCTCCCTCCCCTCTCTGTACCGATCGGTACAGAGGGGGAGAGATCGGATGTGAGCCGCGCTGCGCGCTGGATGTGTAGTGCCCACAGCGCAGCTCAGTGACATGTACAGTCACATCCATCCATCCCTCCATGCTCAGCCATCCCCCCCCCCATGCTCTGCAATCACCCTGTGCAACCCTGTGCAATACTCTGCAACCCTGTGCAATACTCTGCAATCACCCTGTGCAACCCTGTGCAATACTCTGCAATCACCCTGTGCAATACTCTGCAATCACCCTGTGCAATACTCTGCAATCACCCTGTGCAATACTCTGCAATCACCCTGTGCAATACTCTGCAACCCTGTGCAATACTCTGCAACCCTGTGCAATACTCTGCAACCCTGTGCAATACTCTGCAACCCTGTGCAACCCTGTGCAATACTCTGCAATGATCCTGTGCAACCCTGTGCCATACTCCGCCATACTCCACCATACCCCACCATGCCCCGCCATGCCCCGCCATACTCAGCCATGCTCAGCCATGCTCGGCTGTACTCGGCTGTACTCGGCCTCTGTATGTGGCCAGGCTGTGGAAGTCTCACACATGTGGTATCGCCGTACTCAGGAGGAGCAGGAGAATCTATTTTGGGGGGTCATTTTTGGTATGTCGTCATACGACGTCCTTGACTTTGTGCGGGGATATCTGAATGATGGGTGCAGCTACAGGCATCATTCAGATATCATCTTTTTCAGCCGGCGATTCCCTACACCATAAGAATGATCATAGCGGCTGTTCCACTGCTTGATCATTCTTACGGGAGGCGAGAGGGGACGCCCCCCCCTCTCGCCGCCCTCAGGTGCTTCTACCGACTCACCGCTACGATCGAAGCCAGGATCTTTTTTTTTTATTTTTTATTTCAGGCTTCCCAGCCTAGAGGTGAGATGTGGGGTCTTATTGACCCCATATCTCACTGTAAAGAGGACCTGTCATGCCATATTCCTATTACAGGGGATGTTTACATTCCTTGTAATAGAAATAAAAGTGATCAAAAAATTAATTTTTTGGAAAAAAGCCTCAAACTAAAATAAAGTAAAATAAACAATAAAAAAAAATTAAAAAAAAATTCCCCGTGTCCCCGTGTGCTCGCGAACGAACGCATACGTAAGAAGCGAACGCATACGTAAGTTGCGCCCACATATGAAAATGGTGTTCAAACCACACATGTGAGGTATCGCTGCGATCGGTAGAGCGAGAGCAATAATTTTGGCCCTAGACCTCCTCTGTAACTCACAACATGTAACCAGTAAAATTTTTTAAAGCGTCTATGGGGATTTTTAAGTAGCGAAGTTTGGCGCCATTCCACAAGCGTGTGCAATTTTGAAGGGTGACATGTTAGGTATCTATTTACTCGGCATAACTTCATTATTCACATTATGTAAAAACATTGGGCTAACTTTAATGTTTTGTTTTTTTTGAAAGCACAAAACTGTTTTTTTTTCAAACAAAACGTGTTCGAAAAATTGCTGCGCAAATACAGTGCGAGATAAAAAGTTGCAACGACCGCTATTGTATTCTCTAGGGTCTTTGCTAAAAAAATATATATAATGTTTTGGGTTTCTATGTAATTTTCTAGCAAATAAATAATGATTTTTCCTTGTAGGAGAGAAATGTCAGAATTGGCCTGGGTGCTCCAGAACGCGTGAAGGTGCTCCCCTGCATGTTGGGCCTCTGTATGTGGCCACGCTGTGTAAAAGTCTCACACATGTGGTATCGCCGTACTCGGGAGTAATAGCAGAATGTGTTTTGGGGTGTAATTTGTGGTATGCATATGCGGTGTGTGAGAAATAACCTGCTAATGACAATTTTGTGAAAAAAAAAAAAAAAGAAACAAAAAATCTTGATTTTGCAAAGAATTGTGGGAAAAAATGACAACTTCAAAAAACTCATCATGCATCTTTCTAAATACCTTGGAATGTCTTCTTTCCAAAAAGGGGTCATTTGGGGGGTATTTGTACTTTTCTGGCATGTTAGGGTCTCAAGAAATGTCAGTGCATCAGGAGTGATCAATTTTCAGAGATTGGCACCATAGCGTGTGGACTCTATAACTTTCACAAAGACCAAATATTATTCACTAATTTGGGTTATTTTTACCAAAGATATGTAGCGGTATAAATTTTGGCCAAAATATATGAAGAAAAAATTACTAATTAGCAAAATTTTATAACAGAAACGAAGAAAAATGCATTATTTACCGAATTTTCGGTCTTTTTTCTTTTATAGCGCAAAAAATAAAGAACCCAGCGGTGATTAAATACCACCAAAAGAAAGCTCTATTTGTGTGAAAAAAAGGACAAAAAATTCATTTGGGTACAGTGTTGCATGACTGAGTAATTGTCATTCAAAGTGTGAGAGCACCGAAAGCTGAAAATTGGTCTGGTTAGGAAGGGGGTTTAAGTGCCCAGTGGTCAAGTGGTTAATAATACGTTTAACCCTAAAATGTTGGCAGGAATAGTCAGTGATAAAAGGGCAACGAAATGAAGCATCAACCGGATCCCCAACTCGCTCCACAAGTAAATCCTTACGGTCCACTTTCTCAACCTGATCCAATGTGCTAGCCACAAAATCTGGGGAATAACCCTTGGCGACAAACCTCTGAGTCAAGATTTGTGCCTGATTCCGAAAGGTGGCAACATCTGTGCAGTTCCGCTTAAGCCGAAGGAACTGGCTCTTAGGCACAGATCTGAGCCATGAAGCATGGTGGCAGCTGTCATGGGGGATAAAGGAGTTCCTATCGGTCGGTTTGAAATATGTGGAAGTGACAAATTGGTTGTTACTAATAGAAATGGTGAGATCTAAAAAATTAATCTGTTCTGGACTGGTTTCATAGTTGAGCTGAATGCCCCTATCGTTGTTGTTAAGAAGGCACATATACTCAGATAGATCGGAGGCCGTGCCATCCCACAGGAGGAGGATGTCGTCTATGTAGCGAACCCACAGGGCCACCTGAGGCCTTGGCTGGGCATAGACGACATCCTCCTCCCACCTGGCCATGAAAAGATTCGCCAGGCTAGGGGCGTATTTTGCCCCCATAGCAACCCCCCTATCTTGACGGTAATAATTCCCGTCAAACCAAAAGAAATTGTGCGTTGCCGCAAATTCCAACAATAACATAATAAATCGAATTTGTTCATCCGGGAGATTGGACAATTGGTGGAGATGGTCCGATACGGCCTCCAAACCTAATTGGTGGGGGATGACCGTGTAAAGGGAGGTAACGTCAGCCGTTACCAGCAACATCCCTTCCCTCGGTACGTGGTTTGAAAGGAGATTGATAACATCACGGGTATCTTTAACATAGGACCTCATAGTACGTACCAATGGCTGCAAATAAAAGTCTATGTATTTGCCCACCCGGGACGTGATGGAATCTATCCCACTGACTATGGGACGTCCCGGGGGGCAAACAAGACTCTTATGTATTTTCGGTAAATAATAAATAACCGATACCCTGGGTGCCCTGGGGATCAGAAAAGACTTTTCCTTACTGTTCAAAATGCCTGAGCTATGGCCTCTAGTGACCAGAACCTCCAACTCCGTTTTGTAAGTAGCGTTAGGATTAGATGGTAACCGAGTATAGGTCGTGTCATCACCTAGAATACGGTACATTTCATGCATGTAATCACTCCTATTCAGAATGACAATCCCACCCCCTTTATCCGCAGGGCGGATGACGAGTTGTTTGTTATTGCACAAAGACTCAATGCCCGACTGAATGTCCTTCTTATTCCTAACGAGTTTTGCATTCATATCGTCCAATTCTTTTAAGGCCAAGTCTCTAAAGACTCTAAGAGAGGGAGAGAGGTGACCAGGGGGGTTAAACAAAGACGCGTTGGACAAACCTGAGTGAGAAAAGCCATCGTTCACAACTCTAGACGGATTAGCGGAATTTGAAGCCATATACCTTTGGATATTAAGTTTTCTAACGTATTTGTGGATGTCCATATAAGTTTGGAACTTATTGATGTTCCGGGGTGGGGCAAATTTTAAACCTTTGTCCAGAACCCTGATCTCAGAGTCAGTCAGGGCTTGTGAACTAAGGTTGAAAATTCCATTGCCATCTATGTCCTTGGTCTTTTTGTACTTAGTTCGCCTCCCCCCTCTAGTTCCTCTCTTAGTTCTACCAGTCTTTTTGTACCCTGGTTGGCCCTGGGAAAATCCCAGTTCTGATATCCAGGCTGGTAGGACTGGTTAGTTTCAGTGTCTTCAGTGGGACAAGGGGCATACTGCCTTCCGGAGCTGCCATTGCCCTCCCTAGTTCCAGAGGGTGGTTGGTGAAAATACCCTTCTGGGTACCTCATATCACCCAGAGGTGCAAAACTATTTTGAACTGGTACATTATAATCAGTATTATAATTATCCTCATAATGAACTACAGGTTGTTTACCATAATGGTTGGGGCGGACGTATCTGGGGCCTCGAAGATGGGGTGGAATAGACATACGCTGGTCTGGATGGCCTCCTTGTGGATGCCCATTATAAGTGTAATTATTGTAGTTATAACTAGTGTTGTTTCTAGGAACACTACCACGCCCCCGTACTGAAGGTGGGCCTCGCATATTGCCTCTTCCCCGGCCACGTTGAAATCCTCGGTGGGGTGAACTAAGTCTATATGGCTGTTGAGACAGAGGTCCCTCCTGAGTGTATTGTGCACCCAATCCAGCTTGGCTGGAATGCGGATAAGGAATGGGAGAACGTCTAACATTCATTTTCTGGGAGGGTGGTAATTGGGCCCTGCCCGGGAGCATGCGTGCCCCCTGAGGCGCTGCCGCAACATTGTTATTCGCAACATATGGGCCTTTCTGAGTGTTAGTCATGGCCTGATTATCGGCAGATGGGGTGATATCCATCAATTGGGTGGCCTCCCCGTTTTGTTCTGCAAATAATTTCTTTTGCCATTCAAATACTAGGTGAGACTCATAGTCCGCTATATCCCTATTAAATTTCTTCCTTTTTTTTATTTTTTGTTCTCTATCCTCTTTCTCTAAAAGTTTAAGCAGGCCTTTGGATCTGTCCAAATACTCTTCTCCCGTTTGGAAAGGGTTGAGTTTCTCCTTAATCTGCTTGATTTCCTCATCGAGTCTGGCCAATTTACTGGCCTTTCTTTCGAGTAAGAACCTCAGGAGACTGATACCTGCTTCATTAAAATGTTTGTACCAGCCTTCTAAATCATTCTCACCTTTCTGGGGGCCTACATCCCACCTAAGGCTTCGGGGTACCATATGTTTCTTAACGTAAGTTTCTAGAAAAGCGATATCCCATTGGGTATGAATCTCTGAAACGACCAGGTTTTTTAATCGCATGTCCAAAAAGACCAAGGACATAGATGGCAATGGAATTTTCAACCTTAGTTCACAAGCCCTGACTGACTCTGAGATCAGGGTTCTGGACAAAGGTTTAAAATTTGCCCCACCCCGGAACATCAATAAGTTCCAAACGTATATGGACATCCACAAATACGTTAGAAAACTTAATATCCAAAGGTATATGGCTTCAAATTCCGCTAATCCCTCTAGAATTGTGAACGATGGCTTTTCTCACTCAGGTTTGTCCAACGCGTCTTTGTTTAACCCCCCTGGTCACCTCTCTCCCTCTCTTAGAGTCTTTAGAGACTTGGCCTTAAAAGAATTGGACGATATGAATGTAAAACTCGTTAGGAATAAGAAGGACATTCAGTCGGGCATTGAGTCTTTGTGCAATAACAAACAACTCGTCATCCGCCCTGCGGATAAAGGGGGTGGGATTGTCATTCTGAATAGGAGTGATTACATGCATGAAATGTACTGTATTCTAGGTGATGACACGACCTATACTCGGTTACCATCTAATCCTAACGCTACTTACAAAACGGAGTTGGAGGTTCTGGTCACTAGAGGCCATAGCTCAGGCATTTTGAACAGTAAGGAAAAGTCTTTTCTGATCCCCAGGGCACCCAGGGTACCGGTTATTTATTATTTACCGAAAATACATAAGAGTCTTGTTTGCCCCCCGGGACGTCCCATAGTCAGTGGGATAGATTCCATCACGTCCCGGGTGGGCAAATACATAGACTTTTATTTGCAGCCATTGGTAAGTACTATGAGGTCCTATGTTAAAGATACCCGTGATGTTATCAATCTCCTTTCAAACCACGTACCGAGGGAAGGGATGTTGCTGGTAACGGCTGACGTTACCTCCCTTTACACGGTCATCCCCCACCAATTAGGTTTGGAGGCCGTATCGGACCATCTCCACCGATTGTCCAATCTCCCGGATGAACAAATTCGATTTATTATGGTATTGTTGGAATTTGCGGCAACGCACAATTTCTTTTGGTTTGACGGGAATTATTACCGTCAAGATAGGGGGGTTGCTATGGGGGCAAAATACGCCCCTAGCCTGGCGAATCTTTTCATGGCCAGGTGGGAGGAGGATGTCGTCTATGCCCAGCCAAGGCCTCAGGTGGCCTTGTGGGTTCGCTACATAGATGACATCCTCCTGCTGTGGGATGGCACGGCCTCCGATCTATCTGAGTATATGTGCCTTCTTAAAAACAACGATAGGGGCATTCAGCTCAACTATGAAACCAGTCCAGAACAGATTAATTTTTTAGATCTCACCATTTCTATTAGTAACAACCAATTTGTCACTTCCACATATTTCAAACCGACCGATAGGAACTCCTTTATCCCCCATGACAGCTGCCACCATGCTTCATGGCTTAAATCTGTGCCTAAGAGCCAGTTCCTTCGGCTTAAGCGGAACTGCACAGATGTTGCCACCTTTCGGAATCGGGCACAAATCTTGACTCAGAGGTTTGTCGCCAAGGGTTATTCCCCAGATTTTGTGGCTAGCACATTGGATCAGGTTGAGAAAGTGGACCGTAAGGATTTACTTGTGGAGCGAGTTAGGGATCCGGTTGATGCTTTATTTCATTGCCCTTTTATCACTGACTATTCCTGCCAACATTTTAGGGTTAAACGTATTATTAATAAATATTGGCTTGTCCTCAGAAATGATAGGGTGCTGGCATCTATGTTGCCAGTCAAACCGCAGGTGGTGTTTAGGGGGGCACCTTCACTTAAGGACAAAGTGGCACCCAATATCTTTGATCCCCCAGTTTCGAGGCCTAGTTTCTTTTCTGAACTGACAGGATATTTCCAATGTAGGAGATGTCAGGTTTGTTCGCTGAATGGATGTAGGAGTAGAAGAACGATGAATTTTATTTCCACGTGTACACGCAAGTCCTACACCATTGAGCCCTTCATCACATGATCTACCACGGGAGTGGTTTACTTGCTGCAGTGCCCGTGTGGCCTGCAGTATGTGGGCCGTACTAAAAGACCCGTGCAGGTGAGATTAAACGAGCACATCAATAATATCAGGAGAGGGTTCACAAAACATTCTGTGTCAAAACATTACCTGACAGCTCATCGTCGAGACCCCACAGGTACCATTTTTTTGGGGATAGACAAGTTTAAGCCCCATTGGAGGGGGAGTGTCCTGGTACGTAGCATCTCTAAATTAGAGATGGCCTGGGTTCATAAATTGAAGTCCTATACCCCCTTTGGTCTTAACATCGATGTAGATGTTAACGCCTTTATAGACAACTCTTAGGCAGTAAAGGTTTATTTTAGTTTTTTGTCATTACCAGTTTCTTTTTATGATTTTATTTTCTTTTAAAAGTGTAAAAAGTCTGTCTCTAATGATATATGTGGAGTTTTTGATTAGTTGTTTTTGGAGTGCCCTCTCATTTCCGGGAAAACGGTTTCCTAATTACATATGATATAAACATTTTATATATGCGTTTATTTTTATCGCATAGGTTTTGACCCATTTCTTTAATTTTATTTTTATTTTCAGTGTATCTTTCAATATAATTATTTATCTTAATTTTATAATTATATATTTTTTCACACTTGAGGTCAAAAATTTTGAATTGTAGTGCACTCGTTTCTGTCACAGAAACATGCACACTTAATAGATATTACTTATTTATACAAACAGCCCTGTAATTATGAGGGGACTGCATGCACTTTCTATATATTTTTTTCGTATATTTTTTTCCTTGTTTTGGGTTAACCCACCAATCTGTTGCAGCAGTAACTCTGCAATTTTTTGGCCACATATGTTGGATTTTGATAGTCTTGATAAAGATGTTTTATTTATCATCTTTTGTGCCCTAAACATCCACTACTTAGGTAACGTTTTGTCCTTGCCCACACTGTTTCCCTTAGACAAGATGGCGCTTTCATTCTGTTGTGGCAATGAGATGTTGTTGATGTGTCTATATAAGCGGTGCGTCGGGACGCTGCTCACATCCCGTGACCAGGTCCTGTTGTGACGAAACGACGTAGGGAGGAGGAGCTACGTCCCGACAACACCGCGATTCACATACCCGGAAGACACGGGTTACTTTGGAGCCGGCCGGCTTTTTCTCACACGTTTTAAACTACTATGTTTCTGTAAGTGCAACCTTTAATTTTTTTATCCAATAAAACGCTGGTTTTATGCTATGTGGAGCACTTTGTTTTTTGCATGGTGACATTTCCTCATTTGCTGAGGCTGGTGGGAGAGAGTCCCTGGATCTGGACGCTGAGTGCCTGCTTTAAAGATCCCTGGCTGGGGTTGCAGCCATCCGCTCCCTGGGTCTCCTGTAATTAAGAGACCATTTCTATCTGGTAAGAGGCAGCAATTTTTCCAAGAGGTGGAGGTCTGTCTACGCACTCTATTTTTCACCACAGCAAGATTTTGTTACATTATTTCACAGAGCACTTGGAGACAAGTCATTTTCTATGCATGTTAATTTAACACGGATGGACTTATATCATTACTGTTTTTGTTGAGCTACGGACTTTTGGGGTTTATTGTATTTTTATTTTTATTTTTTTATCATTTTTCCTCATTTATCATGGTTTAGTTTTTTTAGCCACAGATTTGTCACAATAGTATTCCTATAGTTATTTGAGATACTCACCTGTCATGGATTGGGTCATGCAATATTGATTTTTTCACACGGACATAGTTAATATTATCTGTGTCCCATTTAATTAACAGCATTTAGTTTTTTTGGGTTTTTTTTGTTTTTATAGTGTGTATGTACATTGCTCAGCACTCCTATAAAACTCATTCATTTAGTGGTTACTATTTACCCTCTTACTCCTATGAGTTTTTTTTAGGCATTTGCCTGTTGTCACCTTCAGTTTTTAGCGTGACTTTTTGATTATTATACAATATATTTACGTTTTTGGTTTTAACATGACAAAATGTGGAAAATTTTAAGGGGTGTGAATACTTTTCCTAAGCACTGTATCAGTGCAGTGCACAGCAGTTTATAAGTATACCACTTTTTGACCTAGCTGAGCTGGCCCTGAGCCAAAACAGCACTACTACACAGGTTCAAGCTCCCATGCAGGCGACCACATACACTGGCGATACAGTGCTCCTTGCCAAATTCTCTGCTCTCCTGCAACAAGAACTGTCTAAGGCATGCACAATAATTACTACTAACCTGAAAGATGACTTTCAAACTATTAGTGATCAACTGGACACTATTGAGTCTAAAATGGATGTAACGGTGAAAAGGGTTAATCAGAATTCCAGAACGATATCATCCATACGAGACCAACTTGATCAAGCTAATGCCAAAATAGAAAACCTGGAAAATAAGTCAAGACGGTATAATTTCCACGTTCGGAGCCTCCCTGAATCGGTGGTGGACTTGGAAAATGCTGTACAATCCCTGATGAAAGATCTAATACCTGATATTTCTCCTCATCAGCTGGAAATAGATCGAGTTCACCATGCTCTAACAGCGCCTAGGCCTGATGGTTTACCTAGGGATGCGATAGCCAAACACCACTTTTACAAGATCAAGGTGAAGATTATGATGGCGGCCAGGACCAAAGGCGATTTATCCCTCCTCAGACAGTCCAGATCTTTGCAGATATTTCCCAAGTAACGATTCAGAAGCGGAAATTCTAGAAACCATTACTATCCCACCTGAACAATCGTCAAATCAAATATCGATGGTCCTTTCCTTTCCATTTATCTTTTTCATATAAAGGCAAGCCATATTCCTTTACCAACCTCCGAGCTGGCGAGGAAATGCTTTTGAAACTAGGACTGATCAAGAGACTCCTGTCCCCACTGGCGACCGCACAGATGCTCGGCCAGTTACCCCTCTGTGGTCCCAACCCAAGAGTTCAAATTCCAGGAAATCCCTATCTGTTACCTGACCACCCAGGAGACTATCATCTGGGCTCTACATACCTTCTCATTTTTGAGACCAGGTGTCCTACACAGCCGTCCATTGTTTGGGACACATCTTTATACCCTTAACAGTTTTTCTCATGTTTACTGGTTTGATCGAGAGTTCCGTACATTACTTAGAGGGTTACCCATGTTACATAGATGAATATGTCCCCAGCTAGGGAATCTTACAACAGAAACCAAGTTTACTCAGCTGGTTCGCTCCACCTCTCTTGGTTGATGTGAGAGATAGGCCAGAGAGGAAGCGTATGCCACCCTTGGTGAACTTGCCTCTATCTTGAGAGTAGAGGCGACTTCACGCAATGACATGGAGGCTTGGTTCCTCCAACTAGTTACTGTTAGACACTTTTTGTGTTCTTATTTGATTGCACCCCTATCAGCGCTCACTTTTACGCTGGTTAGGGGCGTTTGTATTACTTTACAAATTTTTCTATCCTTTTTTTTTCCAAGCTCTTCTTCACTATAGTGCACCCTTCCTTCTAGACGGCAGACATCTCCATGGGCATTCCAGCAACTCTGGTGACCCCCAACAGAAGACTCTGAATCATCTTTCAGACAAGTACAGCCCTCCGAAACATGTCCACTAGGTCCCCCACGAAATATAAAATCCTGACCGATAACGTTCAGGGACTTAATTCCCCTACCAAACGCACAACGGCCTTTCAACACTATCACAAGTTAGGAGTGGAGGTATTGTTACTACAAGAGACCCACTTCTCTCGAACATCTGCCCCCAAATACTTAAGCTCCCCATAGCCCATGTTCTGTCAAATGGCCCAGACAAGAAACGAGGGGTGGCGATATGCATGACAAAGGTGGTCCCATTTACACCTACCACAGTCATAAGAGACAAAGAAGGTCGATATCTCATGTTTGCGGGGAAAATCAAAGCAGTTACATTTCTTTCGTATTATGCCCCCAATTCCCTTACTTTCATTTACATCATCGGCTAGCATTCTTCCCTTTGGCTCCCTCTGGTGGTTGAAGGAAACTACAGCTTCCAAATCTGCCAAACAAGCTTTGTATGCGTTATAGGCAATTGTTGCTCAAGAAGGGTGTTATATAAGCAGATGTTGGTAGTGGATCTTACTGGGAGTTTGTTGGTATATAGCCAACGATGTACATATCACAATTTATATTTTGACAAATTTTTAGATCCCTAGGTGGGCACTTTGGTTTTCCTATGACATACTGACCTTAAATTATTTTGGGTAAGAGCAGTTCCAGTTGATCCTGCACAATTCTGTTCCTGTTTTAAGATTATTAGATTGGGACTTTTTTCGTCATTATTTTGCATTACGGCAGTCTGTCTTATGTATCTATTATTATACAGGATTTATATCGCGCCAACAGTTAAAGCAGCGATTTACAACATTAGGGCAGACAGTACAATAGAATTCAATACAGGAGGAATCAGAGGGCCCTGCTCGTTCGAGCTTACAATCTAGGAGGAAAGGTCAAGTTATACAAAAGGGTAATAGCTTCCAGAGGATGGGCGAGGCTCAGGAGAAGTCCTGGAGGCAGATATGGGAGGAGAGGATGTATCTCTTTATGTATTGCAGTGAATACGCTGTACACAGATAATTACGAATCTCCTAAAGAAGCTATATATTTTAGTGAAACATGTCGAGAAATACGTTTTTGTACAGTAGATGTACTACATTTACTATTGCTTTGGTCTGATCACATTATTTTACCTAGAAGATTGTCATATCTTTAACAAAATGTATTTAATAAAATTTGTCAATTTAGATTATACATTAGTCTTCCATCTTTTCAGGCACCTTTTAAAATTATCCTGTTCTTTTTTCCAAGTTTTTTTCCAATTATTTGGGAAGTGGTGCCTTGCTCCACCTATCCTTGGCTGACTCACTTAATCTCTTAGAAGAAAACCTGAGTCTGCAAAAGACTTGAGACTAGGGCGGAGGTTCACCTTCCAGAAAGACAACTACCCTAAACATACAGCCAGAGCTACAATGAAATGGTGTAGATCAAAGCATATTCATGTGTTAGAATGACCCAAAGTCCAGACCTAAATCCAATTGAGAATCTGTGGCAAGTCTTGCTGTTCAAAGATGCTCTCCACCCAGTCTGACAGAGCTTGAGCTATTTTGCAAAGAATTGGCAAAATTGTCTCTAGATGTGCAAAGCTGGTAGAAATAAACCCAAAAAGACTAGCAGCTGTAATTGCAGCGAAAGGTGGTTCAACAAAGTATTGACTCGGGGGCTGAATACAAATGCACGCCACACTTTGCACATATTTGTAAAAAAATGTTAAAAGCATTTATCATTTTCCTTTCACTTCACATTTATGTCCCACTTTGTGTTGGTCTATGACGAAAAATCCAAATAAAATACTTTTACGTTTTTGGTTGTAACATGACAGAATGTGAAAAATTTCAAGGGGTATGCATATTTTTTCAAGGCACTGTATACAATTTAATTTATATCACTACCGCAGTGCAAAAAGCTAGACACTACACTTACTCCAATGCTCCCAGTTTAAAGCGGTGCTCAGCTCAAAAAAATAAAGAAAGAAAAGCCAGCAGCTACACATACTGCAGCTGCTGGCTTTTAACTAGGGTTGCACTAAACACACAATACCGAGTATTTGCACAAGTATTGGTACTCGTGCAAATGCACCGATACCTGAAACCAATACTTTCAGGCTCGGCTCTTTGAGCTGTCAGTGGGTCTAAAAAAAAAAAAAAAAAAAAATCAGCCGGTGTTCTGCCGAGAAAGTTCCCCTTGGCGGATAAGGACCCCCCTCTACTGCGCAGGCGCAGCGCTTGCGCAGTAGGAGCTGGCAGAAATAGCCGAAGCGGAATAGAATACAAATCAGCTGTACACGGCGCCTGTAAGAGGGCCCATCGCGGGCTCGCTTTGCACTTTTTTATTCTCCCTCTAGGTCCACTTTGATGGTGGGGCTTGAACCTGAACCCAGGGCGCAGGCGCCGTGTACAGCTGATTGAAGTTTTTCATCTTCGGCTATTTTCGGCGGCTCCTAGTCGTTCGTACTGCGCCTGTGCAGTACAGGGGGGTCCTTATCCGCCGGGGGCACTTTCTCGGCAAGACACCGGCAATGTTTATTACCAACATTGCTCAGCCCTGAAACACTTAAGTAAAAAGAAACATTGTTTCTTTTTGTATATTTGTTTCTTTATCTGCAGATCAAAGGTATGAACAAATGTTCCTCTGTTTAACCCCTTCATAATCTTTAATTTACTCTAATCAGCCTTAACCAACTCCCTATTCTGCTCCATTTAATTATTATTTACCTGCTTTTTTTCTTTTGTTCACGTCTATTTTATAAACGATAAAAACTTTTTTTTTTGTTTGCTTCGTTGTGAATATTTTCGTAGTGAATATTTTTACACATATATATTAACATATTTACACATTTCACATTGAAAAAGCGCTAAATTTAAGAAAAAAAATGTAATTTGTAAATAACTTTTCAATGCTTTGTACCACTGCTGACAGCTGAAGTTAAAAAAAAAAAAAAAAAAAAAAAAAACAGTTGCGGTAGGTATTGGTAATTGGTATCGGCAAGTACAAAAAAAAATAAAAAAATAAAAAGTAGTCTGTACTTGTATTCATTGTAGAAAAAATGGTATTGGTGCATCCCTACTTTTAATAATAGGACACTTACCTGTCCTGGAGTCCAGCAATGTCGGCACCGCAGCTGATGTTTCCATCAGCTGTCGGGTGCTGCCGCTGCCATTGTGGGTAAGGTTACAAGGCAGTGTAGCCTTACGGCTTCACGCCGGGAACCCTACTGCGTATGCACAAGGCCCCGCTCCTCTCTACTACTGGCCTGGCAACAGGGAGGAGGAGAGAGCCCCGTGGTAATGTCACAGGCCGCAGCCCGGATTCCTGGAAGTGGGAACAGGATACCTGTCAAAGATAGGTATCCTGTCCCCCCTCCTCCCTGAAAGATGCCAATTGTGGCACCAGAGGGGGAGAAAAGACAAATGAGCGGAATTTCCACTTTTGGGTGGAACTCCGCTTTAAGTAGAGCAATATTATAGTGCAGAAAGCATAACATTTCAGCATGTTCCCCTGTTAAACCGCTTCTGGGTTTTTTTCATAGATTATTGCCACTTCACTAAAAACACGCTCACTTGGTACGGAGGAAGGAGGAGAAGAGAGGTATCTTCTAGCATGAGAATAAAGTCTTTTGTAGTGTGCCTCATTTTCTTTTCATCACAGAAGATCACCAATCCTGTCAACTATTGGTTCCTTCAAAGAGATGAAGTTTATCATCCAGGCTATTGATGCAGATTCAGAAGAATCCTCTTCATGAGGCCCCAATAAAACGCTGAACATGGCATCAATTCGACCACAACAAAGATTCTCTTCTACCTGTTGTCTTTTTGGACGTTTGTCTGTTTTTGCTGCATCCTGCTCCTTCAAATTAGTAACATGCTCTTCCTGACTTGACCTTTCAGCAAGAACCTCCAGCACCTCCTGTTGAATATCTTCTGTCAGCCATGGTTTTTGCCTTGGCCAATACATCAGAAGAGAAAGCATGATTCTTGTATCAAGGATTCAAAAGGCATGCTAGCTCAAAATTTTTATTCATGCTTCTTAAAGCGTTTGGTGAGGCTGTCCCTTATGACCTGCCTGAATGTGAATGTTTTAATGCCACGTGTGTTGAGTCCTTCATTCTCTTGAAGAGGCATCTTCAGAACTCTCACACATGGGATGACAGATGACACAGATGAGTCATAATGACTCACCTCTAGTGTCACTTCCTCTATGGGGAGGAGGGTCTTAATGACATTGGTTACAATGTCCCACTGATTAGCAGTAGGACAAAAATATGCTCCATGTTCACCTGCATAGATGTTAAGAGTTCACTACTGGTCCTGAATCAAGTTGTTTTTGGGTAGGCCAAGGTCTTCCTGAATATACCTCAGTCGCTGCTTGGCAAGGATTGAATGGAGGAAATGGCCTGCGCACCTCTTAAGCATGCCAATTACATCAAAGCTCTCTGCCTTGACAGACCATCATTTACCACAAGTGCCATGCAAGCGAGATCTGACACTTCAGCAAGCTTCATTCCTTTCACATGTGCTTCGAGACAGCGGATCAAACAAGCATTACTTGGTCTTTTATTCCACAGTCTTAAAGCATGCCTAGAAACATTTCTTTAATGTACTCCCCAGTGTGGGATCCTTGCATCACTTTCGTTTTTAACACCAATTGCCTTTTTGTCCATCCGCTTTCAATGAATGGCATGTAAGGCTCATTAAGTCATTCGTGAATGAGACTGAGTTGCCAGCATTCTCTGGTTCCAGCATAGTCTTTACTTTCTGAACTACCTTTTGGCAATTCTTTACCAACATTTCGGTTCTGTAATGCCCCTTACACACGGTCGGACATTGATCGGACATTCCGACAACAAAATCCTAGGATTTTTTCCGACGGATGTTGGCTCAAACTTGTCTTGCATACACACGGTCACACAAAGTTGTCGGAAAATCCGATCATTCTGAACGCGGTGATGTAAAACACGTACATCGGGACTATAAACGGGGCAGTAGCCAATAGCTTTCATCTCTTTATTTATTCTGAGCATGCGTGGCACTTTGTGCATCGGATTTGTGTACACACGATCGAAAATTTTATAGCCTGCTCTCAAACTTTGTGCGTTGGAAAATCCGATGGAAAATGTGTGATGGAGCCTACACACGGTCGGAATTTCCGACAAGGTCCTATCACACATTTTCCGTTGGAAAATCCAACCGTGTGTACAGGGCATTATACTATTCACTCTTCAGTCTGTACCTTGGCTCAGCTAAGAACATTAACCGCTTAAATCCAGAATCAGACACCATTAAAAACGGCTGGTTATCAGTAATCATCATCTCTGTGATTGCTCTGTCCAGCAGTTGGGATCTTCCATCCAAATTTAGCCACTTATCTTTCTTCTTAAACATATCTTATTGTTGTCTGGGATAGTGGTATTTCACTTTGATTTTGTTTGTTTTCTCTGTGCTGCATTATATAATTCAACATGATAAACTCTTAGATTGGCCCAAAGATTTGACGTATTTTTGGTTTTTGCAGTTGCTGATCCCATGTTAACTTTGTTTGTGCATGTGTTGCACACTGCTGCTTTTGCTGGGGATGGTTGAGATGAGAAAGTCCCAGACCATACTTTTTCTCTCTGCATCCATCAGCATTGAAATTTGAGAGAGTTTACAGATGAGATAAAACTGGCTGGCACGGGGCACCCTGCCGTGCGAGTGTGGGCGGCTGGCACGGGTCACCCTGCCGTGCGAGTGTGGGCGGCTGGCACGGGGCACCCTGCCATGCGAGTGTGGGCGGCTGGCCTGGCTCCCAGCTGTGGTGGGTGGCTGCTGGCTGGCACCCTGCTGTGGGTGGCTGGTATGTGCTCCCTGGCCCAGTTCCACCATTCCTTGGTGTGCACTGTCCGAGGCGAGAGCCTTTGCCCTATCCTGGTAGAAGCCAGAACTCAGGCAGTCTCAGAAAGTTTGCAGGCCCAGTGTGCGGCGCAGCATACGTAATGATGTCGTGTGAGTGTGCTACATTCTTCCGCACACTGTGCCTGCAGTGCACTGCAAACCATTGGAGGCCTGGCTTCTTCTACTTGGGCCCATGACATATTAGGCCCCAAAAAGATGATCGATGTGGCAGGGGGAGAATATCGGTAAGTTTCTGACAGATACCGATTCCTTAAAGAGTTACTAAACACACAACAGTAAAATCAGTCTGTATATGCAGCATAGCCTGCTTATTATACTCATGATGGAACTTAAGGGGATAATCCTCTGTATTGTGTAAAAAGGCTCTTTTTACGCATAGATCCTCCCACTCCTGCAATGTCTATCTGGGGAAGGGCAGCTAACACAGGCGGGGTAGCTGACCTGCACAAGCTCAGTTGTGTCTCTTGTTCTCAGAGCTAGCCAGGTCACATGATATTGACATCACACATGTGGGCGTGTATACAGGCTGTAGCGGAAATCTTCTCCTACCTGAACTCTCGCTGGAGAAAGCGCTGGAGAAACTGCAGTTTATCATCTATACAGCTCATCCAAAAAAGGTATATAGTGGCAGTATTGTAATGTAAAAAGATGATTTATAAGCTGTGGGCACTGTGGGGGGGGGCGGATGAACTATTTTTTATATTACTGGGTTTATTAACACTTTAAAAACGCTTGAATATTGGCCATAATAATTTTGCCGCCCTGATAATCGGTCGACCCCTAGTTTCCTGTACTGAGAGCGTGCTCACAGCACAGTATGATGTCACAGGCAGCTACAGATTCATTTTTTTAATTGGGAGCTTCGGATCATGTGACCGTTGTGACAGCCGATCAGATCAATTATGTGACCAGAAAGTCTGCCTCCCGACATGTAGGTTCTTTATATATGGTCACAGGTGGCAGCAAGGAGTCAAATTATTAGGAGATGAGGCCAACCCTCTGACAGCATTAATCCTCTGCATGCTGTTGAGCACATTTTGTTTGCGATCCAAGCCTCTATAATTGATTTGATTTCAGTTGCCACCTTGTGATCATATAAACAGGGTAATCTCAAATATGTGATCATCAATGCATCACAATTAAGAATTAACTTCAGTGTAATGTTTACAGCAGATATGGAAATTCCACCATGCAACCATCACTCTTCTGAACAAGCTTACCCCAATATTAGGCACTCTAGACCAAGAGGCCATGTGTGCTTGCCTGCCTGCTCTTGCGCGGCTGCCCAACCAGTCCCTGCTCTGAATGGAAGAGTGACAGGCAGCCTTAACTATCTAGGAATGCAGCAAAAAGGGAGAGATGCAGACAAAAAGGAAAATAATTTGACACTGGTAGGGAAAAAGGTGGGTGGCAGATGGAGAACACTGTGAAGGACAACATAGGGATATGATACATTAATCATGAGGATAGAAAATACGCCAGGTCTGCAGGTTAAAAGCAGGAGATGCTGGCCTGCAAAGGAAACCTACTAGAGGCGCAAACATTGAGCAGCAGAGCAGACAGGGTGTTGGGGCATGCTCACTGGACAGCCAAACTGCTGTATGGGTTCAAGCAGCCCACGGTACCTAGCAAACAGGAAAGGCTTCTCTTTTTAAAAATTATAGGAAGGCCTGGCGACGATTACATAACATTCTTAACAGAAAAAAAAACTGCATTGGTTAATTTTCATTTACCTGTTCCTTCTGCTTGTTAGTTGCTGTAACCTTAATTTGTTCAGTGGGAATATGACCCAATTCCATGTCCTCTTCATTATCAGCATCTTGCTGTGAAGACATCTAAAAGACATATAATTATGAAGTACACACACACAAATCAGACCTTAATCCCCTAACAATTTAGCAAATGTAAACGAATATCCACCTGGCCAGTTCCCCATGTCAGGGGGGAAAAAAAAGTACCTACCTGTATACATGGTTACTTAGTCTGGTTGAAAAAAAAAAAAAAAGACACAAGTTCATCCAATGGAAGGAGGAGAAGGAGAAGAGGAAGATATATATATACCCTCAGTTGATCCAGAGGAAGGAAAAAAAAAAAAAAATCCAGCAAAGCAGGATCCGAATTTTCTCCAGTAGGGGGAAAAAATTCCTTCCCAATACCCCAAGGGGCAAATAGGATATTTCCTGGATCAACTTTTACTACCATTTGGACGCGCCCCTGTAACCAGTTTTCTATCCAAGAACAAACCTTATGGTCCATGCCTGCAGACCTCAGCTTGTAGATTAAGCGTTTATGAGGAACTGTATCGAATGCTTTTGCAAAATCCAGATACAGCACATAAAAAGGCCTCCCCCTATCTAGATGGCAGCTCACTTCCTCAAAGAAAATTAACAGATAGGTCTGGGGAAAAAAATGACCCTTCGTAAACCCATGCCGATTACTACGGATACCACTTTCTTCAGCACATTCTTGAATATAGTCCCTCATCCCCTCCAAAAATGTACCTACTATTGATGTTAGGCTGACTGGCCTGTAGTTTCCAGGAACGTGTATGCCCTTTTTTGAATATTGGTACCACATTGGATTTTCTCCAATCAGCTGGTACAATTCCTGTCAGTATGTGGTACAAAAAGATTAGGAACAATGGTCTAGCTATAACCTGACAGTTATTTGAGGACTCTCAGGTGTAAGCCATTTGGTCCTGGTGATTTATTTCTGTTAAGCTCATCTAGTCTTTCCTTGACTCCAGCCTCTGTTAGCCACGAGGGTACATGCTGTGATGTGCTAACAAATACTAGGTAGTATACCGCTCCAGGTAGCAGTATTAAGGCTTCACCTCCCTTGCACAGACAGGGTGCTGGGTAGAGCTGGGGAAAAAATCGATTTGAATCTTGAATCGAGTTGAGAGGTCAAATCGATTCAAATTTTCAGCAAATCGTTTTTTTTAATTTTTTTTTCCCCACCAGGACCGGCGCTGACACTACGCCGGTTTTGAGGAGCTGTGGGCAGGAGTTCTTAGGTGAGGCTGCGGACTAGGCTGAAACCTCGCCTAAAAACTCCTGCCCGCAACTCCTCAGGACTGACGCGGTGTCCATCAAAAAAAAAAAAAAAAAAACCTTGATTCGATTTGTGAAGAGTTTTTAAAAAAAATAAAATAAAAATAGCAGATTTTTTTTTTTTGGGAGAAAATCGCCCAGCTCTAGTGCTGGGTCTATGTGTAGAACACATGCAAATGAGAAGGTCCAGACAGCCGCACTCCAATGAAATACCTCTATTTGATAAAAGAGTCCATACAGCATACTGAGACAATGGAATAAAAACAGATAACACGTTTCACCCCCCCTTACTGGCGTTTAGTCATAGCTGAAATAAAAGGCTAAAAAAAAAAACACACATGCATACATACAAATGTAGATTTAACAATTGTACGTATCATTCACCCCATCATGTGTAGCTAATGGAACACACAGGAGGCAGGGCCGTCTTTAACCACTTGCTTACTGGGCACTTAAACCCCCCTCCTGTCCAGACCAATTTTCATCTTTTAGCGCTCTCGCACTTTAAATGACAATTGCGTGGTCATACTACACTGTACCCAAATGAAATTTTTATAATTTTTTTTTCCACAAAAAGAAAGACAGATTTAAAAAAAAAATATATATATATATATTTTATTTATAATTTTGTTATAAAATTTTGCAAACAGGTAATTTTTCTCCTTCGTTGATGTACGCTGATGAGGCGGCACTGATGGGCACCGATGGGTAGCAGTGATGGGCACGGATTGCTTAAACTGATGGCAGCACTGCTAGGTGGCACTGATTGGTACCACTGGTGGGCATTGATAGGTGGCACTTGCGGGTATTGATAGGTGGCACTTGGCAATGGCAGGTAGCACTTGCAGGCACAGATGAGGCATATTTGCCGCCTCCCTCTTCGGGACCGATGTCCCTTTGTCATAAGCCGGTGATTGGCTTTTTATTCCTCCTCACGCCATCAGCGTGTGGAGAAAAAAAAAGCGATCACCGAGCTTTTGTTTACAACATGTGATCAGCTGTCATTGGCTGACAGCTGATCACATGGTAAGGGGTCAGGACCGGCCCCTTACTCGGATCTGTGATCATCCGAGTCTCTGTAACGCGCTGTGGCCGTCATTTGGCTATGGCCCAGACATCAAGTGGTTAATATTGAATGGACCCTGGGCAAAACTTTTCTTGGGGCCCACCCCCATGCAGTTTTGCTCTCCACCTGCTCTGACATACAATAGCAGCTAGACTCAAAATTAGTTTACTGAATCAGATCAGGCAGCTATTGCCAGAGGTTACAGTGTATCATTACCGCTCACTGACTGGTTGCTAGAGGTTACAGCACACATTACGGCTGACTGATTAGTTGCTAGAGGTTACAGCACATGATTTCTGCTTGTTGATTGGTTGCTAGAGATTACTGTGGATATAACCTCAGGGGGGCATGATATACATATCAATGCCGCTGGCTGTCCCTATTTACATATGAATGCCAGTAATTTACATGTAAACACAGGGTCTGCAGGTGAGTCATCTTTACACAATAGGGCAGAGCTGGGCAGCATTAGAAAAAGCACTTCACACTGAGATATTGGGACACAGCACAGGACTAAAACCTCAAGGGACGAGGGAAATTAAATCAGGATAGTTGGCAAGTATGAGACAGCTGCTTTTGGCCCCACAACAATGACAGGACCCAGGGCAGCGGCCCCTTTTGCCCTGTCTTAAAAACGGCCCTGACAGGAGGTAATAGGGACAGCTTGAAGCAGTTGAGTGAACTCAAATGATCAGCCAAACCTTCTGTAACCCTTTGCATTATAAAAACACACACTCTGTCAGTACAACAGTTCAAAAATATTTAATATTTGAAATATAAAGAAAAATATATAGAAAAAGGACATATAAAGAATAGATACATACACATAAAGAGTGTTCATATTGTTCCAGGGATGGAAAGGAAAAAATCATTGCAATTTAGATGCAGAGATATATATATATATATATATATATATATATATATATATATATATATATATATATATATATATATATATATATATATATATATATAAATAGATAGACAGAGAGAGATATCCCCCGGTCTGACAAGGTATACAAGATCAAAGACCAAACAAAAAAAAAAAAAAGAAGTTCCCATGAACATCTGAATAGATCTCCTAGCATGCCTGAAACAAACAAAAAAACAGAAAACAAACCCAAAACAAAAGAGATGTTCACTCAAAGAAAATAGGACCATTACAATGTATATTTGTAGTCAGTCTTCACTTAGAAAGGCGATAACCCTAACTATCAAGACCAGAGGTGTGCCTTAGCCTAGCTGGTCAGTATGCCTAAATGAGGGCAAAAAAGACACTTAAGTAGGTGTAATATGAAAGCTTTGATGAAGGGCATAGAAAAGTAGTGAATACCCGGATGACTACAGTATAAGGTTCCGGTATGAATCTGCTATTACAGGAGGAACTCCAGCACCCCATGTACTTGATGATATAAGAAGGGACCCCCTGTTTGGAACCTGCGAAAGCTGCCCTGATCTTACACAAATGTCCAATAAAATGGTTTGGATTTTTAACGAGTAAACCGAACATGAGAACGAACTGCTTGTAGTGAGATGATGCGTGGGAAAGGGGCACAAGGGCTGTTCAGGGGAGCCACTGCAAAATGGTTGCAGAGAAGATCAAAAACTTCAAATCAGACACCAGTTACTGTAGTTCTGTGAACTTTACCATGAACCCCTGGCCTATCTGACTATTCTTGTTATTAGAAAGTTCTAAGAGTGAGCCACAAAAAAAAAACGAGTTACTTACCGGCAACATACCTTTCCGGGAGTCTTTCAAGACAGCATCATAGAGAGACACTGGCTCCTCCCCTCTTAAGAAACACCGCCTTTCATTTTAATATTTAAATCTCACCATCCCGCCGGCCCCTCAGTCCTTCAAGAGTACCTCCGGCCAGCTGGGAACTCAAAGATACGTCATACAAATCTTTATCTTACCTGATGATCTCATGCGATGAGCTCTCACAGATGGCCAAAAATTTGGATGGGTACCGGTGCTGTCCTGAAAGACTCCTGGAAAAGGAAGTTACCGGTAAATAACTCAGTTTTTCCACATTCATCTTTCAGGACAGCACCAGAGAGAGAATAAGTGAGCACCTTACCTTAGGGTGGGACTACTGCCTGCAGCACTTTATGCCCAAAGGCCTGGTCTTTGGCTGACAGCAGGTCCAACCTGTAGTGCTTCACAAATGTGGCAAAACTGGACCATGTTACAGCCCTACAGATCTGCTACGGAGAAGCACCAGCCCACTCTGCTTCAGAAGTCGCCACTGCCCTGGTGGAATGTGCCTTAAAACCCTCTGGGGGCTACAACTCCCCGATAACATAAGCCTGACTAATGGCTAACCTTAACCATCTGGCTATCGTACGTTTAGAGGCTCTGGACCCTTTCCTAGCCCCTGAAAATGATACAAAAAAGTAATCAGATTTCCTAAACTGTTTTGTACTAAGTACTGAAGGACGTACCTTTTAATGTCCAATTTGTGCAAAAATATGTTCCTGTTCCTTCATAGGATTCGGACAGAAGGTAGGTAAAACAATTTCTTGACCTCTATGAAAACTAGAGGCCACCTTTGGCAAAAAGGCCAGATCCGTTTTAAAAATCAAACGGTCTGGGAAAACCTGAAAGGAAGGTGCCCTAATAGTAAGGGCTTTGAGTTCACTCACTCTCCTTGTCGTGATGATCGCTACCAAAAACAGTTTTGAGGGTGATCAACTAAAACGTACAGGACTCCAACGGCTCAAAAGGATCCCCTGTAAGGACATGTAAAACTAAAGAAAGATCCCACACTGGGAAGGGGGAAATTCTGACTGGCCTCTGTCTGCCTAAGGCTCTGAAAAACCTAGCTATCAAAAAGGATCCATTGATAGAGGCTTTTCCAGGAAAAAGCTCAGGGCGGACACCTGCCCTTTCAAGGTGTTAAGGGCTAATCCTTTGTCCGCTCCTGACTGCAGAAATTCCAACACTGCTACAGAACTGCGTACATCGAAGGAGCTTTCTGTGCACAAACTATTGAAGTGTTTCCACACCTTTAGGTTGGGGCTGCAACTAACGATTATATTCATAATCGATTAGTTGGCCGATTATTGTTTCGATTAATCGATTATTCGGATAATAACCTTAAAAAAAGTATGGTGTATAATTTAATATGTAAACTTTTAAAAAAAGGCAATTTATTCTTCAAAATCTATATGCAGTGGTAAATATGAATCAACTATATGATTAGGGAGCAAAATCTCTAATCCACTCTGAGAATAACAGACAGAAGAGATATACTGTATATACTATTGGAGGTTGAATCTGGTAAATATCATCATACTCACAGATCACATTTTTTATTTAGACCCCATAAACACGTTATACTTACCTGCTCTGTGTAATGGTTTTGCACAGAGCAGCCCTGATTCTTCTCTTCTGGGGTCCCCCACCGATGCCTCTGGCTCCTCCTGCCTTTAGAGTGCCCCAATAGCAAGCTGCAAATTATAGTATAGTGTGCCCCTATAGCAAGGTAAAAAAACTTCTGCTTTTAGACCCACTCACTTCCTGCCCAGGACTACATGTTCCATGAGGCATTGCTCCTCACACATTCACAAGTTCTCAGGCACTTCCTGACATGTATGGATGGTGTACTGAGCTGTATGTGTGCTACTCTGTATATCCTGATATGTAAACAAATAATGCATTCTGTATGCAGGCCAAATAATCGGCTGGCCGATTAATCGATTATGAAAATAGTTGACAACTATTTTCATAATCGATTAGTTGTCGATTAATCGATTCGTTGTTTCAGCCCTACTTTAGGTAGATAGCTTGCGTCTCCCTTTTTCTGCAACTTAGGAGAGTCGCTACTAGACGATCCGAGAAAACTTTGCCCTTCAGCAATTCCTCCTCAGTACACACACTGCGAGGTTTCACCGCTCCACCTGGGGGCAACAGATTGGACCCGGAGAAAGAAGATCCTCCTGGATAGGCAGAATCTAGGGAGGTTCCACCGCCAGACCCATCAAGATTTAGAACCATGGCTTCCTGGGCCAGTGTGGCGTGATCAGAATGAGGGTTGTGTCTTCCGACTGAAACTTTCTCAGAACTTCTGGAATCAGTACAGGAGAGGGGAGGAGGCATAACACCTTGAGAAACGCCAGCTTTGAGCCAGTGCAACTACCCCGGGCTGCTCTATCCCATCTGTTCAGGAAAAAGAACAGGCGTGCTTTTGTGTTCACCCTCAAAGCGAAGAGGTCCACAAAAGGCACCCCCCCACTTCCGAGTGACCATCTCGAAGATGTCCTGGTTCAAAACCCAGTCGCCCTCCCTCAGCATCTTTCTGCTGAGAAAGTCCGCTACCTGGTTTTGTTCCCCCTTAAAATGTACTGCCAAAAAGGGAGAGAATGTTTACTTCGGCCCACCTGAGGATAGATTCCGCCAGGACCCACAAGGGTCTGCTCCTGGTACTCCCTTGCCTGTTGATATAGGCCACCGCTGAGGAGTTGTCCAAATGGAGCCGCACGTGCTGTCCCAGGAGATGTCTCTGAAAAGCTCTGAGTGCCAAGTCTATTGCTATCAGTTCCCTCCAGTTCGAGGACTTCTTTGCATCCTCTCTCCTCCAAGTACCTTGTACCATCCTGAAATCTACCCTGTTTCCCCGAAAATAAGACCTAGCGTGACTGTCGGTGATGGCTGCAATATAAGCCCTACCCTCCAAATAAGCCCTAGTTAAAGTCCTTGTAGGTCTTATTTTCAGGGTAGGGCTTATTTTCGGGGAAACAGGGAAGGCCTTTTTTGGTGGGTAGGGCTTATATTGCAGCCATCACTGGCAATCACACTAGGTCTTATTTTCGGGGAAACAGGGTAGGTGTGCCCCCCCAACCTGTGCCACTCGCATCAGTCGTGACAGTCCTGGAGACTGGAAGAACCCACTCCAGGACCTGTAAAAGATTGAACCCCCTTCTCCACCACCATAGGGACCTCTTGACCTGACTCGGCACAGATATTAGGGAGTCCAGGGACCCCTGACTGTGGTCCCAGACCCTCAGGATAAACAGTTATAGAGGGCGAAAATGCAGCCCTGCCCACTGAACTGCCGGGAGTGTGGATGTCAGTAAGCCCAAAGCTAACATCGCTTTTCTTACTGAAACCTGACAGCTGCCCTGAAGTAACAACATTGCTTTGTCCACCACCTGGATCTTTTCTAAGGGAAGGAACACCTTTTGCTTTGTTGAATCCAACACATAGCCTAGGAAGGTGACCTTTTGGGAAGGAACCAAACTGGATTTTTACAGGTTCAAGAGCCACCCCAAGTTTTCTAGGATGTCTCTTGCTACCTGAAGATCCTGGGACAACTGCTCCGGGGAAGAGGCAAACAGAAGTAGATCGTCCAAGTATGCGACTACCGAGATGCTTCTGAGCCACAAGAAAGCCAGGACCTCCACCATAACTGGTGAAGATGCAGGGGAAAGAGGATAGCCCAAAGGGGAGTTTTTACCACCAGTATCGACGCCATGAAGCAATTTGGGGGAAGAAGCGCCTTCACCGTGTAGACAGGGTCCATCCCGAATCTCCTGTAATTGAGACATTGAGAGGCTTCAGGTTCATGATAAGCCTGAACTTTCCCAAATGTTTGCGGACCACAAAAACGTAGAAATAGAAGCTTCTGCCTGTCTCCTCTGCTGGAACTCTTACCACCACCTCTTGCTCCTCCAGCTCCTGTAGGGAGGATAGAAGAGCTGATGATTTTGGCAGCTCGGTGACCAGGAGTCTGTGCGGAGGAGGTTCTGAGAACTCCAGCCAGTAACCTCTTCTTATGATCCCTAAAACAAACTGGTTGGAGAGGGTCATGTCCCACTGTGGAAGGAAAGCCCCCCCAATCTTCGTCCCACCGTGGTTAACTCATCATTAGGTTTTCTTGGGCTGTTCAGGAGGGGGGGGGGGGAGAAATCGCCCCTTCACGACCCTTGCCCTTGTGCCCCCAAGCCTTTTTCTGCCACTCAGCTTTTGGGGCTTCAAGCTCTCTCTGAGTAAGGGAACACCACCCCAGGGTTCCACTTACCTTAGCATGGCTAGTGCTATTACCTCCTGGAGCAGTTCGAGAGACCTCTGCCTCCGACATGTCCCGCTGAGGATGGTGGTCGTTTGTGCCCTTGACAGCTGACTCTACAGCAAGAAGACAGGGCAGCACCACATGAACGCTCGGTCTGTTTACTGTCCCGCATCCGGATGACGGGGGATCGGAAGTGCCGGCCCCCGCTGAAACTGACATCGCCCGTCATTCAGCCCGGCCATAGAGCTCCCCCAGCTGGCTGCATGAACAGGCAGGAGGGATCCGGTGCACTTCCCACAGTGCCCCCTGGGCGGAAGAAAGCGGACCTCCTCAGCTGTCCTTCCGCGAGAGGCTGAGGCAGGCCAAACTACAGTTTTAAACAGGTAATAGCAGCTCCCTAGCCTTTACCTGACTGTAAAAAAGTGTGAGAGAGAGACCCGACTCACCCCTCAGAAACATTTTGACTTCAGCCTCTCTGGCTGTCCAGCCCCAGCTCCCTAGCAGTGTCTCCCCACCTGAACTGAGGGGCCGGCAGGACGCAAAAATATTGGCAAAGAGGATGAAGGGGCTAATGAATTCATTGGTCCATCCTGACCAAACAGGGTTTGTGGCTGGAAGAGAGGGGAAGGATCATGGGGTGCGAACACTGCTCCTTCTACAAAAAAATAAAAGAGGACGGGGCCCCCGGTCTGCTCCTGTCTTGCGACGCTGAAAAGGCGTTTGACAGAGTAGACTGGGGGTTCATGTTCCAAACATTAGGTAAAATGGGGGTAGGCCCAAGGATGTTGGAAAGAATAAAAACGTTGTACAGACAACCGAGAGCAGCAATTAGGATCAACGGGGCACTTTCAGAAACTTTTGAAATGAGGAGAGGGACAAGACAAGGGTGCCCCCTGTCTCCACTTCTTTTCATCCTTTCATTAGAGCCCTTTCTTGCAACACTAAGAAATGACCCCGATATTAAAGGACCAAAAGTGGGCAAGGAAGAGCACAAGTTATCGGCATTTGCCGATGACGTGCTCTTCTATATAATTAAACCAGAATGTACCCTGCCAAAATTAATTAGAACGATAGAACAATATGGAGAGCTCTCAAATTTCAAGATAAATATGGGAAAATCTGAAATCCTAAACATAAACCCAAGAAAAGCAGAAGAGGAAAATTTGAGGAAGAAATTTCAATTTATATAGAAAAAAGAAATAAAATATTTAGGCGTAAAACTAGCTAATTCCCTGGATAAAATATATAAAGTGAACTATATCCCCCTATTGGATGAAATCAGGAAAGAGGGCAAAAAAAATACAGACTAGACCAATCTCTTGGATAGGCCGGATAAACGCCATAAAAATGACCCTGCTTCCAAAAATTACTTATAAATTCCAAATGCTACCTATAGATCTACCAATATATTACCTCAAAAAACTAAAAACAATACTAACTAACGTTATTTGGAAAAATAAAAAACCGAGGGTATCTTTAAAGACGCTAAGAAAAGGAAAAAAGAATGGGGGTCTGGCGGCTCCGGATATTGTAACATACTACAACGCAATAATCCTGTCACGAGCGATAGAATGGGTAAGGGATAATCAAGAAAAAAGATGGGTAAACCTGGAAAAATTCTATAGTAAGGCACAGTTAGGAGCAATTATTTGGAACCCCCCCCAACACAGAACGATAGATGAAAATACACATGGGTTAACACGGGTGGTAATTAGGATGTGGGATAGAACTTATAAACAGTTAAATAAGACTTACAACTCACCACTTATAAGAATTAATGACAATGAGTTTTTTGCACCAGGGAAAGTAAGTATAGGGGGGAAATGGATTAAGAAAGACAAGGTGGAATTAAGAGAGATAATGAAAAAGGGGAAAATTAAAACAATGCACGAGTTGCAACAGGATACAGAAACATGGGTGATTAACGCATGGCGATATGCACAGTTAGAAAGGTTCATTAGAAAACTACCACAACCTATAAGATCAGGAGAAGAACTGACGGGATTGGAAAAATATGCACGTTAGAAAACACAAAAAATACCATATCAAAATTATATAAATTATTATTAGTTGAAGATGAAATAGAGAAACCCACTTATATCAAACAATGGGAAAAGGATTTGGGGACACTGGTTGATTTTAGCACGATAAAAAAGATTATGAACCTTACCCACAGCTCGGCAATAGATGTAAAAACAACCGAAATGAACTATAAGTGTTTAGTGAGGTGGTATATAACACCAGAGAGGGCCAGTAAATTCCAAAAAGAATCATCGGCAGACTGTTGGAGAGGATGTGGGGAAATAGGTACAATGGCACACATATGGTGGAAGTGCCCGAAGATTCAAAAATATTGGGAAAAAGTTTTGAGTATGGTCCAAAAAATTACGGGAAAGGAGGTGAAAAAAGAACCATGGTCGGTGCTCTTCCACGGCATTAAGGATAGTGAGAAACAATATAAAGCCTCGTTGGTGCCTCATCTAATCAATGCAGCAAAAAAACTAATACCTAAAAATTGGAGAGAAAAAGAATCCCCACAGATATGGGAGTGGATTAATGCCGTGGAGGAAACCTACACCATGGAGAGGTTTTATGGTAGCAAGGAAGAAGGGGGTGAGGGAAGGAAAGATAATTGGAAGAGTTGGAGAGAGTTCAAAAAAACATGGAGTTACGCTGAGAAAATTAGGTATTAGTAGAGTTATATTTGGGAAGAGTATCTACACCAGGGAATAAGGGAGGGGGGGGGGGATGAGGGGAGATGAAATAGTGTAAACTATCAAGGGAAAAGAGCTATTGAGATAATATAATAAAGGTTGTTTTTTTTTTCTTCTATATATAAGGGTGGGTAAAGAGAAAGAAGGGAGGGGTTTATATTGAGATAGGAAGAATGCTACATTATGAGAGATCTGTATTAGTCCTACCCCTTCCCTGTCTATTCCAAATTTTATTGAGTGAAATGAAAATCAGCCACAGTGATGTGAAGGAAAAGAGAGACGTACATGAATGGAAAAGTTGATGGTTGTCTCACTATTTAAAGTAAACTGAGTGGCAAAAAAAAAAAAAAAAATATCAGGGTCTATCTAAGGGTTAACTGTGTTCCTGGGGAGTGCTAGCCAACTGTGTGGGGGGTGCTTGCACTGTGGCAAGGCAGAGATCCGTGTTCCTGCTTAGCAGAAACACAGGATCTCTACCTTCCCTTGTCACAGAACGGCAACCAGCCTTGTTTATATAGGCAGGCCCCCATTCTGCCTGCGCCCCGAGCAATCAGCGGGTCCCGGAAGACATCACATCCAACAAACCCGCTGACTGGCTCCCGCTGCGTCAAAGCGGGTTGCCCAGTGGCATGCATGCACGCCCCAGACCCGAAAGTGCAGAATCACGTACAGGTTCGCAATTCTGCCCAGAGCGGCCGCCCTGTCGCAGTAAATGTACGCGGGGCGGTCGGCATTTGGTTAAGGAGACTGAGCTGCATGTATTTGTACTAACGTTTAAGGGACTGCAATCGCTTTTTAAAGTTACATGTGCACACAACAGCCCTATGTAGATTTTATGTCTATTCTTAGGCTAGCTCTTTTTGCAAATATTAGTATTACTATTGTTGGAGGCTGTTCCGTGAAGTTTAGGGAACTGACCATTACCATTTTTTAAAAAATGGACAGAAATCTGTGGCTGCATACCATCAATTACACATTATAGTGGAATATTTGCAATGTGAATTTTTGGTTGCAAAGCCAGCCTAGAATATACAGTACATTTAGGGAGTCAGAACTTTACCATACATTTTCTCATTTTTTGGAGCTTTACATACTGCGTCCTCCAGCGAAAACCGATGTCCTAAAGCAATGCCCCTGAGGGGAGGGAGACCCTATTATAGAAACTGCCTAAGAAGGACCTACTCTGTTATTTGTAATACGCTGAGGCTAAAGGCAGTATTTTCTACGCGATTGACATTGACCTGGTAAAAACCCAGTAGATGTATAAACCAAAGACCAAAAAGTGGTCTTGTACCCCTGCGCCACCAACATCTGATGATGGAGGGCCCAAGATACTCCCACACCTAGTAGGAGAATCTCTCCCCAGGAAAAAAAAAATTGCCATTTAAAACCATAGGCATTATTGATAAACTGGCAGATCCACTGCTAAATATTCAATCTGGATACCGCCTGCCCTTCCTGGGCTCTTCTCGCAGCACAACCAAGATTACTGACTTGTGACGACAACTCAAGTAGACCCTGAGCGTCCGAACCACCTCTAGAGTAGGTAGCGATCTTTCTCCTGCCAATTGCGGATTTAGGAGAAATAAAAATAAAAAGGCAAGACATTGTCCTGTTTCAAGTGAAAAACTAGAAACCACTTTAAGCAATAAAAAAAAAAAAATGGATGGGGACGCAACATCACCTTGTGATGTGAGACCAAGAATGGCTCCTTGCATGAAAGAGCTGCCAATACTGACAGTCCACTTCATGAAGCGATAGCAACCAAAGAAGCCACCTTCTAAGATAAAAGGACCAACAGAATCCCTTGATTGATTCAAAAAGTGGCCCTTGCAAGGACAGCCAAGACCAATTCAAGTCCCAAGGACACAAAAATGGCCTGACAGGTGGGAGTGTCCAAGTTACCTTTGAAAAAAAAAATGGATAGGGACGAACCCTGACCCTTAATGGCACTTAAGGCCAAACTTCTTTCCTCAACCGAATGGAGAAAGAAAGAGAAAACCACCCTCCCACATATTTCTGCAGGTGCCACTTCCTGGCTTCACGCTAGGGAAAAAATATTTTCAAGTCCTGTAATTGAAGTTCCCCAAAGCTGGCTTCCAGGGGCTCAAAAGTGCTGAGATACAGGACTCAAGGCCATCAGGTCTCGCTTGACTGGGAGTGTCCAAAGGAGTAACCCTCGCAAGATCTGCTATTTGCGTACCAAGCCCCCCTGGGCAAATTTGGCCAACACTAATATCAGTGTTACCACCTTATGGATTCTTTGCAACAGATGTGGCAGAATCTTAAACAGGGGGAAGAAAAAAAAAACACATCAATTAAGGGAGAACTAGACCTTAAAAGGCATTACCAGTGTATGTACCACCATTGGCAGTGGGACTCTTGTCTTGGACACACCTGTCCCAACTTGTAGAACTTGGAATCTAGCAGAGTCCCCTGCAGAGTTCCCCTTGCCACTATCCTATACCTGGAATATGTATTGGCGATGGAGACAGCACTTGTACTGTTCCAGACAAAATGTGGTACATCTCCCTGAGTCGGATGACCTCTGATGCTGCCCTGATGGTTGATATATATATATATGCCTGCAAAGGCAATTCCAGATTGAACCTACAACAGTTTTGTCCTATAAACCAGGCATACTGGCCAACAAATTACCAGCTATTGGACAGTATTTTCTCCTGTGGAGATAGAGCCTACTGAACCTGTAGCCAGCCTCAAGTCAACTTAGAGAGACTGGCATCAGTGGTAATCTTCCAGATTCCTGAAAAGGAATATCATCAAGCACCAATCTTTGCTCTGCAACACCCCGGAAACAGAGCTTTCTGGCAAAGCAATGCATGGATCCTCAAGTTCCTGACAGGAAATGAACCTCTATCAAGACCTGGCGTAGGGCTGTAAGTAGAGAACGTGCTTTGACCCAAACACAGCTTCCTTCTGTAGAAATATATCAAAGGAACCCTTGGAATTGACTGCTTCTTGAGCAAAGATTGAAGTAAAGAGTATCCTTGATGAGCCTGGAAACCTACTGCCACATGAAACCTACCTCTTGCAGAGAGGTCATCACGGAACCGTCTAACCTATCTGAAATCAGAAGGATGTTCAGCGGGTTAAGATCTTAAGATAGACCCGATGTTCCTATTTGACTTTGGAACTTCCAACATTTAATTGTCTCACAATGAGCCCATAACTTGAGCTCCAAGAGCAAATGTAAGGCAAAGACTGACGACTCTGTAACAGACCCCCACCCAAGAGGTGCCCTTAACTTACCAAGTTTCTGCCAGCAAAAGATGGAATAAACCACCTCAGGAGATTTCCCTAAGTCTTACTGGCCTGAGATACTCTAAAAAAAAAACCCAGCAGCCTCAGATGCTTCCCTCATCCCGGTAGGGAATAGCTTACAGCATCTTGTATCCCCGGGCAGTCTCCTATCTATATACTAACCAGGCTTGATCCTAATTAGGCTTCAATCAACCAAGTTAAGTTATGAACAAGGTGATGTGGCCGCAGTCTGACGAAAAATGAATGCGCCAGGACACACTGCAATGCCAAACACCACAGTGGTTCAGAAGCACCCAAAACCACTGTCCATCAGGGGATGTGAATATCTGCCACTGAACCTGAGAGCGGTGCTCCTGCTTCCCCCGGCCGCCTTTTCTTTTTTTAGGAACCGTTTAACTGGTATAACAGGTATCCCAATAAACAGATCTCCAAGGATGCAGGCCTAAACCAATGTTGGTTTACCTCTATACAAGACCTTAGGTATGCAAGTACCTAGGCATACAAGTATACAAGTGCTCTTACCATTCATGCATTCATGTATGTAGTACAGGGTCAATGCGTTCATACGGATGTACCCTTAGGCAAACAACCACCCCAGCAAATAGACCCATATGCATGTAGTCCCATGTAATGGGATATTCAAATCTGCTACTACAGACGAAGTTGCTTAACTCCTTTCTATCGCCCACCTAACCACCTGTACCCTGGACCCTATTCCCTCTCATATGCTACAGTTGCCCTCTGACTCCATCCTACACTCTCTAACCCACATCTTCAATCTCTCCCTCACCTCTGGCGTCTTCCCCAATGCTCTAAAACAGGGATCCTCAAACTACGGCCCTCCAGCTGTTGCGGAACTACACATCCCATGAGGCAATGTAAAACTCTGACATTCACAGACATGGCTAGGCATGATGGGAATTGTAGTTCTTTAACAACTGGAGGGCCGTAGTTTGAAGACCCTTGCTCTAAAACATGCACTGGTCACCCCCATACTTAAAAAGCTGTCCTTGGACCCTATCTTAACAACCTACGCCCTATCTCCTTGCTCCCCTTTTCCTCTAAACTTCTTGAACGCCTGGTTTACAACCAACTGAGTGACCACCTCATTAAAAAACACCTTCTTGATCCCCTTCAATCTGGATTTCGCCCTCACCACTCCACAAAAACTGCTCTTTTAAAACTCACAAAATGACCTACTAACTGCAAAAACCAACGGACACTATTCTGTACTCCTACTTCTGGATCTTTCAGCTGCCTTTGACACGGTTGACCACCCCCTCCTCAAAAAAAAAAACCTTAGTTAGACTTACCGGTGACGGTATTTCTACGAGCCTTTCAGGACAGCACCTTGGAGAGAGCGTAGCTCCACCTCTTAGACAGGAAACACTGCGTGACAACGCCCCTTTAAAAAGCAGCTGCTTCCACCATGCCATCAGTTGTTACCGAGAAATCCTCCGACATGCTGGAAAATATAATCAGACAATTACCAGGTCCTATAATTATACTTTACATATGATAACCAAGGAAGGGAAGTAGGCTGCTGTCCTGAAAGGCTCGTAGAAATACCGTCACCGGTAAGTCTAACTAAGGTTTTCTCCCTTCGCCTTTCAGGACAGCACCTTGGAGAGGATAACCGAGAAACTTACTTCAGGGTGGGACTACTGCCTGCAAAACCTTCCTACCAAATGATTGGTCCGAGGCTGATAGTAGATCCAAGCGGTAGTGCCTTATGAAGGTCGAAAAACTGGACCATGTGGCAGCCTTGCAGATTTGCTCAGGAGATGCCCCAGCCCTTTCTGCCCATGATGCCGCCACTGCTCGAGTAGAATGAGGTAAAACCCCTTCCGGAGGTTCCAGACCCAAAGATATGTATGCCTCTTTGATGGCCTGCTTTAACCATCTTCCAAGGGTGCTTTTGGAAGCTTTACCTCCTTTGTGAGTACCTTCCATTAAAACAAAGAGTGAGGATGACTTTCTGATTTCCTTTGTTCTTTCCAGATATTTAAGCAGGCACCTCCTGACATCAAGGGTATGGAAAGCTTCTTCTCCTGCTCCCGAAGGTAAAGGACAAAAAGTAGGGAGAATGATTTCCTGTGTACGGTGAAAAACTGAAGCCACCTTTGGTAGAAATGCTGGATCCGTCCTTAAGACTACCCTATCCTGTAGACATCTCATGAAGGGCTCTTTAATTGAAAGGGCTTGTAACTCACTAATTCTACGTGCGGAAGTTACTGCTACCAATAAAATAGTCTTTAACGTCAAGAAACGTAATGATGCTTCTTCTATGGGTTCAAACGGTGCCATAGTTAGTCCCTGAAGAACTAAAGATAAATCCCATTTGGGAAAACTAACAACAGGTCTAGGCTTTACTTTTGCCATTGCCCTAAAAAATCTGATTATTAAAAGGTTCCACTGACAGGGTTCTTTCCAAAAAAACTGATAAAGCAGCTACCTGCGTCTTGAGCGTACTTGCTGCTAACCCCTTCTCCAATCCCTCTTGAAGAAATTCCAAAACTGAAAATCAAAGTTTTTACTGGAACACCAAGAATTATAGATCTTCCAGACTTTAAAGTAAATGTCTCTCGTCACTTTTTTTCTACTTGCAAGAAGGGTAGAAATAAGCCTCTCTGATAAACCCTTCCGTCTTAAGATTTGTTCTTCAGAAACCAAGCTGTTAGTTTGAGGTAAGCTGGATCTGGATGGAGAATTCGGCCCTGACTCAACAGGTCTGTCCTGATTGGTAATCTCCAAGCAGGTTTCACTGAGAGGTTCATCAAGGTTGAAAACCAGGGTCTTTTTGGCCAATAAGGAGCTAATAATATTAGCTCCGTGGACTCCAATTTGAATTTGGCTAACACCTTTGGTATCAGTTGGAACGGGGGAAAAGCGTAGGACAGCTGGAAGTCCCATTTGTGAGCTAACGCATCTACTCCGAGAGCTTGATCCTGTCTCTGAAGAGAGAAGAAGAAGACTGGTATTTTTGCATTTTCCTGTTTTGCAAAGAGGTCCACTTGGGGATGACCCCAACTCTTGGAAATCTTTTCGAATAATTCCTGATTGAGAGACCACTCTGCTTCCCTTATTTCTTTCCTGCTGAGGAGATCTGCTAAGGTGTTTTCCGTCCCCTTTAGATGGACTGCTGATAGAGAGGCCACATTGTTCTCTGCCCATCTTAGGATCTGATGCGCTAGACCCATTAGGGTTTTGCTTTTTGTGCCCCCTTGCTTTGTTAAATATAATACTGTCATATTGTCTGACAATATTTGGACATGTTGATTCACTAGAAATTCCTGGAGGGAGAGGAGGCTTAAGTGAACAGCCTTTAACTCTCTCCAATTTGAAGATCTTCTTGCTTCTGGTTTGGTCCAAACTCCCTGAACCGTTTTTTCTTCCAGATGAGCTCCCCATCCCCAGGCGCTGGCATCTGTAGTCAGCCTTCTGGTTACCGGAAAGACCCAAGGAAGCCCTTTTGAAACGTTTCCTAGGTTCCTCCACCACCAGAGAGACCTTTTTGCTCTTGCCCCCAAGTTGAGTTTCTTCTCCAGAGGTTCCTGGTATGACCAATTCATCAGGATATCCGATTGCAGAGGACGGGAATGCAACCTGGCCCACTGTACCGAAGGAATTGCTGCTGTCAACAGACCCAGAGCAGACATGGCTTGTCTTACAGAGATCTCTGCATTGGATTGAAGTGTTATCAGGGTCAACTGCATCTTCTCTATTTTCTCCTGGGGTAGAAAAATTCTCTGTTCTATCGAGTCTATTTCGTACCCCAGAAACCTTACCCTTTGAGATGGAATTAAGTTTGACTTCTGAAGATTGAGAAGCCATCCCAAACCTCTTAAATGTGTTTGAACTGTCTGTAGGTTGACCTCTACTTGACCCCTTGAGTCTGCAAACAGTAGCAGATCGTCCAAATAGGGTACTATTGAAATCCCCTTCAGTCTCAGGGGCTCCAAAGATTCCGCCATCACTTTTGTGAATACCCTGGGAGAAGAGGAAAGACCGAAAGGCAGAGCCCGAAACTGCAGGTGCCAAATCTCCCCTCCCCCCAGATTGACTGCAAGACGCAGGAACCTTTGTGATGGGGGCGCTATTGGTATATGGAGATAGGCATCTCTCAAATCGATGGAAGCCATATGACATTTGGGGGTTAGCAAGTTCCTTACTGAGAAAATCGTATCCATCCTGAATTTTTTGTATTTTATGGATCGATTTAGAACCTTTAAATTGAGAATCAGGCGGAACTTTCCTGATGGCTTTTTGACCAGAAAAATGTGGGAGTAAAACCCCTTCCCCTCTTGATCTTTTGGAACCTGGGAAATGACCTTCTGTTGCATCAGTTCCTGTAACAGAGACTTCATGGCCAGAGCCTTTTCCCGATCCTTTGGCAGGTTTGTGATGTAAAACTGACTTGGGGGGCTTTGTGAGAATTCCAATTGATAACCCTTTTTGATTAACCCCAGAACAAAAGGACTCTTTGTTGTTTTTTCCCAGATTGGTAAGAAGTCCTGTAGTCTCCCCCCTACTAGATGGTCATTGTTTTTTAGGGGTTTGTTCTGGGGTTCTAAAGAGTACCCCACCTCTACCTCTTCCTCTCTGAGAAGACCAGGGTCTCTTCTGTGTGTGGTCCTTTTCCTTATCGGTTTGTCGAAAAGGACGAAAATTTTTCCTCTGCTGTACCGTTTTCTTCTTCTGTGGGAAAGCTTTCTTCTTGTCTGCTGTCCTGTCAAGGACAGTCTCTAGTTCTGGCCCAAACATCAGGTCTCCTGAAAAGGGAATTCCGCACAGTTTTACTTTAGAAGCTGAATCCCCTGACCAGGTCTTTAGCCAGAGTGCTCTTCTTGCTGAGTTAACAAGCGCAGAGGACCTGGCTGACATCCTGATAGATTCTGCAGAGGCATCTGCCATATATTTTACTGCCTTAAGCAGGGTAGGGAAGGACTCCAATAAGTCTATTCTGGAGGTACCTGCCACAACATGATTTTTAAGTTGCTCTAACCAGCACTCCAGATTCCTAACCACAACCGTAGCCGCCATTGCTGGCTTAAGATTAGCTAGAGATGAGTCCCAGGCTTTCTTCAGTAGCCCATCTGCCCTCTTATCCATAGCATCTTTGAGAATACCCATGTCCTCAAAAGCTAAATCAGTCTTCCTAGATACTTGAGAAAAGGCAGCGTCTATTTTTGGTTTTTTATTCCACAATAGTTCCTCATTCTCCTCAAAAGGAAACCTCCTTGAGGGTTTTAGAAAAAAACTGTCCTCTCTCTGGATTCTTCCATTCCTTTCTAATAGTGTCTGTTAACACTTTATGCACAGGGAACACCCTGTGTTTAATTTCCTCCAGCCCCAGGTACATCTTGTCATGCACGGACAGCTGAGCCTTTTCTTCCTGGATCTCCAGGGTAGTATAAATTGCCTTGAGTAATTCATCCACCTCCTCAAGTGACAGCTTATATCTAGATGATCTTGACTCTTCTTCCACCTCCTCCTCCTCAGAATCAATGGTTGAGGGTGGAATGCTTTCCCTTTCCTCCTCCGACTCACTTTCCACCTGTCTGGAAGTAGACTGAGGGAAACTGGAGTGAGAACTCTGCTCTTGGCTGGAACTCTGGCCGTGCTTTACAAGGGAACGCACTGTCCCTAGGGCCTCTGCTAACTCCTTCCTCACAGAAGATAAGAGCTCTTTGCACTCTTGTGAGGATTCTTCTTTTACTAAATCCACAATGCAGGATTTGCACAGTGGTTTGGGCCAAGAGTCCCTTAAAGGATTTTTGCATGAGGGGCACTTTCTCCCTGTTTTCTCTGATTTGGCAGTAGCTTTCTGAAACAGAGAAACAAGAAAAACCCAGGTCCTTTAGAACTAAGGCTTCAGAGAAAAGTAGTACCTCCAGCCAACACCCTAAGTGCCCAGAGTCTCACTCCTTTGCTGAACTGCTAATGGAAACTGTTACCCCATAGCAGACAGCAGCAGGTTTTGAATAACCACATCAAAGATAAAACACCCAGTGATATAAAAGGAAAGAGGTGCCACCGCACCTCTCCTACCTGGGCCTGGCCGGGAACCTGGGCGCCTGCATCCGCCATTGCTGCTGACGATTCCGCTGTCTCCATAGTGCAATCCGCAGCTGCTGCACTGTGTACTAGGCTCCATGTGCCAAACAAAAGGAAGTCCCGGCCAGAGGACCCGCCCCTTCCTCCTGCGTTCCAGCAGCAGGAACCAATCGCTGCTACGCCCCGCCGGAAGTATCCGCCCACCGGAACTGACATCACCTGCTGTCCGGGATTCGGCGCCGCCATGCAGAGGCCTGGCATGGACGCTCTTACTGAGCACAACCGCGGCCCCCCGAACACCCCGGGTGGAAAACTTCCGGCAGACCATTACTCCTGTGAGCCGGAGAAGGAAGGGACACCGGAGCTCCCTCCTCACGTAAGGGAAGGAGCTGGGTTGGTCTGAGTACCCAAACATGGAGGTCCTGCCAAAACCCTCTCCTTGGAGAGAGCGCAGCCCCTCTGGTTCCCCAAGCAGTGCTTCCACCATGGCGGAGGAAACACTAAAACTGATGGCATAGTGGAAGCAGCTGCTTTTTAAAGGGGCGTTGTCACGCAGTGTTTCCTGTCTAAGAGGTGGAGCTACGCTCTCTCCAAGGTGCTGTCCTGAAAGGCGAAGGGAGAAAAAAACTTTACTCCCTTGGTCTCTCTGACTGTGCTCTTCAGTGGCTCTCATCCTACCTATCCCAACGCACCTTCAGTGTCACTTAAAATTCTACTTCCTCCACTCCTCTTTCCTTCTCTGTCGGGGTCCCCCAAGGTTCTGTTCTTGAACCTCTTTTATTTTCAATCTACACCTTTTCCCTGGGTCAGCTGATAGCCTCTCACGGCTTTCAATATCATTTCTACGCTGACGACACACAAATCTATCTCTCCACCCCTCAACTTACTCCATCAGTCTCCTCACGCATCACTTACTAACCGACATATCTGTATGGATGTCACACCACTTCCTCAAACTCAACTTGTCCAAAACCGAGCTTATAATATTTCCTCCCTCACGTGCCTCTTCCCCTGACTTGTCTGTCAAGAGCAATGGCACAACCATCCACCCATCCCCACATGTCAGGGTACTAGGTGTTATCCTGGATTCTGAACTCTCCTTTCGGCCCCACATCCAATCACTTTCCAAAGCTTGCCGCCTCAACCTCCGCAACATCTCTAAACTACGTTACTTTCTAACCAACGAAACCACAAAGCTCCTGATTCACTCCCTGGTTATCTCTCGCCTCGACTACTGCAACTCCGTCCTCATTGGCTTACCTTTAAATAGACTATCCCCCTTCAGTCCATTATGAATGCTGCTGCCAGACTCATCCACCTTACAAACCGCTCAGTGTCTGCTACCCCTCTATGCCAATCCCTCCATTCGCTGTCACTCGCCCAACAAATTAAATTCAAAATACTAACAATAAGTTACAAAGTCATCCACAACTCTGTCCCCAGCTACATCACTAGCCTAGTCTCAAAATACCAACCTAATCGCCCTCTTCGTTCCTCCCAAGACCTCCTGCTCTCTAGCTCCCTCATCACCTCCTCCCATATCCGCCTCCAGGACTTCTCCCGAGCCTCAACCATCCTCTGGAACTCCCTACCCCAATCTGTCAGACTGTCTCCAAATTTATCCACTTTTAGGCGATCCCTGAAAGCTTTCCTCTTCTGAGAAGCCTATCCTGCCTCCATCTAACAACTGCACTATTTTCTCCATTAGCTCATTCCCCACAGCTATTACCCTTTTGTATAACTTGACCCTCTCTCCTAGATTGTAAGCTCTAACGAGCAGGGCCCTCTGATTCCTCCTGTATTGAATTGTATTGTACTTGTGCTGTCCTCCCTAATGTTGTAAAGCGCTGCGTAAACTGGTGGTGCTATATAAATCCTGTATAATAATAATGTAAATAAGTACATAGGTAAATAGTCCCGGAGAAAACAAGTAAATATGTATACAGCTTAATGTAATAAACATGTGTATGCAGCACAAATGAAAACATGTCAGCATGTGTTTAAGCAATATGCTTCTATGGAAGCATGTGTTCATGCAAATAAGCATTTTGGCAAAATATAAAGTGTGCGTTGTAGACTCATTCATGCAACCCGTGCCCATGGAAACAGGCATTCTTGCAATAAGCAAGCATGCGTTTATGAAACTTGTTTATGCAACATGTATCTATGTAGACATGTATAAACATGCATCTTTATGCAAGCATGTATTTTTATATGATCCAGCATCTATATGCGATCCAGCATCTTTATGCGAACAAGCAGCCTTATGCGCTCAAGCAACTTTATGTGACCAAGCAGCTCTAAGCGATCATGTATTCTTATGCAACCATGGGGATTATTCACCAAGGGCAAACCCACCCCGCACCATAAGTGTACCGAAAGTGCACTCGGAAGTAAAGTCGCCGGAGATCCAAGGGGGATATGCAAAATAAAAAAAAATAAAAAAACCACAGCATTTTAGCCTGCACATGATTGGATGACAAAATCAGCAGATCTTCCCCTAATTTCGGATCAAGCTGCTAGATTCAGAGCGACTGCACCCCCAAGCGCACCCGCAGTGCAAAGTGGATTTGCTCCCCGCAAACAACCCCCCAAGTATCCTATGTGGACATGTATAACCATGTATATTCAAGCAAACGTGTATAATCATGCATCTTCATGTGATCAAGCATTTCTATGTGACCATGCATCTTTATGTGACTATGTACAATCACGGATATCTATACAAACATGTTTAAAACACGCATCTTTATGCAACCATGAATAACCATGCATCTCTATGCGATTGTGCATTCTATGCTTGAACATGTATCTCCATGCTAACATGTAAATTCTTGTACATTTCTGTAAACACAAACATGCTTCTTTGTGCATCCATGCATGCTTAAGCAACCATGATCATGTATCTCTATGCAAACATGTATAACCATGTAAATTTATGCAAAACATGACAAAAAACATGCATCTTCGTGCAATCATGCATTCCGTGTGTTTTCAGCAACCAGGCATTCCTCATCTCATGCTTTCATCTCATTTGAGTCTCTCAATTTTGTCTATGCCACAAAATTACTATCTACGATCGCTGTTATGGAGAGAGTCATAAAGTGGTTTGACACACTGGGGATGATTTATCATAGTGAAAAAACAAGTAAATATCTGCGCTAACTGAAAAGAACACAAAAAGCAGCTAGCATAGTTTGTAGATTGCATCAAACATAAGTATAAAAGTCCAAATGCAGCGCTAAAATAAAATAAATGTCCAAATAATGATAATAGTCCATAGAACTCAATCAGCAATAAAAGATGATGTGAAACCTCCACCAAGCTTCAGTGTGTAAAAGGAAAGCACACCACACCCACGTGCTATCAGTCTGCTTACCAGAAAGATATAAAAAATAGGCGATGTACTCATATATTGCAGAGGGTCAGCAGCAAATCCAAATGGCACACTCCATCATGGGCAGGCACAGCATGGAAACAATCAGGTCACCACATATCAGAAAGCTCAGGACTCGTATTAACGATGGACAGGTTGGTGCAGTCATCAGCAGGAACAAACCAGCAAACAGAAAGCAACAAATAGTGAAGCCCGTAAGGTAAAACAGTAGTAGTTTTATTGTAGTCTACTTACAGGTATGAAGTAAAAATCATCACAGAAAACAGGAACAATCCGCGGTTCTCAGCGTACTTGCATTGACCAGCCTGACATGTTTCATCCTATGTGGATATCATCAGAGGCGCCTCTGATGATATCCACATAGGATGAAACATGTCAGGCTGGTCAATGCAAGTACGCTGAGAACCGCGGATTGTTCCTGTTTTCTGTGATGATTTTTACATCATACCTGTAAGTAGACTACAATAAACTACTACTGTTTTACCTTACGGGCTTCACTATTTGTTGCTTTCTGTTTGCTGGTTTGTTCCTGCTGATGACTGCACCAACCTGTCCATCGTTAGTACGAGTCCTGAGCTTTCTGATATGTGGTGACCTGATTGTTTCCATGCTGTGCCTGCCCATGATGGAGTGTGCCATTTGGATTTGCTGCTGACCCTCTGCAATATATGAGTACATCGCCTATTTTTTATATCTTTCTGGTAAGCAGACTGATAGCACGTGGGTGTGGTGTGCTTTCCTTTTACACACTGAAGCTTGGTGGAGGTTTCACATTATCTTTTATTGCTGATTGAGTTCTATGGACTATTATCATTATTTGGACATTTATTTTATTTTAGTGATGATTTATCATAACTAGAATGTAAAATCTAGTGCAGCTCTGCCTACTGTAGAAAAATATCAGCTTCCAGTTTTTTGTTTTTTTCGTTAAAACTTAACAAGCTGAAGTTTGAAGCCAATTGGCTACCATGCACAGCTGCACCAGATATTGCACCCTCCAGTTTTAGTAACTCAAACCTGCAATGTTTCTGGAATTTTTTTTTATTTGTTTTAAATATATATAATATATATTTTTTTATTATTATTTATATGTTCACCAATCCTAGTGCCCAATTTTCTAGTGGTGCGGCCCACATACTGCAGCCTGCATGAGAATGTAGGTAAAATGAGTACAGTACTATAAACTTGTCAATTAGGTACTAAATCCAAAAATTGACTTAATGTTCATCCCAAAACGCACAGATACAATTTTTAGTGGCCGCTTTAGGTTTAGCAATGGCTAACAACTTTCTCTGGCACAATGGCTCCTTTAACGACACTAAGTCGCAACAGGAGCCAAATATGTTCCCAACATGGCAAACATCCTTCTTTGCCACGCTCGGAGCTGGCTTTATACAAAAGATTTATTGAGCAGATTGTAATCTTATGAAAGGGATCTGTGGAGACATTTTTTTAAATAAAACACAGTATGACTCTCTCCGTACGCAATGCTTCTTACAATTTTGATGCAGGGTTAAGCCCTTTCTGCATCATCATATCTCCTCCACTTCCCTAGGCAGTCTCTGTGGTTTAAAATAAGGTTGATTAAAACGGGTGTAAACTGTATTAATTATTCATCCAATCCTGTTGGCATCACTTATCTGGACCCCACCTACACTACGCCCAAAATTACTTAACCCAGTCTTAACACCTTCACAGTCTGGGATTCCATTACAAACTTGGCAGAGCCAATATCGCCCCATCCCCCTTTACACCATTTTTTTTTTTTTAATAAGTCCTCCGTTTCCCCAGGGATGGATATTACCTTTGAATTTAGATGGTCTCTCTCAAATAAATTAACAGTCTACTCTAGGTTGATGGATCGTGGTATCGGCATATTTGAGCAAATCCGGGAATCTCATTACCTTTTAATATAGTAGTGGGTTTTTCACTAAAAACAAACAGCACCTGGTGGAGTCCTTGTTCAGAATTTGACTCCTCTAGGTCTGTTTGAATTTCTCTACAAATAAACTATCATACTAAAAGGCGTGTTGTGTTGCCTTTAATATATTTTTCCATTCTGGGAAATACCTCTAACAGTGCATTGCAGTATGGTAAACGCTGGGATTAGGATCTTATAAAACCCTACCTCCTTAGGACTGGTTAAAGATTTGCCAGGTTACATTTAAAACTTCTTACAATGTACAAATGCTTCAGAACTCCTATAAGGTGCTCTCCTGCTGTTATTTAAACCCAGTAACAGCAGCCAAAAGCATCCCAACCTACCGTTCCTATTTGAGGATACAAAGTAGTAGGAGATACACTTCATTTGGTGACCTGCCCTGAAATTTAAGCCATTGTGGATATGGGTCTGTACACTGATCAATTCAGTGTTACAAATGAACCTTTGTAAGGACCCCTGGGAGGCTCTCCACCCGAAACCAGCTAACCATATTCACCGCCCCCCCCCCCCCCCCCTGCAGTCGACTACTTATCTCGCACATTTTTATAGCAACTAAGCAGACTAATGCCCAAGCGTGAAAATCTCCTTTCAATTTTGAGGAAGTTAAATCTAGGATTCAGAGCACAATGGTAAATGAATAACAGCTATCCTGGAGGATAACCAAGACTAATTGGATGCTATATGGCAACCTTGGCACTTTCCTTGACTCTCTCCGTACGCAATGCTTCTTACAATTTTGATGCAGGGTTAAGCTCTTTCTGCATCATCATATCTCCTCCACTTCCCTAGGCAGTCTCTGTGGTCTATCTATATTGCCCCCTCTTTTTTCTAATAAATACCTGTTATCCAAGGGTTACCCTAATGTATTCAAAAAAATACAGTAATAATATACTCAAATATATTAAGACCATAAAAGAACAGTCTCAGATGGACAAAAAAAAAAAAAAAAAAAAAAACATGAAACAGCAGCCAGCATAAACATGATTGATCACAATATGAGTAATAGTAGAAAGTTGATATGTAGCGCTTGAATGGATGTATGAAACCCAAAAGGACAAGTGGAAAAAGGAAGGAGGGTCCCCTGCACCAACTTCAGCATGTGAGCCCACACACCACACCACCGTGTTGATATCAAATGCCATTACTAGAAAGTTGATCAAGTCAGGCCTCACAGGGAGCTCAATCCTTCTGCAGTAAACCACCAGAACGATGCCCCTGCACGGCCAGGCATCAAGGTATCCCTCCAATGCAGAGCAGATAACACAGTCATAGGATGGACATCATAATTCCTCCTCCTCTTTCCAGGACGCCAAAGTTTTCACAGATCATAAAAAACCTTGATAGATCAAAGTCACCACCAGAAAAAAAATAAAACTCTCATGGTAAAGTATGTAGGGATGAGCAATTTATTAAAATCCCATACAAAACACAGCTGTCTTCATAAAAATCAGATACAAATCCACAAATTCTACAGTTCGTATCGTGCTTATGGCATCAGCAGACCACCTTATGCATTTCAGCCAATAGGCCATCTTCAGAGGTGTGATCAGCTGATGCAAGCACACAGTTAAATACACATAGGTTGGAACTCATTACCATACACGCGACACCCAAAATCACATGGGCCAATGGATAGATGGCCAAACAGGAAAAAGGAATAATTCCCACATTCCACAGGCCGATCATGTGACGCCTAAAATCACCAACTACATCTAAAAAGGGAATGGTAAATGTGTCACATTACATCAAAGACTTAATGGTATGGGCACCCCTGCAAAGGGTTGGAGGAAAGCACCCTCCAGACCTTTTCAGTCAAACCATTCCCATCATTTAGCAGGTCCTAAGTATCCCCAACATCAGGTAGGTTCCCCTAATAAAGGGTATCCCAGTGTGAAAATTAGGAGCTCAGGCAAATTACGATCACCCTTCACACACACATATCTCAATGTATAATCATTATGTACCCTTGAGGAGGGGAACGAGATGATTGGGAGCCAGATAACAGGTATATTACTCAGCATCCTGCATATCACACTCCAAAAACCTATTGTTCTGAGCAAGGTTCATCCCAATTCGGTAGTCCAGCCTATCCAGCCTAAGTAAGGTTTCGCTAACCTTCTAATAGTACACCATCACCTTTTTTTTCCCCCAAAGGCCCACAGAAAATTAAAAGAGCTGGGGAATCCAAAAAGAGGAACCAGAGAGGGAAGGAGGCACAGACAAAGAGGAGGAGAAGAGTATAAAAGAAAAAGGGATTTTTAATCCTAGTAAGGGTGCACTTAGTGATAAAGAAAAATTTGTGCCGAATCATGGCCTGAAATGCGCCCCAGATAAACACACTAAATTTATTCAGAAGCTTATCGATGTGCAGAAATAGATTAGAAAAATTAACATTGGACATTGGGAGGTCTCCCTTCAAAAACGCCTCGGTCAATTAATGTGGGGGGGGGGGGATTAGACATTCTGGGTTAGCCAATGCGTCCCTTTTCAATCCGTCCGGTAATGTGGCCCAATCCATTTCAGTAAAGATTTAGTGCTGAAGGATATTGATAAATTGAAAAATGAAAAAGAATTACAATAAATATGAAATTTAGAGAAGGGCTAGAGAGTCCCTTAGGAAAAGGAGATGACATTGTCCGCCCCGCTGACAAGGGGGGCAGCATTGTTGTACTAGACGAATCTGCATACGTTGAAGAATTTAATCTTTTTAAAGATCCTACTACTAAGTATAAGAAAGAGCTGAATAAACTTGTAGACAATGGTTTTGAGAACAGGTTGCTCACTAAGAAAATTTTTCTCTAGTACCTATGGCACCTAGGGTGCCAGTCATCTTATTTTCCAAAAATTTACAAGGATTTACTTAATCCACTGGGTAGACCTATCATTAGCGGATTAGACTCAGTTACATTGAGGATTGGGAAATATACCGATGGCTTCCTTCAACCCCTTGTATCTCAAACACCCTCTTTTTTTTTTTTTTTTTTTAGGGATTCTTCCCAGGTGATACAAATGCTTGGGGAGATTGATTGGAAGGAAGGCTATCTGCCGACAACGGCAGATGTTGAATCCCTTTATATGATCATATCCCACCAACATGGTCAGAATGCGGTGGATAGGTGTCTGAGAAGGGACGATACTCTATCCAATCCCCAGAGAGACTGTTGAAACCTTTGAATTTCGCCATGTCCCACAATTTCTGGTTTGGAGTTTTTGTTTTTTTTTACCTCCAGAACCTTGATGTTACCATGGGCGCCAAATTTGCCTCTAGTATGGCGAATTTTTTCATGGCAAAATGGGAGGAGGTCATCTATGCCAACAGAAGACTGGAGCTGGTCTTCTGGGGTAGGTATATTAATGATGTCCTCCTCTTATAAGATGATGATCAGCCATCACTATGTTCCTTTTTAGAGCAGCTGAATAGTAACTCTTTGGGGATACGGTTGCAATATGAGGTCAGTCCTTGCCAGATTCAATTTCTGGAACTTAATATTGAGGTAAGGGGGAGGGGGGGGGGGGGGACTTTTTTTGTGGCCTCTACCTATTTCCAGTCTACAGACCAGAATAGTTATATTGGCCAAGGGAGTTGTCACCATCCCTCCTGGCTGAAAGGTGTTCCTAAAAGCCAGTTTACACGTATTAGGCATAAATGTACCATTTATGAGGACTATATTAAACAAACTATGGTCCTCAGAGCAAGATTTATTAAAAAGGTTTATTCAGCTGATTTACTGGATGGGATCATCTCTGATGTAGAGACTAGAGAAAGGACCACCCTTTTGGATGGCAAGGTGAAAAAGGTGATTAACAAGGGATTTTAATTTTGCATTTCTCACCACTTTTTTGCGGCAATACTGGGACATTAGGAAGATAGTGTCCAGGCATCTGGGAGTCTGGAGAAATGATTGGGTTTTGGGACCTGCTTTGCCCGATTCCCCAAATGTCATTTTTAGGGCTGTCCCCCCTTTAAGACTCCAAGTAGCGCCCAATGTTTTAGATGCCCCCAATAGGTTGTCTTTTTTTCAAAAACTCAAGGTTATTACCAATGCAGAAATGAAGCATTTGTCGACTCAAAAAATAAAGCTAGGCGGATTAATACCTTTGGGTCATCGGCTACATCTAAGTCTTATGACAGACACTTTCATTACCTGCACCTCTCAATGTTGTATACATGCTGGTCTGTCCGTGTGGACTATAGTATGTGGGCCACACTGAAAGAGCCATGAATGTCCAGATTGGCGAGCATGTGGCCAATATTATTTTTGAAGTACCATGACAAAAATCCAGCTGGCATTTTTCATTGCTATTGACAGGTTCACCCTTAATTGGAGGGAAAGCTTTGTCAGAAGGGACATTTCTAGGCTAGAGACACACTGGATCCATGAGTTATGTCCCCTATGGACTTAATGTGGACTGGGACATTAACTCTTATTAAATAGTCGATGTGCATTTTTTCGAGTCATTCTTCTGTATAGGTGTTTTAACATCAGTTCTTTTAAGGTTAATTTGAGTACCTGACCACTAGATGGAGACATTCCTTTGGATTTGTCTAATGCTGATGGCTATCATTTATTACGAACAGCCGTGTTCTAAGTTTATATTAGATTATTAACCACTGGGAACTTAAACCTCCTTCCTAACTAGACCAATTTTCAGCTTTCGGTGCTCTCACATTTTGAATGACAAATACTCAAGTCATGCAACATTGTACCTAGATGAAATTGTTGTCCTTTTTTCACACAAATATAGCTTTTTGGTGGTATTTAATCACCGCTGGGTTTATTTTTTGCGCTGTAAAAGGAAAACAAAACGAAAAATTTGGTAAAAAAAAAAAAAAAAAAAGTTTGTTTTTTTAAATTTTGCAAATTAGTAATTTTTCTTCATAAATTTTGGCTAAAATTTATACTGCTACATATCTTTGGTAAAAAAATAACTCAAATTGGTGTAAATTTGGTCTTTGTGAAAGTTAGAGAGTCCACAAGCTATGATGCCAATCTCTGAAAATTGATCACACCTGATGTACTGACAGCCAATCTCATTTCTTGAGGCCTTAACAAGCCAGGAAAGTACATCTCCCCCCCAAATGACCCCTTTTTGGAAAGTAGACATTCCAAGCTATTTAGTAAGAGGCATGGTGAGTTTTTTGAAGTGGTAATTTTTTTCCCACAATTCTTTGAAAAATAAAGTTTTTTTTTTTTTCTTTTTCACAAAATTGTTATATTAGCAGGTTATTTCTCACACACAGCATATGCATAGCACAAATTACATCCCAAAACAAATTCTACTACTCCTGAGTATGGCGATACCACATGTGTGGGACTTACACAGCGCGGCCACATACAGAAAACCAACCTGCAGGGAGCGCCATCAGGCGTTCTTGGAGCATAAATTACACATTTCTTGACTACCTTTTACTCCTTTGAAGGCCCTGGAGCACCAGGACAATGGCAACGCCCCAAAAATGACCCCATTTTGGAAAGAAAACAACCCAATGTTTAATCAATGAGGCATAATGAGTATTTTGAACGTGTGTTTTTTTCTACAAGTTTTTGGAAAATGTGTAAAGAATATGAAAATTTTTTTTTTTTTTTTTTTTTTTTTTTTACACAAAGTTGTCCATTTATACAATATTTCTAACACATAGCATGTAAATACCAAAAATTACACCCCAAAATAGATTATCCTACTGCTCCTGAGTACGGTGATACCACATGTCGGAGACTTTTACACTGCCTGTCCACATAGAGAGGACCAACATGCAGGGAGCACCATCAGGTGTTCTAGGGGCATAAGTTTCAAATCTAATTTGACTACCTATTACACTTTTGTGAGGCAGTGTAGTGGCATGGACGAGCATGGATGGGGATGGATGAGCCATGGATGGGGATGGCTGAGTATGGATGGGATTGATGGGTACGACCGAGTACGGCTGGGTATGGATGGGGGTGGATGAGATGGCTGAGCATGGATGGATAAGTATTGCTGAGTATGGATGGATGGATGAACATGGATGGATGGATGAACATGGATAAGTACTGCCGATTAGGGATGGATGGCCAAGTATGGATGAGCATGGATGAGTATTGCTGAGTACGGATGAATGGATGAGCATGGATGAGTATTGCTGAGTACGGATGGATGGATGAGCATGGCTGAGTATTGCCGATTAGGGATGGCTGGCTGAGTATGGCTGGCTGAGTATGGATGGTATGGATGGATGAGTGCTGGAGTGGGCACATATCAGCGCTGTGGGCACTACACATCCAGCACACAGCGCCGCAGTACTCGATCTCTCCCGTTGCACTGTACCGTTCTGTACAGAGAGGGGAGAGAGGAACCGGACATGATGCCGGTTTGTTTACATGTGATCACTCCATTATTGACGGAGCGACCACGTGGTAAATGGCCGCTGTGTTTACCGTGATGCGGACTAGGCGGTCACAGATATTCCCGGGTGCATGCCACAGGGGGTTGCATATCAATCATTCTATATTTGCCAAACATGTAAAGAGGTGTATGTTCAAGAACAAAATGTCTGCGATCGGGGAGACCATATTCATTGGCATCCCCTTTCCATGGTAATGTCTCCCTTTGCTATGTTATGCTCAAGTTAGGTCATCCATTACCTATTGCTCTCATAAACCTGTGTAAGTCTTGATCAAAAGCTCCTGCGCGAGCAAGAATCTTGCATCTTGTTGCATTGTTTATTCTTGCATCTTAATTTTGAACATCAAATTCTTTTATCGTATTGAATAAAACATTTTGGTACCAGAAAGATCAGCTTCTTTCCCTGTCTGACTTGAAATGTTTTTTTAATGAATCAGGGCACGGTGCCTGGAGAACCAAAAAAAAGGTTTTCCTGGGTCTGGTAAAAGCAACAATACAAGTTATTCTGTCTGCGAGGAAAGTTGTGCTTTCTTCAAGGACTCCAGCTTTGTCAGACAAAATTTTGTTTAATTTGAACAGGCCAGTGTGACAAAGCAGGAACGGTTATAGCAAATTACGACTGTTCTATCAAATTAAGACTTTTTTTTTTTACACTGTTGCTAGGTAAATGCAGTAAAGTACTCTTAACCATTAGTCAGAATACTGCAGATGTTTAACCATGTCCTCTACATTATGCTTAGCTCATGGCATTTTTGGAAATCCCTCAAGTTGTGTCAGTAGGTACTGAGTGAGCGAGGGTCATCTTTAGGTTTACAGAGAAATCACAAAAATATTCAGCAGCTCCTTTGGGGTAGCGCTACAGCAAAAACACCAGGAGGTTGCCGATTCAGAGAATGGACTGCTTTAGGCCTCACACACACACTGGACGTTATAAAAACACCAGTAGCATTAGCTGTAGAAAGCTGTAGCATGAGTTAATCTGCGTTTTTGCAGTAGCATTTTTCAGCTTTTCTTTGCCAAGTTAAACTCCCACAAAAGCTTATGGCTCAAAAACGCTGATAAACACTGGTTAGCTGCGTTTAAGCTTTTTTTCAGAGTAGGAGCTTGTCTACAGCCGATAAACTCCTCTCTAAACCCATTATTTTTTTTTTCCAGACAGAAAACGTCCCTGTCAAAAACTGCTGATAACAGCTTATGTTTGCATGGACACATAGGATAACATGCTGGGGAGTTTTTTGGTTGCAGAAAAAACCTTATGCCCCGTACACACGATTGGACTTTCCTTCAACAAATGTTGGATGTGAGCTTGTTCTCAAATTTTCCGACAATAAAACTTGCTGTTGGAAATTCTGAGCATGTGTACACAAGTCCAACGCACAAAAGTCCATGCATGCTCGGAATCAAGCAGAAGAGCCACACTGGCTATTGAAATTCATTTTTCTCAGCTTGTCCTAAGTCTTGTACGTGACTGCGTTCTTGACGTTCGGAATTTGCGACATTTGTGTGACCGTGTGTATGCAAGACAATTTTGAGCCAACATCCTTTGGGAAAAAAAATCCACGGTTTTGCTGTCGGAATATCCGATCATTTGTACGGGGCATTAGACTTACCGGTAACAGTATTTCTATGAGCCTTTCTTCATCTTGAAGAGAGAGAGTGCAGCTCCATCCCTTCACAGGGGAAACTGCCATGACACCACCCCTTTAAAATGCATGAGAATTCCTCAGACATACTGGAAGATGCAATAGAAGGAGAAAACACCAACCACAAGAGATAATTTAACAGTATACACAATACTTGAGGGTAATAGCTGCTGTCCTGAAAGGCTCATAGAAAAACAGTTACCAGTATGTGCAACTAAGGTTTTCTCACCTTGCCTTTCAGAACAGCACCTTGGAGATAACCGAAAATTTACTTCAGGGTGGGACCACAGCTTGTAAGACCTTCCTGCCAAAGGACTGACCAGATCCAACCTGTAGTGCCTTATGAACGTGGAGGAACGGGACCAAGTGATCACTTTACAGATCTGTTCTGGAGTGACCCAGCCTTCTTTGCCCAGGAAGCTGCTACTGCCTGTGTGGAATGGGGCATTAGCCTCTCCGGAGGTTCTTATCCCGATGCCAGGTAGGCTTCCCTGATAGCTTGCTTTAACCACCTTCCCCAAGGTGTTTTTGGATGCTTTCTCTACTTTGCGTGCTCCTCCTAAAAGGATAAACAGGGGGGGCGTGGCCTGGACCGGCATGGTGTAGGGAGTGTGGTACAGGAGCTCCGCTTGCCTAACATCCGTAATCTTACATCCTGGGGCTAAATTTAATATTTTCAGCTACAATACTGGGTCTCTGGACTACCGCGGTATCGGAGAACATGTCGCCACCAAAAAAAAAGTGTCGGATTCAGATGCTAAACTGGCTAAATACCGCCATGCAGAAAGGGAGGCCGAGGAGGAAAATGGCGCCGGATCTCCAGCTGCGACAAGCTCCCCTGCTGAGGACACTGCACGAGTGCTGGAGGCGATCTCGGACTGCAAAAGTACCGTCACGGGTAAGATTGAGGAGGTGAAAATTAAAGTCTCGCTCATACACCAAGACTTACAGAAACTCCGTGACCGAGTCACAGAGACAGAGAACCGTATCAGCCAGACGAGATGCATCCCCTGCAAGTAACTACAGAGCAATTACAGCATCAGCTCCACACGATTCGGGCTAAACAAGACGATATGGAGAATCACCTCAGAAGGTGCAACCTACGGTTTGTCGGTATACCCGAAGGCTCAGAGGGTACTGACCCCCCCTTATTTCTTGAAAACCTCCTTATTACCACCTTCGGACGGGCTGAATTCTCCACGTCTTTTGTAGTTGAAAGAGCGCACAGGCTGGCGGCTAAACCTCCACCCCAGGGGGCACCACCTAGAACTTTCATACTCAAAATGCTTAATTTCCGAGACAGAGATGTGGTTCTCCGCCTTACTAGATTGAAAGGCAACATTCCCTTCAAGAACGGCGAGATCAAGGTCTTTCCGGACTTCTCAGCTGAGGTCCAGAAAAAGAGGGCACAATTTACCGAAGCCAAACGACAACTGAGGATACGCCACTATTCCTATGCGATGTTGTTCCCGGCTAGACTCCGCGTAGCTGGTGAGGACCGGGCGCACTTCTTTGAAACACCTGAAGCTGTCTTCTCCTGGCTTGAAACCACAGCGGCGTCGGCAAGTGAACCAGCTGCTTCCCCCTTTGGATGACCACCCAGCCTGGGATACCTGTATGGATGTACTATTTTTCCTACACACTCTAGCAACGTCCGGAACAAGAAACCCTGCAGGTACTGCGTTGTTTTGAGCCCGTATGAACCTCGGGGCCTGTGTCCTTCCCCCCCCCCCCCTCGCAGGGGGGTAAAAATCTTATCCACTCTGCCCAGATTTGGTACAATCCCCCCTCCATTATGGTTTATTTTATCCCAGGATATTCCCTCCTGCATGGCCTTACATAGATGACACGGTATTGAATTTGACGTCTATGGCCCTGACTCTAATTTGAATGGCAAGACGTCCGAAATGACATCTGGGATACGGACTCGAACCTTTGTATCCTTCCGATTCCCCCGCATACTTCATCCTGATGCCATAGGACCGGATGTCACACTCCTTGTACTGTTGTACGTTCTTCAGCAGTTAATCGTTCCAATAGACGTGGTGACCCCTAGGGGCTCTGCCACTGTTACTAATGACTGCAACGTGTATTGTTTGTCTCAAGTTTGGTTTCCCTGGCATGCCCGGTTTTCAGTGAATACACTGGATAGATACTTGATGTGTTATCTTGCCGGGCATGTCAGCGTGTTAGTTTATGTTGTTTTAAATTTAAATTACGTGGTTTTTTTTTCTTTTATTGTTACAATGCTCATTGCATGTGTGGTGTACACAGGAATACTTGTGGTCATGACTGCATGAAGGTACAGATGCTACCCACAAAGCCGCGTCTTTTTAACCTTGCTGTTATACTGCGGATCTGGTGGTGTGTGCTGCAATATCCTACTCCGAGGTCCTGGGCTCTGCGGGCGGCCCGCGCATCCTCCTAAATGCGGGGGGGGGTGTGGGGTGGGCGCGTGGGCTCGGGACTCTCAGACACTGGATACCCATGCCCTATTAGCATGCCTGATATAAAATGTCTCACATGGAACGTACGTGGCCTCAGAGCTAGACCCAAATGCAATGCAGTCCTGTCTTATCTTAAAAAGCAACATGCAGGGATTATGGTATTGGTTGAGACTCATCTCACAGGCCAGCTTATGTTGGCACTTAAAAAACCTTGGGTGGGGTGGATGTATCAAGCTCCATTTACTGCAAACTCTAGGGGTATAGCTGTCCTAGTGGCAAAAACGGTGCAATCTGTACTCTTAACGCTTAAATCTGACCCTCAAGGCAGGTTTCTATTCATGCATGCCAAAGTAAACGGGTTAGAACTCCTAATACTAGCAATGTACATACCCCCCCATTTCAGTTTGGGGTTATGACAGAGGGGTTGACATTTATGTCCCAATACCCTAATGTTCCTGTGCTCTGGCTAGGGGATTTTAACAATATTATTGACAAAGACTTAGACAGACTGACGCTGACACCATCTGATAACCCAAGTCAATCTTATACTAGATTTGGCAAACTTCTTGCAGACCTTAACTTAGTGGACATATGGCGGCACCGACACCCAAAAGACAGGGTATTTTCGTGCTTTTCTACGTCACGTATAGACCTAATAATGATATCTCACACTCTTCTCCCCACTTTGGGCGAAGTGGGTTTTAACCCACGAGTCCTATCTGATCACGCCCCGTACTGGATCACACTTCGAATAGAATCCTCCCCTACGACTTATACGTGGAAGCTAAACCCTTTTTGGTTGACAGTTATTCCTGAGCTTGAGGGAATTGGGACTGAATGTGAGCTGTTTTTCCAGACTAATAGGAACACTGCGCCATTTGAGATGATCTGGGACGCCTTTAAAATGCATGCCAGGATGATATTATCATAGTGTATATCCAGGTACCGTCAGAGCTCGTCTCGGGTGGTTAGGCAGGCGGAACAATTCTTTGCGGAGGCAGAGAGATTTCTTGGCTGATCCATCACTGTCCACTGCAGATTAATTAAAATTACAAACCAGGCTTGTAAATAGTCTACATTTCCAAAAAGCTAACAGGAAAATCTTTTATAACAAACAAAGTATATATGAAAGTGGTGAGAGGGCGGGACGTCTTTTGGCTTATTTTGCCCACTTAGATCATAGGCCCCCCGTTGTGGTATCTCTCCGTGCTGTCGATGGGACAATGATTACTGACCCAGATATGGTGGGCGAGGAGTTTCGCTCCTTTTTTGCAACTCTTTATTCTTCTACTGCCACCAACCCCCGGGAAGAATTAGTAACACTCTTGGCTAACATAGAGGTGCCCACCCTGACACATGACCAATATACGATGCTAGAGGCTCCTATATCCAAAGATGACATAACTAAAGCCATGTCTTTACTTAACACGTCTAAAGCACCCGGCTCTGATGGCCTCCCCCTTGAATTCTACACAACGTACACTGAGACCCTGGTTCCCAAACTGCACGACCTATTTTCCCATATATTTAAAACTGGTGCCTTGCCCCCTTCCATGAGCGAAGCATATATAGTGCTGATACCCAAACCAGGGAAAAATCCAGATCTCCCCGAATCTTATCGTCCGATATCGCTACTCCAACTGGACATTAAAATATTGGCCAAGTTCCTGGCACTGCGTCTGAATAAGGTGATAATGACTTTAATCCACCCAGACCAAACTGGGTTCATGCCAGCCAAAAATACAGCCTATAAATTATGCAAGTTGCATATGAATATGCAAGCTGAACATGACCAACTAGGTTCCAGAGTAGTAGTATCCCTCGACGCCGCCAAGGCGTTCGACTCCGTCGAATGAGACTACCTATGGGAATGTTTACAACGCTTTGGATTCGGGCCCAAGTATATCAGGTGGATTCAACTCCTGTATCGGAACCCATGTGCCAGGGTCTTGGTCAACAGAAAGGTTTCTTAATCTTTTCCCCTCTCCAGGGGCACGCGTCAGGGGTGCCCCCTATTCCCATTACTATATGCCTTGGCGGTGGAGCCTCTTGCTTCCTCCATCAGGGCACATCCTGGTATTCAGGGACCGAGGCGTGGAGACTTGGTGGAAAAGATTAGCCTATTTGCGGACAACATGTTACTATACTCGGCATACGCTGGCCCCTCCTTAAAGATAGCCCTCGATCTAATTCAAAACTTCGGTAAATATTCCGGCCTTAAGATTAATTGGAACAAATCGTTGATTCTCCCCATTGATATTAGCATTCCCAATGATATGATGGCCTTGTCCCCTCTTCTTCGAGTTAGTTCCATGACCACTTGACCACTTCCACCAGCTCATTCCCCACAGTTACAACCTTTTGTACCACCTGCCCCACCCTATTAGATTGTAAGCTCTTCTGAGCAGGGCCCTCTTAATCCTATTGTATTGTATTATAACTGTATTGTCTCCCTTTTATATTGTAAAGCGCTGCGTAAACTGTTGGCGCTATATAAATCCTGAATAATAATAATAATAATAGTAATAATGACATATCTTGGTGTTGTAATAACTCGTGCACCAGAAGACTACGTCAAGCTCAATATAGAACCCCTGATTGCACGTTTAAAGGCTAAAACGCAAACATGGGCTAAACTTCCGCTGGGGGTTATGGGTCGGGTAAATCTTATCAAGATTGTCCTCCTTCCCCAATTCTTGTACGTTTTTTGGCACGCTCCAGCTTATATACCCTTTAGACTTTTCAAGTCAATAGAAGCTCTTCTTAACTCTTTAATATGGGGATCATCATGGCATAAATTGTCCTGGCAAGCACTTAAGAACCCAACTGAGCTAAGGGGTGCGGCGCTGCCAGATTTTAACATGTACTACCTGGCTGCACAATTGTCTCATTTTTTCTTTTTAGATTAACAGGACAAAGAGCGTTATCTAGCCTTGATGTGTTCCTCTCAAACCCGGGGAATAACACACCCCTTCCAAATTCTGCTTAAAGACCGTAAGGGAACTGGGAATCTGGGTGGATGTAAAAGTTTATTGTATCATCATTGGAAAATATGGGAAGTCATAGGCCGCAAACTGAAAATACCACCTACACACTACCACACACCACTATGGGACAACCCTGGTCTGCAAGAACTATCAACTATCCCTGATGTTAGTATATGGTTAAATCTAGGAGTAAGGTATTTATCTGATGTGTATTGTGATAATGTACTTAAATCATTTCAACAACTCAAGGGGGAATTTCACCTTCCCAACTCGATGCACTTTAGGTACCTCCAGCTCCGCCACGCCTTCCAAACACAGTTCAGTGATAAATCCCCTAATGTGGAGGGTCTCGATGTTTTATGCATTGTAACTGGCCAAGACTACCGCAAGCTTATATCGCTGTTCTACAATTCTCTACTCCGCCCTTCCGCAACCATTCTAGAATATAATCTAAAAGAACATTGGGCCCGGGATGTGGGGGAGTTGGAGGATGCATTGAGTACCAATAAAAGTATCCACTAGACTATCTGATCGTGCCACGCAATTGTACATCATGCATAGGTCATTTTTAACCCCCAATAGACTGGCTAAATTTAAACCTAACCAGAATCCATTATGCCCTAGATGTGATGGCCCCTTGAGCACTTTTTTCCATCTTCTATGGACGGGCCCGGTGATACAGGACTATTGGTCCCAAATAGTTAAGTTTATACATGACAAGATGGGATCGCCTTTGACACTTTGTCCGAAACAATGCCTACTGGGAACATTCCCTGACCCCGACTCGGACAAATTCCATAAAATATTTCTACAAGAGGTACCGTTCACAGCTAGGTTACTTATAGCGATTAAGTGGTTGCAAGTCACACCACTGACACTACAGGAATGGATCTTAGCAGTCAACCAGATCCTGCCATACAAAAAAGAAATATACGTTCATAGGAAATGCCCTGCTAAATATGGTAGGATTTGGGATACGTGGCTGGGGAATGCAGATACGTGCACAGAAATATCTAGGGACTCATTATAATCTGGCTCCTATATAGGGATATTTATGGGTCTTGTATGTGAGATATGTGTATACCCACACTTATTATATATTCCATGACAGAATGCGGTATATATGACTTGTATATAACCTGTAATCAGGCCATGCCCTCTTGTTCATACCATATATTGTATAACTGTATTGATGTAGTATGTATACCATATGTATATCACTCTTTTTTTCAAATAAAACCACCACGTTATTTGTAAAAAAAATTTTTAAAAAAAGGATAAACGGGGAGGTTGACTTCCTGCAGTGGTTAGTGTGACAGGCGTCACTTTGGGCAGGGGGCCTGTGGAACCCAGAAACCCTTGGAGAGGTTGGGAAACCCTGGTTTCAGCTCACCATGCACATTTTGTCTAAGTCTCCCTTTGTCTATTAGGGGCACAGGGTGACCAAGAAAATAATGGACATTAAGAATGTGGCATGGATTACTTAAATTGAAAAAGTAATATTTATCCACAATATCGCCCAGGAAAAATACAAAGACTATTCCTGGTTTGTTTGATTCTGAACTATACATGTTAAAAGAGCTGGTCACTGTGGCATCTGGAGCCAGACAGTCTGCTACTGGGGACTCTGGCTATTGTCTGTTTAATAAGGTGTCCTGTGTTTATACTTCTGATAATGTGGATTGCGTCTTCTGAGCTAGAAGACGGCAAGGCTGACTTGAAAGGTCCTTGTCCTTGGAGTCACCTTGGCTGCTTTAAGTGACTAGTTAATTAGCCATGTTAATTCTGTTTCTGGTTACAGTTTGTATTGCTAGGGCAATATGATCAGAAGGGGGGGGGGGGGAATTTCCTCCTGGTGTATATATTTGTGCAAGTTTGTTCCAATAAACATTTCAAATTGCAGTTTTGTAACTGAGCTAATCTAGCCTGGTTCTTGGTTACAATATGTGGGCTGTAATATCTGAATGTCCAGACTGGAGGAAGCAGTGTACTGACGGAAGCACAGAGTGCAATGGGGTTCCTTGACAGTTACCACTTGTAAATACCTCAAAAGGAATCTCCTGACAGCCAAGGTGTCGAAGGCCTCCTCTCCCAGGCCAGAAGGAGATGGACAGAATGTAGGCAGTATGATCTCTTGAGCGCAGTGGAATGAGGAAGATACTGTCGGGAGAAATCCTGGATCTGTCCTTAGGATAATTTTATCCAGAAAACACACAAGAAGAGGTTTGAAATTTGATAGGGCCTGAATTAAGCCAATACTGCGGGCTGAGGACACCGCCACTAGAAGAATTGTCTAACACAAGAAAAACTGCAGAGGTATTTTCCAGGGGTTCGAAAGGCGGCTTTGTGAGCCCCTGCAAAACTAATAATAAATCCCATCTCGGGAATAACTTACAAGGCACCAGTCTAAACCTAGCCATAGGCTTAAAAAAAAAAAAAAAATGTTAATCGAATCAATGGCTTTCTGGATAAGGTTTTCTCTAGAAACACCGACAGCGCTGCCACCTGCGCGTTGAGGGTGCTCGCTGCTAGGACTGTCTCCATTTCTTCATGGAGAAATTCCAAAACTGAAATTGTACTTCTTGAATCAAAGTTCTTGCCAGAACACCAGGAGTTGTGACAATTCCATACTTTAAAATATATTGCCCTGGTCACCTTTCTGCTGGACCAGACCATATCTAAACATTTCTGCTATGTGTCTATTCACGAGTCTATAACTTTGTAATTACTGTATTTATCAGCGCTATAACAGCACACATTTTGCCCCTGAAAATCAGAGGCAAATCGTGAGGTGTTGTACACCAATTACTGCTATCTGAGGAAAAGAGGGGTGAGCGCCGCCGGAATACAAACAGCCTCGATCTGTTGTGTACCTGGCGCCCAGTCACGCAGTCCCGCCTCCTGGCCTGGCATTGGACCACTGTACTGTCTAACATATGAGCCAGGGCAGGAAGCAGGACTGTGCAACACTGAGCGTTGGGTACACAGAAACTCACGGCACCGTATAATCCAGAAATGGCTCTTATTTTGCTTCAAATCTCTTGATGTAAAAATTTTAGTTTTCCTGAAACTTCCCTCTTAAAATGAAGGTACAGGTTATACACCGATAAATACGGTACTACTGATAAAGAATACAAATATTGTTTTTTGAGGGGACAAACTGGCCTTTCTTGTGACCCTAAAGTCCTCTGCAAATTTTTTTTAACCACTTAAGAACCAAGCCTCTGTCTGAGATTTGTTATTTACAAGTTAAAAACAGGTTTTTTTGCTAGAAAAATACTTTGGAAAAAAATGTATATAATGTGAGGGTTCTAACACCCTAGAGAATAAAATAGGATTTTTATAAAAGCTTACCTGTAAAATCCTTTTCTTTTGAGGTACATCACGGGACACAGAGCCTCAGTAATTACTGATGGGATGTCCCAGAGCAATGCTATTTGAGGAGAGGGGACCACACAACGTAGGGTGTAATCAGACCTGAGGACCTCGCACTGCTGCCTGCAGCACACTACGCCCAAAGGCGATATCCTCATGCCTTCTTACATCCACCTGATAAAATCTGGTTAATGTATGGACTGAAGACCAGGTTGCGGCCTTGCAGATTTGAGCCAGAGGCCCGGTGATGCCCCGCCCAACAAGCACTAATAGCCCTTGGAGTGTGCCTTGATTTGAAAAGGTGGAATTTTCTGTTTCAAACCGTAAGCTTGAATAATCATTTGTCAAATCCATTTTGAAATAGTAGACTTTGACGCTGCCTGTCCTCTATTGGGACCTTCTGGCAGTACGAACAAAACATCCGTTTTGCGAATTTGAGCAGTTGCTTCCAGATAGGCCTTGACTGCTCTTACTACATCCAAAGAATGTAGTGACCTTTCTTCCGTAGAACAGGGATCTGGGAAAAAGGAAGGCAGAACAATATCTTGGTTTAGATGGAAATCTGAAACCACCTTCGGTAAAAAGCTAGGATGAGGGCGCAATACCACTCTATCCTTATCCAAGATTAAATAAGGCTCTTTACAGGAAAGAGCTGCTAATTCTGATACTCTTCTAGCAGAAGAAATGGCTACCAGAAAAATTAACTTTATCAACAAGACCAAGGGAATTTGACGTATTGGTTCAAAAGGCTGTCTTTGCAAGACTGACAGAACCAAAAATTCAAGTCCCAGGGGTTTAGGGGCGCTTTAACCGGGGGATTAAGGTGCATCACCACCTGCATGAAGTTTCGGACCAAAGAATGTGAAGCAAGTGGCTGTTGAAATAATACTGATAAGGCCGAGACCTGGTCCTTGATGGTACTCAAGGCCAGCTTCATTTCTAATCCCATTTGTAGAAAGTCAAGAATTCTACCTATGACATATTTCCTGGGATGCCAACCCCTGGCTTCACACCAAGATACACAAGTCTTCCAGACTCTATGATAAATTACTCTGGAAGCTGGCTTCCTTGCACTGATCAATGTAGAGATCACAGGACCTGAAAGCCCAGAATTCTTCAGAACCTGGGTTTTAATAGCTAAACCGTCAAATTTAGCGTTTATAAGGCAGGATGGAATACTGGACCTTGAGATAACAGGTCTGGACATGACGGTAGGGTCCACGGGGAACCTACTGTCATCTTTACTATTTCTGCACACCAAGCTCTTCTGGGCCAAGCTGGGGCCACCAGAAGTACCGACTTCTTTTCCTGTATGATCCTGCGAAGGAGTCGTGGCAGTAGCAGAATAGGAGGGAATGCATAAATCAGTGAGAACCGATGTCACGGAATCACCAATGCATCTGTCCCGCATGGAAGAGGATCCCTTGTTCTTGCCACACTTGTCGATCTTCTTGTTGAATCTGAATGCAAAGAGATCTACATCTGGAATCCCCCATCTTTGGCATATGGCCCTAAAGACGTCGGGGTGAAGAGACCATTTCCCCTGGGAATAACCGCTGGCAACTCAAATAGTCTGCCTGACAGTTCTCTACCCCGTAATGAAAACTGCCGATATGCATGGCACATGTTTTTCTGCCAAGACTAAAATCTGGTTCACTTCGTCCTGAGCTGCACAACTCCTGGTGCCTCCTTGATGATTGATATAAGCCACTGCTGTGGCATTGTCGGACTGGATCCTGACAGGGCATCCCTGTAACCTGGAAACAAAAAGGGGGGAAAACACCGCGCTGTGATGGGATATTAGTGAATAATACTTTGCAGAAACAAATAAAAATTAATCAAACCATATAACATTCAATGATAAACACAATACAAAAAGCAGCTGCTAAAAGTAAGATACACGTTACTAGGATAAATGGTTATAAAGGAGCAGCGCTGTGACAACCTTGTGATAAAAAGAGCATTCAATAAAGAGTCTGAGACTCTTTATTGAATGCTCTTTTTATCACAAGGTTGTCACAGCGCTGCTCCTTTATAACCATCCCTGTAACCTGAGAGTCCAGGCCTTTAGGGCTAGATACGCCGCACGGATCTCCAGAATGTTGATAGGTAAGGTCCTCTCGTTTTTGGACCATTCCCCTTGGACCACAGACTGTTCCAGAACTGCTCCCCAACCTGAAAGACTGGCATCCGTTGTTACCGCTGTCCAGGTAACCGGTAAAAAAGATTTCCCTTTTTCAGGTTTTTGGGTATTAACCACCAACTGAGGCTCTGACGCACTGTGGGAGACAGACGCATCGGAAAATCTAATGCCTGCACCTTCTTGTTCCAGGCAGACAGGATACTGTGTTGCAGCAGTCTCGAATGAAACTGAGCATAGGGAACTGCTTCGAATGAAGCCACCATCTTCCCCAGCAGGCTCATACAAAGGCGAACAGAAGGACTCTTGTCCTGACCACCTGAATCAGTTCTTTAAAAGGCACTGATCTTTGCCTGAGGTAAAAATACCTTCTCTTGGTTCATGTCTATGACCAGGCCCAAATACTCTAGTCTTCTTACTGGTTTTAAGAAAGACTTTTCTAATGTGAGAATCCAACTTAGGTATTCCAAGTAATTGACTGAGGTGACCAAGTTCTGGTCCAGGCAGGCTACCGACCGGTCTATCAAGAGCAGGTCGTCTAGGTATGCTATATGATGGTTATACCTTGGGCCCTTAATCTGGCCAGAGGAGGAGCCAAGATCTTTGTAAAAACCCGAGGTGCAGTGGCTAGCCCGAAAGGCAGGGCTATAAACTGAAAGTGGCGTTTTTCTACTTCGAAACGCAAGTACTTTTGATGAGCAGGGAAAATGGGTACATGCAGGTACGCATCTCTGATGTCTATCGATGCCAGAAATTCTCCTCCTTGTAGGATAGAGACTACTGATCGAATCCTTAAGAATCGGTTTAGATCCCTTAGATCCAGAATAGGCCTGACATCTCCATTTAGTTTTTGAACCGTGAAAAAGATTTGAATAAAACCCCAATCCCTGCTCCTCCGTGGGAACCACCACAATGACTTTTTGCGACAATAATCGCTCTAACGCTAGAAGGAGAGACTGCTTTTTCTCTGGATCTCTGGGGACATTTGATCTGAGGAATCGGGGTAAGGGGAATAATCTCTCCAGTTTGTAACCTAAGGTTATCGTGGAGATTACCCATTTGTCCTGAAAATCTTCCTGTCAGAGCTTTGAGAATTGTAGCAGTCTTCCCCCCCACCCGAGCGAGCGGGGACGCTCCTTAATAAAGAGGCTTTAGTGTCTTGTCTAGTAGGCTTCTTCCCCCAGGACTTCTTTTGTCCCTGGGATCGACTCTGAAATGTATTCCTTGAGTCTTACGGGGGAGGCCGTCGCGACTGCCTGGAGGCCGATGCTCTTGGCACCGGTGAAAGCGCCCGTTTAAAAGAGGGACGTTTGCTCCCTTTTCTAACTGGTTAGAGTGTGCTTTTCCCACTAGAGATCTTTTGGATACAATTGTCCAAATCCTCTCCAAACAGCCTTGCACCATGAAATGGAAATCCAGCCAGAAGCTTCTTACATGGTGATTCAGGTGACCAATTTTTTAACCATAAGATTCTACGCATATGCACCAAACCAAGCGAAAGGCGAGAGGTTTGGATGATAGAATCTGATTGCATCAACAGCAAAACATAAAGCCGCTGGAAGGTTAGCCAACCCCTGGGCCTGCTGTTCAGGTAGAACTTTGAGGACCTGCTTAACATGGTCTCAAGTATTGACAGACTCCAATTGCTGCCACTGCAGGTTGAGCTACTGAACCTGCTAAGGAAAAAATATTTTTTAACAGGAATTCCATTCTTTTTATCAGTTGGATCCCTAAGCATCTGAGCATTGTCGACAGGACAAGTCAGACTTTTATTTACGGAGGAAATGGCAGCGTCAACTGCCGGTATACCCCACATCTTTTTAAATTTTTCCTCCATAGGATAAAGTGTTGAAAACTTTAGGTGGAAAAAAATGTTTATCTGGGTGATCCCACTCAGAATAAGTTAGCTTTTCCAGTAAATTATGAACAGGAAAAGTATGTGTTGTTTGAGGAGGCTTCAGTGAACCCAAAGAAGAGGAGGGTTCTTTAACTGACTCAGATACGGGCAACTTAAATGTGGAGCGGACCAATCCAGCAAGGATCTGAAGCTGAAGAGGGCCCTTCTCCACTTGATTCCTCAGAAGAGCTTCTTAGAGAGCTGGACCCTGGGACCCAGTATTTGTTTTTTTAAGCCATATCCCTGAATTCAAATGTGTGCCACATGGTTTACAAGATAAGGTATAGTGTCATTAATAGGTACCATCATCCTGAATATGAATAAGACAAAAAAATGGGATTTAAAGAGAAACCAGAGCAAGGACCTCTCCAATTAGGTCCTACCTCTTTCAGAAGGATTGGGACTGTTACGGTACCAAGAGGGATGTAAAAAGACTTTTTTTTTAAAAATAATAAATTTCAAAATAGCAATAAAAAGTCCTATAAGGACACATCATATACATCATCATGAATTAACATACACAAAAACAGTGATTGTTACAGCATTGTTGACACTTGGTTGGCAAGGCTAATGCCCACACAGATGCATGGACAGAGGTTATATAATATAATACTTGCAGACGTGACCTCTACAGTTTCGCGGACACAGCCGCTTCTTCAGGAGGCGTCTGATAGTATATAATCTACAAAGATGGAGAAAACAATACAGTATCAACACAACAAACGGAAAAATAAACAAATGTCATAGGAAGCACAGAATTAATATTGGAGAAAATAATTTAAATTTGAAAAGTTGCACTCACCAACCTATAACCACAAGGATTTTGGAGCGATACTGTGAGACGCCCTCAAAAGGCGTTCCCCAGGGGGCGAGCCAGGGAGGCAAATTGGGGTGATACTATTGTGAAAAAATGCAATACATGAGGATTTAAAATTTATAAACTGTGTGTTCTACTTGAGAAACCACCCGGGAGTGTCAAGTCAGGAGACGAGAAAGAATAGGAAAGGAGAAGGAAAGGGAGGAGAACAGATAACTGGAGAAGGGATGATGGTGAGGAGAAAAGGGGAAGAAAGAAGAGAGAGAGAGCAGAGATAGAGAAGAAAAAGGAGGAGGAGAACAGAACACTGGAAAAGGGATGATTGTGGGGAGAAAAAGGAGAGAGAACAGAGAAGGAAAAGGTAAAGGGGGGGGGGGGTGAAGAAAGAAAGAACAGGAGGTGAAGGAGGAGAAGGGGAAAGAAAAGGGGGGGGGAAGGAAAAGGGAGGGGAAAAGGGGGGAGGGGGGAAGGGGGAAGAGAGGAGAGGGGGGAGAAGGGGGGAGAGGAAGAAAGGGGAGGGGGCGCTAGAAGGGGAGGGAAGAACGGGAAAGGGAAGTTGGAGGAAAAGGAGAGGGGGGGGGGGAAGGACGGAGGAAGGAGAGAGAGTGGGATCACGAAAAACAAGGAAGCGGGGCAAAGGCAGGCAGGAAAAGGAAGAACAGGGGGGGGGGGGGAGAAAGGGAAAGGAAAGAAAAGGAGAAAAGGGAGGAGAAACTGAAGGGGAAAGAAAATAGACCTGCCACCTGTTTAGGAAGGTAAAAGGGAAGAAGCTGAAATAAATGGGGGGGGTAATAGTATCAATGGAATTACCCACCGTTGCTGTAATATTAAAAAGCTAGACTCAAGAGCCAATGACACCCAGAGTAAAATAACTGATGGAGCTGGTGGCCAGTGAGCCAAACCGCAATGCCAAGGGGAGCCACTGTAAGGAAGGTAGATATAGAAGGGAAAAGTATTAGGAGGTAGTATGAATGATTGGCATGAATTGCAAAGCATGCCAATCATTCATACTACCTCCTAATACTTTTCCCTTCTATATCTACCTTCCTTACAGTGGCTCCCCTTGGCATTGCGGTTTGGCTCACTGGCCACCAGCTCCATCAGTTATTTTACTCTGGGTGTCATTGGCTCTTGAGTCTAGCTTTTTAATATTACAGCAACGGTGGGTAATTCCATTGATACTATTACCCCCCCCCCCCCCCATTTATTTCAGCTTCTTCCCTTTTACCTTCCTAAACAGGTGGCAGGTCTATTTTCTTTCCCCTTCAGTTTCTCCTCCCTTTTCTCCTTTCCTTTCCCTTCCTCCCCTTCTTTCCCCCCCCCCCCCTTGTTCTTTCTTTTCCTGCCTGTCTTTGCCCCGCTTCCTTGTTTTTCGTGATCCCACTCTCTCTCCTTCCTCCGTCCTTCCCCTTCCCCCCCTTCCTTCCTTCCTTTTCCTCCACCTTCCCTTTCCCGTTCTTCCCTCCCCTTCTAGCGCCCCCTCCCCTTTCTTCCTCTCCCCCGTTCCCCCCTTCCTCCCCCTCCCCCCTTTTGGCCTCCTCCCCCCCCCTCCCCCCTTTTCCCTCCTTCCCCCCCCCTTTTCTTTCCCCTTCTCCTCCTTCGCCTCCTGTTCTTTCTTTCTTCATCCCCCCCCCCTTTTCCTTTTCTGTTCTCCCTCTTTTCTCCCCACAATCATCCCTTTTCCAGTGTTCTGTTCTCCTCCTCCTTTTTCTTCTCTATCTCTGCTCTCTCTCTTCTTTCTTCCCCTTTTCTCCTCACCATCATCCCTTCTCCAGTTATCTGTTCTCCTCCCTTTCCTTCTCCTTTCCTATTCTTTCTCGTCTCCTGACTTGACACTCCCAGGTGGTTTCTCAAGTAGAACACACAGTTTATAAATTTTAAATCTTCATGTATTGCATTTTTTCACAATAGTATCACCCCAATTTGCCTCCCTGGCTCGCCCCCGGGGAACGCCTTTTGAGGGCGTCTCAGTATCGCTCCAAAACCCTTGTGGTTATAGGTTGGTGAGTGCAACTTTCAATTTAAATTATTTTCTCCAATATTAATTCTGTGCTTCCTATGATATTTGTTTATTTTTCCATTTGTTGTGTTGATACTGTATTGTTTTTTTCCATCTTTGTAGATTATATACTATCAGACGCCTCCTGAAGAAGCGGCTGTGACCGCGAAACTGTAGAGGTCACGTCTGCAAGTATTATATTATATAACCTCTGTCCATGTATCTGTGTGGGCATTAGCCTTGCCAACCAAGTATCAACAATGCTGTAACAATCACCGTTTTTGTGTATGTTAATTCATGATGATGTATATGATGTGTCCTATGTAGGACTTTTTATTGCTATTTTGAACTAAAAATTTTATTTTTTTTTTAAAGTCTTTTTACATCCCTCTTGGTACCGTAACAGTCCCAATCCTTCTGAAAGAGGTAGGACCTAATTGGAGAGGTCCTTGCTCTGGTTTCTCTTTCAATCCCATTTTTTTGTCGAAGCCATATCCCTGGCAGGATGCTTTACGGGGCCAGAACTGCGGATCCTCCTTTTCAAGGGGGCCCCAGTCTCTGAAGGTTTCTCAAACGGAGCCCACCGTGAGAGGTGAAGATTGGGTCTGTATAACAGAACCCTGCAACTGGGTAAGGTAAGGGAGATTCCTAAAGGATTTTTTTAATTCTAGTAGGTATTCTCCTTTAAGTAAATGTATGCTATGCCTATTGTCGCCACCGGGGGCTGCCAAGAGCACATACCCTGTCATGCTTGTCTGTGTGTCCACGCTGCACGCTTCTCCAGCCAGACTCCAGGTAGGATGGGTTGGGGGGCTCTCTCCTTAGGGATGATTCCCCCCATGATTTAGGGGGGCCGGGTGGTCTGAATAGATGGCGCTTATTACCGCTCCACCGCTGCTGCCGCGCTACCGGCGTCCTCAGCGGATTCCCCATCCACCGGCCTTCTCTCCTCCACCCCAGCCTCCCCTCCATGCTTGGCTCGAGGACCGGAGCCTCAGCTCGCTCGGGAAGCACACGTTTTTTGAAAAAATGAGGGGGGGTGGTCGGAGGAGGGGGGGGTGGAGCATTAGCGCAACGTTTGGTGTGATTAGACGCCCACATCGCTGGCTATACAGGCTATAAAAGTGCACTCTTTTTCAGATGCACACAGCCTATGGAGGGACACAGAGCTGACGGTCGCTTGTGAGGTGGGACACAGGCATTCTCCCAGGCAGCATTTACTTTAAAACACCAGACTGGGCATTGGTAGCAGCGGCAGTTGCTGAACTACGTCGCTCAGCAGTCAGTGTTTTGGTGATACCTCCACCTTGTTGCTTTGCACTATGGGTAGAAGAGGTACAGGTACCCCGAAAACCAGAGGCTCTAGGGGATCTCCCTCAGGCTCTGAGGACCCCCCTGTGCAGCACCTCCTCCCCCCCCGTGGGACCGGGGATGGCTGGCCAGGGTGAGCCGTCGGGGTCAGGGGCTGCATCTGCTTCTGGCACTTCAGCCCCTGTATACATTACGCAGGAGGTTTTTTCCTCAACCATTAACAGACTAGAGAAAAGACTAATGGCCTTAATTGCATCTTCACTCAGTGGAAGAAAACGCACTAGGTCTCCCCTTGGTCCAGGGGGCCCGGGTGAGACCACGGTTCTTCCTCCGATCTGTCATTGTAATACCTCTGTTACAGCTAAATGTCTGATAGTATCATGGAACGTACGGGGGCTTAATTCGGCCAGTAAACGCTCCTTGGTACTTAATTACTTGCGGAAACTCCACCCACAAATATGTATATTACAGGAAAACACACCTGGTGGACTCGAGAGTCATGTGTCTGAAAAGGGCCTGGGTTGGTGCTCACTACCATGCTCCCTATTCCAATTATGCTAGAGGTGTCAGTGTCTTAGTCCACAGATCCTTGCTATTTCAACTCATAGATGTTAAACTAGACCCCAGCGGTTGTTATGTTATTATACATGCACTGATCTGAGACCCCTTATGTGATAGTTGGGATCTACCTGCCTCCCCCAGTGGATATTGATGTACTTCAAAGGCTGATGCAGCAGATTACAGGATACAATGTGGATAATGTGTTATTAGGGGATTTCAATTTAGTGCTGTCCAGGGAACTGGATAGGCTGCATGCCTCTGGCCCCCCTCAACATGGTCTCTCTCAATGGGCTACCGCCTTCCACATGACCAATGTCTGGAGGTATTTCCATCCCTCAGACAGAGAATACACCTGCCTCTCCACGTCCTACCGGACCATGTCACGGATAAATTTGGCCTCTGCCTCCCCAGCAATGTTGCACAGAGTGATCTCTATGGAGATCATTTCTAGGGGTATCTCCGAACATGCTCCATTGGCTGTCACTATTCGAATCTCTCCAGAGGAGGGTGTGAGAGTGTGGGGGTTGTCCGGGGGATGGATTGCAGACCCGGAGATTCAGGCAGTAATGCCAGAAGCACTTTGCAATTTTTGGATAGACAATACAGATTCTGCGGAGCCTATGGTGCTATGGGATGCCTTTAAGGCAAGGCTTAGGGGGGAATTTATCACCCGGATCGCTCAGCAGAAAAGACAGTCTGTGCGGTCTCTGAGGCAAATGGAGGAACAGGCGAGGTTACGCGAGGCAGTGTTTGTGCGTGGCCCGTGGCACATAGCTTGGCAGGACACGCTGAGGGACCTATCCTTGCTTAGATTAGATCCCACCAAGAAATCTAGGATTGATGGTGCCCAAAGGGTGTTTGAATTTGGGGACAAAAACGGCAGGTCGTTGGCCTGGTTGGCCAGAGGACAACAATCAGTAACCCACATAGGGCGTCTGAGGGGACCTGACGGTCATCTTCTGATGCTACAATCAGATATTAATGAGAGATTCCTGAGTTTTTATCAGGCCCTATACTCCTCTAGGGTCTCTTATGACATAGATCTACTTCATTATCTAGACCAAATCCAGCTCCCCTCCCTTGAAGCAGAAAAAAGGAGGGAAAATGGAGGAAGACATTTCCCTGGAGGAAGTGCAGGAGGCATTGGGCTCTATGCAATCTGGGAAGGCCCTGGGGCCAGATGGGATTCCTATAGAATTTTATTCCACATATCAGGAATTGCTGGCACCGAGGCTTACGGCTTTGCTGAAGCAATTCACAGCTCTGGGACGTCTACCTGATTCAATGTCCGACGCGATAGTGGTGTTGGTTTCCAAGCCTGGTAAGGACCCTGAGGAGTGTGCCTCCTACAGGCCGATATTGTTAATGCTGATGCCAAAATGCTGGCAAAAATACTGGCCACCCGGCTCAGAAGAGTAATGGATGATCTTATCCATGCAGACCAGACAGGGTTCATGGTGGGTAAGGGCACCGATATTAATATCTGTCGGTTATTTCTTAACCTGTCTACCTCCCATAGTAATGCTGGTACAAGAATCATAGCCTCTCTGGACGCGGAGAAGGCTTTTGACTCCGTGGCGTGGAGATACCTGTGGGAGGTTCTGCAAAGGTTTGGGTTTGGTCCCAAGTTCCTCCACTGACTGAGTCTGCTCTACCATGCGCCTACAGCTAGGATCCGTATAAACCGTAACCTCTCGGATTACTTTCTTCAGAGGGGGACCTGCCAGGAGTGCCCCTTATCATCCAGCCTGTTTGCCATGGCGCTGGAGCCTCTGGCGGTCCTCAGAGAATCTGACCGTATAGTAGGTCTTCAGGTCGGCCCTCTGGAGGAGAAAATATACTTGTATGGAGATGACACCTTGCCGTACCTGCAGGATGCTGAATCGTCACTGGATGCTGCCTTAGCAGCCTTTGATGAATTTGGAAGATTTTCAGGAATTTGCATTAATTGGGCCAAATCTGCCTTATTTCCCTTGGATGCGCAGGCCAAGGTGAATAGGACACAGACCCCCTTGCAATGGGGGGAGGAATTCAATTATTTAGGTATTAAGGTATCAAGGGATCTGGGCTCCTTCCAGCGCCTTAACCTCCAACCAGTGGTCCAGCGTCTTAGAGATCATTGCTCTCATTAGGCTAATCTCCCGCTTAATCTTCTTGGTCAAATTAATATCCTGAAGATGATATACCTTCCAAAGATTACCTATATTTTCAGGAATTGTCCCGTTTGGCTATCCCCGTCTTTCTTTAAGAAAATAGACAGTAGCATTGGCTCTTTTCTGTGGCAGGGTGCTTCCCCTCGGTTGGCCAGACAAACTCTCCAGCTTCCTGTAAGTTGTGGTGGTATCAGACTTCTAACTTACCAGACCGGTGAGTCAGCTTGGGCAGAGGGTAGGCTCTCTTACGCGTCCGACTGGCGGCCCCTGGTAGAGTATACAGGAAGCACAGGAGTACGGAGTGGTATGGGAGTCTGGTAATTAGAGTCCAGCCGCTGGTGGGATGAGCAGTCCTTAACAGCAAGGTGCAGGCTGGAACACAGGCAAACAAGAGACTGAACAGGAACGTCTGGAGACAGGCTGGGTTCGGCAACAGGCAGGCAACGAAGGTATAATGGAGCAGGCGGAAGAATAGTCAGACAGGCTAGAGGTCAGGTGCAGGCAGAGTTCAGAGGAGTCCAGGAAGCAAGCCGGGTTAGTCAGGAGATCTGGTTACAGGCACAGGAAACAGGTACGAGGGAACGGCAGAGCTGTTGATCAGGCAACACTGATCAGAGAGTGAAGCCAGCCTAAATAGACAGATTGGCACCAAACGGCGCTTGCGCGCATGCACAGGCACCTGCACACCGGCATGCACACCAGGCCTCATCGGATGATGCAAACCAGTGACCAAAAGGAGCGCCCGCGCCCGAACACCAGCAAGCACCCCAAGGCCAGCCGAGTCGCACACACCAGTGCCCGCAGGAGCACGCACAACAGGACCAACAGGAACGCGCGCGTCGGCGCACCCCGACGTACAACACAGTGCGCAGCACTATGTCCGCTGAGGTAAGCTCTCCGACAGGTGGCCTTGCCTTACCCAGTTTATTGGTGTACTATTGGGCAGCTATGCTTGTTACAGTAAGGTGGTGGTTTCAGCAGTCTAGAGCAAATGCGGCTGTGTGTTTGGAGGCGGCCATAGTGGGTTCTGTTACGGAGTTGGGCAATTTGGTGTATAGGGGCCCCTCGGCGTATCCCTCCCTTCCGTCCTCGACTGCGGCGACCCTACGGGTGTGGGCTATGGCCAGGCGACGGTTTATGTGCCCTAATAGGTGGTCCCCCTTTTGTCTCTTGTGGGGCAATTCTTCTCTCCCTCACTTTAGAACTATTCCTGATCCACAACTTTGGGCCCGTTATGGCATTAAGCTTCTTAGAGATGTGTTCCAGGCTGGATCTCTTCTCTCATTTAGGGCTCTTGCAGATAGATTTTCCCTCCCTGCTTGGATGCAGTTTAGCTATCAGATGCGTCATGCAGTTAGGGCACAGTTCCCATTGCCTCCCAATCTCAAAGCAGACCCTATTGAGGAATTGCTGGCACAGGAATCCCTCGATAAAATTATGTCTACATTGTATTTAGCTCTCGTTCAAAAGCACTCACCCAAAATGGAAGCCCTATGGAATGGAAAGCAGACTTACCTGATTTAGATAGAGAAACCTGGGAGGAATGTTTTGAGGATAGCTCTAAATTGGCGATTTCGTCTAGAGACAAGTTGATCCAAACAAAATTCCTGCACAGGATATACTACACGCCTCAGACTGCATAGAATCTATCTGCTACGCTCCCCAAATTGCCCGCGGTGTCATTCACTGGACAGCACCTTTTTTCACATGTTTTGGACCTGTCCTCGACTATCGAGGTACTGGGCTGAGGTGGGGGAAGCTATATTTGTCTTCAGCTGGATATCTCAGTGACACCAGAGTTGGCCCTACTGGGTATCCAGGATGACGAGCAGAGACCTAGATACACTAAGATACTGATTTCACTATTGATTTTTTACGCCAAAAAAGAAATCCTGTTGAAATGGACCTCACATTTTTTTAAAAATCTTTATTTAAGAATATTTCAGTGAAAAACATACAAATATACATTAGTACAACGCATATGAAGTAGGTACAATTTACACAGGAGACTCTTTTTGGTCAAACAAATGTATATATTACACGGAGACATACACACATGAGGGGCAATATTTTAGGGGGATAATTATCGCCATCTAATCATCACTTCATATAAATTCACACATCCATGAACCTCCCCTATTGCACCCAAATGGGATATCGCTGAGGAAGGTTAAAACCCTCAAAAGTACGGATCTAACAGGGACCATAGTACTAGGACCAAACAAAGAGCCAAATCGTAGATCTTGATAAAACTTAAACCATAACAAACTTGAGTATAAAGTGGAGAAAAGAAAAAAAAGGGGTTAGAAAAAAAAAAAAAGGTGGGGGGGGGGGGTGGAGTGTTACACCTCATAGTATATTCAACCAACTTAAGCCATTTTAGGCCTATCAAGGCTCATCTGTGCTTCTACTATCTGCAGAGAGTTACCTCAATACCTTCCAAGGCCAGCCCCAGAAATCAAGGAGGGTCGTGTGCCTGAGAAGAGCCCAAGGCGGGCATCCCCGTTTGACCGGTGTAATGTATCCATGTAGCCCAAATTGAATAACATTTTTCATATTTATCTTTACACTTCGCCATCCACTCCTCTGCAGCCATGATGTTATTGACCAATTTAATTCATTCGGTACATGTGGGTATCTGAGGTTTTTTCCAGTATATGGGGATTAGCCTTCGGGCTTCATTTCGCAAATGGGGTAAGATTGACTTGCGGTAGTGACTGAGAGGAATGGTGGGGAAGTGCAGCAAGGATTCCAGTGGGGAGTCTGGGAGCTCCAGGTCTAAAATGAGTTTAATCTGAGTGTGTATGTCTAACCAGTATGTGGAGGAATGAGCCTCTGAGCCCACATTCCCTCCAGCATGCGGCTGAAAGAGACGGGTAGATCTTGGTGAGTTTAGAGGGAACCCTATACCACCTAGTCAGAACCTTATAGCTGTTCTCTTGCATTTTGCTATCAACTGTGCTTGAGTGGGTAAGGAGATAAAAGGTGATCTAACTGGGGTTCAGTAAAGATGTGTTGGAGGTCCTTCTCCCACTCCCTAATAAATCCCTGTTTCCCCCCAACCTGTGTAGATTGCAATAATTCATATAATATAGATATTGCATGGGGGATAACAAAGGATGACATGCATAAGCGTTCAAAGGGTGATGCCACGGTAGTGGAGCGGGCCTCCTGGGGCAGGCTATTACGAAAGTGCCTAAGCTGTCTAACGCCACTTGTCCATTGGGAATGGGCCGAATTGTTCGCTTAGTTTGGCCAGTGGTAGCAAGCCTTGATCTTGAACAAATCTACCGCATCTGGATTCTCCATCGGCTGTCCATGTCCGAAAGAAAGATGGATGTTCCCCTGGAGTGAACCAGGGGAAGCCACATAGGGGCGCCAAGGGGGAAGTCGGCAACGCGAGCTTCCCCTTTTTATTCAAGGTGTCCCAAATATTTAAAGCATGTGAAGCCATAGGAGAGACCAGCGTCGAAAGGCCCCTGCTCTCCCAGGGGACCCAGGGGGCATGTGACAAGTTCCGACCAGCTAGGAATTTGTCAAGAGGAACCCATAGTTTAAGGGAGACATTGTGGTACCAGTCTAGAATGTGCTGTAAAGCTATAGCCTCATAGTATCTACGGACCATTGGAAACCCCATTCCCCCTCTTGCTTTAAGGCGTTGTATCGTGCGGAGGGCTAGTCTGGGACATTTCCCACTCCATATGTATTGTATAAACAGGCTGTTGAGGGTTGAGAAGAAAGTCCTAGGCAAGGTGATGGGCACCACCTGCAGGAAAAACAATATGCGGGGTAGAACATTCATCTTAAGAACACTGACTCATCCACGAAAAGGCAGATTTGTCCCAATTTTTTAAATCTATTCTGATATTAGAAAGCAATGGTGCATAGTTTCATGTGAAAAGCTGGGAGCACCGTGCGGGCAGGTATACCCCTAAATACTTCAGGGAGGTCTGGCACCAAGTAAATGAGAAGGCAGTCTGCAGCTGAGTACGTAAAGCCATGGGAATATTCAGTGACATTATCTCTATTTGTTGTAGTTGATCTTTAAGTTGGATAATAAATTAAATTCCTTCAACTCTGCCATGATGTTAGGCAATGATATGAGGGGTTCCGGGAAGTAGAATAGGACGTCATCCGCATAAGCGGAGAGCTTATGTTCCGTCGGCCCAACAGTGAAGCCCCTGATATCTGTTAGGGTGAATTTTGTTTAGCAGTGGCTCCAAGGTTAGGGCGAAAATTAAAGGGGACAAAGGGCACCCCTGGCGTGTACCATTATTTAATCGGGAAAGCCTCTGACAATAGGCCATTTACATTTACCTTGGCCGTTGGGGAACTATAGAGGGAGGATATCCACGAGAGCATGCTGGGGCCCAGGCCAAGCCTGGTCAACACCACTCTCATGTAAGTCCAGTCAACCCTGTCAAATGCCTTCTCGGCATCGGTGGAAAGCAAGAGACAGGTGTGTGTTGTAACCTGAGATTCCACCCAATGAATCAGTTGGAGTGCTCTATTGGAATTATCCCTCGCTTCCCTTCCCATTATGAATCCCATCTGGTCAGGATGTATAAGCGATGGGAGGATCGGTTTGAGTCTATTGGCCAGGATTTTTGCTAAAATCCTAACGTCAGTGTTTAAAAGCGGTATCGGCCTATAACTCCCCGGCATGGTGTGATCTTTCCCCTCTTTTGGAAGGACTGTAATATGCGCCATCAACGCCTCTTTGGGCATTACTGTACCGGAAGCCAAGGCTGTAAAGCATGCACACATGGGTTCAGAGAGCACTTCTGAGTACTTCTTATAGTATGCGTTTGTGAAGCCATCAGGGCCAGGGCTCTTCCCATTGGGAAGATCCTTGATCACAGCCTTGATTTCCAAAAGAGAGATGGGTGTATCCAGCTGTTTACTAATGGAGGCTTCCAGCTGCGGGGATTGGGCCTTGTGAGGTATTATGAGATGCGGTCAATCCGTTGGGACTCCGCTAAACCAGGTATTGTGAAATGGACCTCACATTTGCCCCCCACGATGAGATCATGGGAAGACTCAGTTAACGCAATATTACCATTATATAAGCTAACCTACATGGAGTAGAGGGTGTCCCTTGAAGTACAAGCGGATTTGGCTGCCGTGGACGGATCCCACATATAGCACCTGCCCATAATTGTTGAGGCTTGCAAGTGGTCTAGTTTTTGCTTAAGGTGATCCTGTGGTGCTTTCCTCCCCTCGCCCCCCCCCCCTTATCCCTCTATATACTGTGTACTTTTTGAATTCCTACTATCCATGAACTCCGACAGTCTGTACCAATACCTTCAAATTGATATTTTCTTTGTATGATTATGATTGTATCTATTTACTGTCCAGACAAAAATGTATCGTACCAACTCGTGCAGGAACTTTTTTTGGTCCGCACCAGCAATCCGATCGCTGTACGAATTGACAGTTCGCACTTCAATATGTGAACCGATCAGGTGGGGCCATTAACTTTGCCTTATGCGAACCACTGGGTGTGTCAATACAATGTGAACTGCCTGCGAGCCAGGTGCGATGTGGGATTCCGCAGTAGATTTGAAGGGTTCCCGCACTGCAGCAATGTGAACCGAGCCCCCTACACACGATGAGATTATCGGACGAATGATCGTCCGTTTTTTATTGCATGCTGATCTCAGATCGAATCTGATGTTTACTAAAATCACGAAAATTCCCGCACGACAAAATTCGGAAGTGATGTCATGTGTTGTAATGCATTTGTATTGCATTTTCAAAACGATAGCTGTACTGATTAAACGAAAATCGTACGAAAAAAAAATTCCTGCATGTCCGATAGAATACTCGGATCGGATGAACTGTCCTGATCGGCTCTCGAAAGCTCTGTACCAATGATCCGATTATCGTACGATCGCTTTGAAATTATTTTTCGTACAATTTTCTGATTGTGTGTACGGGGCATAAAGCCTTAAATAGACTATGTATATATGTGCTTTAGAAGGTTTTTTTTTTTTCCCCAAAAAAATCATTTAAAATAGAAACATGGAACAGGAGATGAAACTGTTAAATAGTAATTATACAGGTTGAAAAGAAAGTTTAGTACAATAGGAGCATGTCCTGGTTAATTAAGAGTTAACTTCCTGTGCACACAAACTTTCCTCTGTCAGCTGCCCCACTAAAATCTGACAGGGAACACAGTTGATAAGATGGCTACTGTGTTACTAGTTTGTTGCTGTTCTGATTTAAAATGTTACATTGAATGCTCACTGTGATGGTCTGTCAGTTATTCAATGAGGGAGGCCTCTGACTAGCGCCCAGTCACAGGATCATCTTTTTTACAGAAACCAGGTCTCAAGATGTGCACAGTAGCAGGAGATAAACTTGCATGACATACAAGAGACGCTTTGTGTACAGAGGAGGTTTTTTTTTGGATATTTGCTAGATGCCGAAGGTAGGCAACTTGTTAAGAGGGTGTTTTTCTCATAGACCTCTGTCTTAGCAGGTCTTCCTCAGAAACCAGGCTGTCAGATTGGGGTATGTTGGTCTTAGTGATAGAGATCCCGTTCTCAGCAGATCCTCTTTCTGACCGGAAATCTCCAGGGGGGCTTCACTGATCTATTCAGAAGGGTTAAGAACCAAGGTCCTTTTGGCCAAAAGAGCGATTAGATTCAGATCCGTAGACTCTATCCGTAGGGAATTATGGCAACCCCCCTCAGTCTCAGGGGCTCCAATGCTTTGCCATTACTTTAGTAAACACTCTCGGTGAGGAGGAAAAGCCAAAAGAGCAGAGCCCTAAACTGCAGGTGCCATATCTTCCTTCCTAAGTTGACCGCCAGACGTAGGAACCTCTGACAAGCTTGCAATAAGAATGTGTAGATAGATATGCGTCTCAAGTAGATTGATGCCATGAAACAATTGTGAGTAAGCAAACTCCTTACTAAAAAGATTGTGTCCACCCGGAACTATTTGTATCTGATACAAAACTTGAAAATCCTAAAAACAGATCCATCAGACGGAACTTCCCTGAAGGTTTCTTGACTAAATATATGTGGGAGTAGAAAACCTCCCCCCTCCTGTTGCCTGGGGACCTGAAATCAACCTCCTGTTGAATCAGTTCCTTCAAGATGGACGTCCTAGCCAGGGATTTTTCTTGATCCCCTGGGAGATTGGGAAAATTCTAGATTGTATCTTTGTCTAATGATGTTCAGCATGAATGTCTTTGCCGTTGCTTCCTCCCATTGAGGTAAGAAAGCTTGAAGCTTAAAGCCTTCCCCCCACCAGAAGTTAATAGTCATTGCTTCTTTGCCATCTGTTCTGGGGGCCTGAAGAGCACTCTTGTCCCTCTGGGGATTACCATAAGGCTCGTCTGGCTGAGTTGATATGAGCCAAAGATCTTGCCGACATTCTAATGGACTCGGCAGAAGCAACTGCCATGTATTTTACTGCCTTTAACAATTTAAGGAAGGATTCCAACAGATCCTTGCTGGAGGTTCCGGCTTCTACATGACCCTTTAATTGTTCCACCCAGCATTCAAGGTTCTTTGTAACCACTGTAGAAGCAATTGCAGGCTTCAAATTTGACAAGGACAAGTCCCACGCCTTTCTCAGGAGGGAGTCTGGACAAAACATTTCACCCCTGAGCAGCCCCATATCCTCAAAAAGCAAGGTCAGCACATCTAGAGACCTGAGAAAAGGCAGCGTCAATCTGACTTTTTTTGTTCCAGACCAAAGATTGATCTTCAACAAGGGGAACCTTCGGGGGGCGTGGCTTGGATATGGCGGAGTGAAGTCACATCTTGCTCAAGCTCCCGACTCTAGACCCTCTGAGCAAGGCTGTTATGCTCTTTCCCAGCCCTTATATCCCCGGTCATGAGCTATAGAAGGAGAGGCAAGTACAGGGGTCCCCTCTAAAAGGCGGCTACAACCACCCAAATCAACCGATTCTTGAAGGAAATAACCAGAGCTGCACCGGAAGCCCGCACTTAGACACGTGGCGCAGCTGGGACGTCGCCTTCTCCCTCCGCAGCTATGGCGGCCTCACAGAACTCGGGCTCACAATCCCTTACGGGGATCCCAGCCATCCTGGACTCCCCTCCAAGCAACCTGTCTGGCGCTGGAACCTCTAACCAGCCATCCGGGGAGAATGCCGACAGAGCATTGGGGCAACCATATCAATTTACCCAGTCGTGTCCCGTGCTACCCTAGCAAGAAGAGCGATGCTGAAGCATCTGCTGGAAGTTTTAAGCCATGCTGAGATGCCATACCGCTGGGGATTCCCCATCCAGCTGACCGTCCACAAAGGGAATGACTCGTTCACCTTGCGGCGACATGCTGGTCTCCCAGGTCTGTTTGGCTTCTTGGAGATGGATCTTATCCCGCTCCGGGACTGGCTGAGCCCTTTACTGAGCAGAGAATTCCGAATGGCATCTCAGGCGGCTCCTGCGGGCCTCCCGCGCTGCTCTTCTAGACGTAGGAGAGACCCTACTCCGATCAGGAGAGGCGACCCGGAGCTGTGATCCCCTGGAATATCGTCATGTGAGTGTCAAGCAGTATAGACTGATTGAGACTTGTTGCTGTTACTGTTCCTTGCCCACGGATTGACCTGTGATGCCCCCCAGTCCCCCTGACTCCCGCCCGGTTCTCTGGGTTATCCCCCCGCTACCCCCCCGTGGCCGGCTGCTTTGCGGACATGGAGAGCCGGAAGATCCACACCCTGACCATGGCACAAAGTATCCAGCAGGAGGCAGAACAACATGTAATGCCGGTACACCAATGGGGGGGAATCAGAGTTAGAAAAAACTGCACCATCATCCCATAACAGGCATTGCTATGCAGGGGTTGAGGGGTTGGAGCATTTGGGTGGATGGATAGTTCTAGCTTTGGTGGTCTTAGACACCCCCGCAACCCACTTGGAAACTTTTACAGCTATTGTGGGTGCCCTGACAACGCTATATAGCCACCCATATCACTGTGAGACCAGCCAAGCTTGAGGTTACAGGACAATAAATGGACCAATTTTAAATTACATCCTGCTAGGGAAGAGGTTGGAGTCTTGAAGTGTTCTGTGTGTGGGTGGGGGCGGGTGGGAATGATATGTTGAGTAAGAGTATGGGACGGCAATGAGACTGGTACAATTGATTGTTACAGTGGGGCCGCCCAGTTCGGCACCTATGCCCCCTATGCTCCACTTGGGGCACCATGGAAACCGCCATGCATACAGGTGGACCTGCCGAACCCAGCTGGGGTCCCGGGAGGGGCTTCCTTTTGGGAGGCCCCACTGGTTGAAAGGTTCCACCTTGTCGGGGGGAGGATGGTGCTGGGATGGGCGGCCATAGTCTGTCGGCTCAGGGTAGGTTCTATTACGGGGCAATGTTATTGCTGTTTAATTTCATCTTTTTTTTTCAGTTAGGAACTGTAAGTAAATCTGTTTGTCGCTGACATGTCCAGCTAATACTCATGAGGGGGCTAACCCTGGCCCGCTTGCAGCTTTTCTCGCTGGATTGACACTGGGGGCCCACCTTGGCGGCCCCTGGCTGCAGTTTCAGTAGAGACACAGAAGCTATGTTTTGCGGACGCGGAGGTTTCCCTGGGAACTAGGTTTGAATTCCTGATACCCCTGAGGGTTTTTTCTGTTTGATTTGGCAACTGATAGAGAGCTCTTGACCCCTGCCGTATCCAATCACCCTCCCCAAATAGGGCAGCATCCCACCAAGGACTCGGTTTTGGAGTCTTGGGGTTGCGAGTGACGTATTAGCTGACAGGGTACACTGACTCTTCAGTGACCCTTCTTTCTACTCCAAATAGCCCTCCTTCCACCCCCCTCTTGGGGAATCCCCCCCCCTTTTTTTTTTATATACCCCCCCCTTCCTCCAGTCCCAGCCTGGACCATGGGTCCTCTGGAACCCCTGAGACTCATGTCTATCAACATGAAGGGGCTTAATACCCCAGAGAAAAAAACGCACCATGGTGCTTTCTAATCTAAGGCATACGAAAGCACACATCCGCTCCCTCCAGGAGACCCACTTTCAGGCTGATAGAATACCAAGACTCTATAACCGTTACTTCCCGGCCGCCTACCATGGATGCTCCTCTGAATCTAACTCTAAAGGAGTTTGTATATTAATACGGTCCACGAATCCATGGGCGCTGCAGGACCAGTGGAGCGATGATGAGGGACGTGCCCTGTTTGTGAAGGGCACCCTGGGCAGTTCTGTGGTGACCTTGGTGAATTTATATCTCCCCAACACAGGACAGATTGGACTCTTAGAATCCACTTTGACCAAGCTGCAGGTTTTTGCGGAGGTAGCTGTAGTTTTGGGAGGCAATATGAATTTCACGATGGATCCCTCTCTGGATGCATCCAGGTAAACATACCAGATCCCATATGCAGCACTTAAACGTCTGAAGAAAAATCTCCACGCCTTCCACCTGGTGGACGTCTGGAGGGTTTTAAACCCGACCCAGAGGGATTATACGCTCTATTTGCACCCACATGACTTACACGAGAATTTTTCTTCTTATGCTGCCTCAATCTCTCCTTACAAGGGTGCAGTCTGCCTCTATTGGCTCCATTACCTTCTCAGACCACGCTTCAGTCTTTGTGGACATAGACCTATTATCTCCGACGCCCAAACAATAGCAATTGAAGCTTAACGACTCCTTGCTTCAAATTCCCGAAGTCGTGGAGAAGGTATCCAGGGGGTTGAGAAGTTTTTTCTCTGCCAATATAGATTCAGACAGCACTCCACTGATGATCTGGGAGGCCCATAAGTGCACCGTCAGAGGGCTCCTGATAAAAACTGGATCACGCCTCAAGAAGGCGAGCGCCCAGTAAACTCTTGACTTATTGTACAAAATCAGGGTACTGGAAACCACTCACAAATAATCTCACAATCCTTAGAAACCAACTGAAATCTCTGGCCCTAACCAGGGCCAAAACTATCATCGCAAAATGTAAAGATACCTTCTATAAGCATAGTAATAAATGTGGTAAACTATTAGCGAGGGCCCTGGGAGCACACCGTGCTCAAGCCTTTATCCCTGAACTCATGGGGGAGGAGAGCTAAGATAGATACCACAGATGAAATTACAGATCGGTTCCATAAATATTATACATCATTGTACACTCTGCCGCACAAATCATCTGAGAGGGAGAAGTCCCTCGAACGGGAGGCCATAAGGGATTATATCCAAAAGTAAGGCCTCCCTAGGTTGGTTGTCGGACGAGGTTCTGTCGGCCCTGGAGGCTCCTCTTACTGGGGACGAGGTGACTCTAGCCATAGCCCGAATGCAAAACGGTAAGGCCCCAGGCCCTGACAGGTATTCGCTTCCATACTACAAGACCTTTGGAGACCTGCTGATACCACATTTTCTCGCAGCATATAACAACGCCGGGGAGGGCGCACTCCCCCCTGAAGACACGCTACGGGCTTACATTACGGTGCTTCCTAAGGAGGGCAAAGAACCTCTCCACTGCCAAAACTATAGACCAATCAACCTCCTTAACATGGACCTAAAGATCTTCACCATAGAGGTATAGGGGACAAGCAGTCACTGGAGCCTAGTGACAGCATGCCACACGCCAGACCGATACACCGTTCCAGGGACATTTGGATATTCATCCTTTGGTCACTCAGCTGATATTCTAGGCTCCAGTGACTGCTTGTCCCCTATACCTCTATGGGAATTACATTGGCACAGATTACAGGATATTGCAGACACCATGCACTTAAAAATCTGCAAAAACACTAACAGACTGACAGCCATGCAAAACTAGAACGGACTCTATTATCTCCAGTGCCTGCCTATACATGGAATCATTACACTGGAATCAATATTAATGTAAAAAACCTTTTCGAACCCTCAGCCCCTGAGGAAGGTATCTGAACACTTCATACCGGAATAATGCGTTGGGCATTAGGGCATTTACACTGTATGGTGTTTATGTGTATAGTTTCTGTTTTGTTTTCCATGTGATACACAATGTGCATTCTTGTCATATGTAGATTTTATGTGTTTTTTATTCTATATCATTAAAAGATTATTTTTTATTCATTATTGAGTGGGTGGTCTGTCAAAGTCCCATTTGAGGGAGTTACCTGCTTTGTTTCAATCAATAGGGATGGGACCACCATGCTCTGGGTGACATGATGGGAGTCTTTTTTTTTCTAAAGATCTTCACCAAGGTCCTCCCAATGTGCCTGATGAAGCTGATCCCAGCGCTTATTCACTCGGACCAAGTGGGCTTTGTTCCCTCGAGGGAGGCGAGGGACAATACCGCCAAGGCAGTTAGTCTTATACATGCTGCTAAAACAAGGGGGACCCTGATGTTTTTCCTATCGACCGACGCTAAAAAAAAAAAAAGGCGTTCGCTAGGGTACATTGGCAATTTCTGTTCGAGACCCTCCGTCATATAGGTTTAGGCCAGCGGATGCTGCACTGGATTCAAGCTACTCCAGACCATCAGCTCAAGTAAAGATGAATGGCCACCTTTCCTCCCCCTTTGGGATAGCTAATGGGACGAGGCAGGGATGCCCCCTGTGCCCCTTGATATTTATTCTGACCCTTGAACCCTTCCTCAGCACGGTGAGGGACAATCCCAACATCTCGGGCCTTCGCATAAGTGACGATTTGTCCACAAAAATAGCGGCTTGTGCTGATGACCTATTGTTTTTCGTGACCAACCCCCTGATATCCATTTGAAACCTGATAACAGAAGTGAAGTATGAAGAGCTGTCCTTCAAGGATACATAGTTAGTAAGGTTGAATAAAGACACCAGTCCATCCAGTTCAACCTGAGTGTGGGTGCGTGTCTACAATTGTCCCTATCCCTGTACATTGTGTCTCATTAAAATGCTTCTCTATTATATATTATTTATTTAAGGTAGCCATATAGTGCCGCCAATTTATGCAGCACTCCACACATACATCGCATACTCACATCAGTCCCTACCCTCAAGGATCCCACAATCTAAGGCCCCCAACTCACATTCATATACTAGGGCCAATTTTGGACAGAAGCCAATTAACCTACCAGCATGTCTTTGGAGTGTGGGAGGAAACCGGTGTACCCGGAGGAAACCCACGCAAGCACAGGGAGAACATGCAAACTCCAGGCAGGTAGTGTTGTGGTTGGGATTCGAACCAACGACCCTTTTACTACTAGGCGAGAGTGCTACCCACTACACCACTGTGCCGCCCGATGACTAAGAAATCAGAGGCTTTCAACGTCTCTATGACGGCCTCTCTAAAGACCCTCCTACGAGCAGATTTTCCTTTTAAGTGGGCAGGGTTCCACATTAAATACCTGGGCATCCTCCTACCCAGTAGAAAGGAGGATATCTTCCCTCCAAACTCCCCCCCCCCCCCACCCTGCTGTCAGGCATCAAAAAATACCTCTTGAACTGGCAGAAGGGCATATTTTCCTGGTTTGGTCGATGCAGTATAAAAAAAAATGAAAGTTATGCCCAGGCTGCTCTATCACTTGCAGGCCCTCCCAGTCTGAATTCCGAACGAGTTTCTTAGAGTGGTGAATCGAACGCTTGTTAAGTTTATCTGGGCCCAGAAGCCTCCGCGGCTAGCCCAGTCAACTTTGCGTCTTCCTAAACTGTTGGGCGGAATGGCTTTGCCAGACGTGAATTTCTATCACATGGCCGGTTACATGTTGCGAATCATAGACTGGTGATGCCACGGGCCGCTAAAAAAGTGGGTCCAAGTGGAGCAGCTCATGACGGGAATAGAGCTGGGTGGGTTGCCTTGGTGCCAGAAAAATCTACCATGCCGGGCCACAAAGCATCCCACGGTGGGAGAGACACGGCGGATTGCCCAAATAGCTTTTCACGATCATTCAGTCGCGCCCTACCCCTAACTTCCGTGATCGGGAACCCGGCCTTCAGCCCGGGACTTTTCGCGACATCAGATTCCAAGGTCTGAAAGAGATCGGACGATCTCAGCTTCGCCACTTCATCAATGGAAAGTGGTTGTCAAGAGAAAAACATGAAAGATCCTCTTTTGGGGAATCTTACCTTCTGGCAAAAGCTTCAGTTGGCCCATTTTATAGGATCACAGCCCTCTCCGGAGCCCCTTGGGAGGCCACTGATGCCCTTTGAGCTAATATGCTTGGATCGAGAACCCGTGAGTCATACGTTATCACTAGCATACCAGCTACTCATCACACCCCCCAGAGGACATAGACCTCTCTACATCGCCAAGTGGGAGCGAGATTTGGCAATCCAGCTAAATGAGAGGCAAGTGGAGAGATTATTTTTCTTTACAAGCAAGACCTTGGTGTGTGCTGGCCATCAGGAGGGAGGATTCAAGGTACTCTCTATGTGGTACTACATTCCAGTCAGGTTACACCGGATGTTTACTCAGAGTTCGGACTTATGTTGGAGATGTGGGAAGGCACCAGGATCCCCGTTACACATTTTCTGGTCATGCAGATCCATGACCCCCTTCTGGACAGAGGTTCACTGCATCTTGCATTAGTTTACAGACCAGGAGCTTCCCATGACTCCCGAATTCTTCCTCTTACACCACCATGGAATCCCAAGTAAAGCCTACAGGAAATTCTACCTCTCCTGGTCACAGCAGCAAAAAGCTGTATCCCCATGTTTTGGAAGTGGACGGAGCCTCCCGGAGTGGCGGTTTGGTTGAGAAAGGTGGCCAACATTAATAAAATGGAGGACCTGGTGGCCACAGAGGGGTGTCTCAGAGAACAGTTCCTTAAAAAATGGTTCTACTGGCTCAAATGCTTCTACTCAGAGTATGCAAGGTTGCTGATTTATTTTCCCAGCCAAAAACGAAGAGAGAGAAATAAGAAAAGGGGAAGTTCGAGATGGGTGTGGGGGTGGTGGCGTGGAGACTGGAGTAAGGTTCCTTCTCACTACCTCTTCTCACCCATATCCTTCCCCCCCCCCCCTTTTCTCCTCTTTCTCCCCCCCTACTTTACCTCCCTTGGTAATTTTTCTTATGTGTTTGGCCGGCGGGCCAATCCCATCTTTCTTGATATTAGTACTCAATGTTAGGCATTTAAAAATAATTGGGATACAGTTGGCCTCTCGACTCGAAGTCCACTAATCAGCCCTTGATTTAATGTTCATGTTATCAATTAGTCAACGGTGCCCATTCTAGATGGTGGGACCCGTCGAGGTGAACTATTATACAAACAATGTTTGTTGAGCTTTCTGTACCACAGTATGCTTAGGTTATGAATTTTTTTGTTTCTAAATAGAGAATTTATTAAAAACAAAGGAAACAGCCACCTTTCCAGATCCTTCCACTTCTTTTTAGATTTATATAGAGGCATCATTCACATGGGTATATCTATAAATACAACCGTGCATAGGGCCATCTCCACCCGCACAAGATGCACAGTTGTTCCATGCATCCACGTGCAGGCATTCCTATTCATGTCTATAGGGATGCAGCAGCTGCATCAACAGCGCTACTGCTACCCATTTGACAATCTGTGGGCACGTGTTCCTGAATGTACAAGTCTGCATTCAGGGACAATCACGCATGGCTGTAAAATTGGGTCTAGCGTCTGTGCAGTCATGGCATCCCGACAGACATGAATGGGACTGGCTGCACGGAACACCTGTGCATCCCATGTAGGGAAGGACTGCCCTTCACACAGATGTACACGTAACTACGCCTGTGTGAATAAGGCCTTAGTTAAACTTGATGGGCTTGTGTCTTTTTTTAACCCATGTAAAAAACTTAATTATAGCAACACGCAATAACTTCCACCCTTTTCACAGATTTTTTTTTTTTTCATGCTTATAAATGAATACTTGCACACATTGTTCCAAACATCGGATATAACATGCTAACATAATCTAGTATTAGCAGAGATCATCCATCACTGACTTCCTTGGTCTAAAACCATTAATGGAGTCCTGGTAGCAAGAGAAAATTCATGTGCATTCTGAAACAAAATCATTTTAATGCCCATTTTTACCAAATAAGAACATGGCTCAAAGGCAGAAAAGTAGTCTGCATCACCTGCTGGCTACAAATAATAAATATGAAATATTCACACACAAAAAAAAAATAAATTCACTTTTAGCCAAAAATTAAACCCAAAGTGCAGTCAAAATCAAAGAAAAATCAGCACAAGGGGACAGAACTTAAAGCGGAGCTCCACCCAAAAGAGGAAGCTCTGCTTATTTGCCTCCTCCCTTCACCTTCCCCCGCTGTCACATTTGGCACCTTGCGGGGGGGGGGGTCGGGTACCTAATTTTGGCAGGTGCCCGCTCCCACTTGAGGTGAACTCATCCGGTATACCCCTCCTCATTCACCTGCCACATGGCCAATCACAAAGCGCAGCATGCTTTGTGCATGCACAGTAGGGAAATGGCTGTGAAGGCAGCAGCACCGGAGAGCCGATTGAAAAATCAGCTCAGGTGAAGAGACTGCTGGATTCGTGGACAGGTAAGTGCCCTAAAATTAAAAATCAGCAGCTACATTTGCAGCTGCTGACAGTGTTTAAAAGCAGATGCCCCTTGAACTGATTTCTTTTCCGTTAGTAAAAATCTTCTATCCACTGCTAGACCTGGGATCAAAGTACATAGAACTCAATCGGGTCTCCATGGAGCAGTCCACACAAAATTTAAGTACTATTCCAGCTGCCACCCTTTTAAAAACTCAAATAAGTATACCCCAAACCTTATAGTAATCACTTTCTGCTTTAAAGATTAAGTTCACCTTTGGACCATGTTACACCCATATTTAGGATGTAACATGTTCATTTATGTGCCGCGCTCAACCCCACATTCCCCCACCACTGATTGCTGGTACAATGCTCTGCAGGCTCCTTAAAAAAACATGCACTTTCCCCTGCAATGTGCATTTATTTTTTATACCAGAAAAGGGAAACTTTTTTTTTTTTTTTTTAGGATAAGTCATGCGGGTTGACATGTAAATTGCCATCATGCCTAAATAATATGAAATAACTCAACAACTGATTTTTTAAGGCAATTATAGAGAATGGAGACTGTGTGTATAAATTCATAAAAAGATTGAAAATTTATTGGTACAATTTAAACATGATAAAAACCATTTTCCCCGAAAGGGAACCCAAGCAAAGAAGCACACATGTACATGTATCATAATACAAATAATATCACAAATGGCACCACCCCACTACACATAAAATACCATCCATGAAGTAAATGAATGATGATTAGTGGTAATAGCCAACACGTTTCGATATACGTATGAAAATATAATCTTCAGGGACCAATGCCACTTCTGAAAATACAGAGTAGAATATGAATATATATTGAGATCTTAATGGATAAGTATAGGACATGAGAAACATTGGAAAAACTGGGAAAAAGAGGGGGAGTTGTATTAATTTGTAAGAAATATTTCTTACAATTACAACTCCCCCTCTTTTTCCCAGTTTTTCCAAATGGAAACTTTGGGTCTCCCCCTTGTTCCATGTTTTTGGTGTCCTTTTGGGATTCATCCAGTGAGCCCCATATGTGATGAAAGGCGTATTTTCTGCAGACTTGAAAGATGGTCATCAGTGCTGAAGGAATGCTCTTTCCAATAATATATTTGATATTTAAGTTTTGTATTTTTGAAAACATTAAAAATGTTTCGCATGTCCTATACCTGTTTATGTAAATTGTGTTTTTTTGTTTTTTTTTCTCCTTTTGTATGTATTTTTTTGTGTAAACTTTGATGTTTATTAATCATCGATCATCTTTATGATTGAATACTTTTATGTATGTTTAATAAAATTGACTTTTTTGCATTACCCAAGTGTATGCTGCCTTAAAAGTCCCAATGAAGGGATTTCTCTTTTTCTTAATCATGTCCTATAGTTATCCATTAGGATTTCAATATATATTCATATTCTACTCTGTATTTTCAGAAGTGGCATCAGTCCCGAAGATGATTATATTTTCATACATATTGAAATGCGATGGATATTACCACTACTAATCGTCATTCATTTACTTCATGGATGGTATTTTGTGTAGTGGGTGATGCATTTGTGATATTATTTGCATTATGATACATGTACATGTGTGCTTCTTTGCTTGGGTTCCCCTTCGGGGAAAATGTTATCATTTAAATTGCACCAATAAATTTTCAATATCTATATATACATACATACACACACATACATCACACACACACTCTCCATTTTCTACAATTGCCTTAAAAATCCCATTTTTTAGGTATTTCAGGGGAACTTATCCTTTAATGCTCCTGTCTAGAGAAGATGCAACAATGTTATAGAACATGTCCATGTGACAACAAGAACAAAAAAGTAAAAAAAAGATTTTTTTTTTTAACCTCTATAAATTTGGAATAATCTCTCATGTTAAGTGCATCACTAGGAAAGAATGAACAAACTATTGTAGCTGACCAACTATAACCCAAAATGCTGAATTTTTCCACTTGCCTGGATGGTCTTAGTGAGGTTTATTGCAGAAGAGCCCCAAAAAGTTGAAGAGTGAATGGCCACTGCTGGTGCACTCCTCTTAAGACTTATCTTTTCTCGTGCATCCATCCTGGAATTCAGCATTTGCCGAGCATCCTGTAATTTACCATTTATACGGAAGCGAGCATCTTTGGCTATCAGTTTTTCCCTGGCATCTTTTATTCCTAATTTGAGACGTGCATCCATTACACCAATTTTCTGTCGAGCATCAAAAGTTCTTGGGAAACTGGTGACAAGTGGACGGCCACTTACTGAAGGCTGCAATTTGGATCTCACATTTACTCTGTTACTAACCCTAGACAAAGAAAAGAAAAAAAAAAGATTAAAAACAAAAATAAAACATTAGTAGACAACCCCCCACCCCCTACCCAAATTAATCTTTCCATTGATCCTCATTCAAGTATTCAGAACCCTTCACTTTTGATAGGTTGTAGATTGATACTTTGTTTTTTTCTCATTCATCTCAGTGTAGATTGACACTTAGTTTTCACCTTGTCATTATGGGGTACTATTTTAGAAACGTCTTAAATAAAAAGAAAAAAAAATAATGAAATTTCACATGTACTTTAGGTGTTACTAAACCCACAACAGTAAAATCAGTCTGCATATGCAGTAAAACATGCTCGTTAGTCTACATGCACACGGACATTTTTACAGCCGCTTTTTTGAGCGTTTTTTTGCAGCTTAAAAACGCCTGTTCATGTTAGTCTATGGCTTAAGGCCCACCTACGCATTTTTGAGCTGCAAATGGTATAGGGGTTTTTAAGCTGTAAAAAAAAAAACCCAGGACCAGGGCGTTCCGTGGCGCGGCGCTAGAGCTGTAAAAACGCAGAACATCGCGCAAAAATGCCCCACCGGTGTTTTGCGCGCTTTTCAGCTCCAGCGTTTATTAGCTGCAAAAAGTTGATTGGACACTAATCTCTGTAAAGACAGGAAATTCCTGTCTGGACATTAGATTACCCAAGAGTCCTTTGCACAGACATGTGACTGTGGAGGAAGAGACCAAGAAGATGGCAAGTGGTGTGTCACAAGTAAACCTAATCAATGCTGTTTAGGCCCATCCTGAACTGTGAGATGTGGCACATCCACTACACGGAGACCACATCAGAAAAGTCAAATCGTGGGAGGATATTACTGCTGCTATTACCCCTGGCTGGAAAGACAAGACATGGAGCATAAAGGAAATAAGTCTATTTTCCTTGAATGCATGGTCTGTTTTTGAGTAATGTAAATGAAGATTGCATATTAAATAAACCCTTGTTTTCCACGTTATTTTAAGCAAAACTTTAGAGCGCCGTCGGAAATCGCTACGGGATCGTGTCAGGAGGGACCTGACAGACGAAGAGAAGGCAGCACGTAGTGGAGCACCAGCGCCCTTCAAAAGACCTCATGTCTACCACACTAATTTGATGTTCATACCCCAAAATATGAAAAAACAGCAGCAGACCGTAAGTTTTTTTTTTTTTTTTTTTTTCATATATTTGCCTATGTACATTGCTTTTCAGGCTGTATGTTCCATGGCTATTGTTTAAGTTTATACATTTTGTATTGTCTGCAGGACAACTTCTAACATTGCTAGACAAAGAGGTGGCTGCAGAAGAGGCAGAGGTTGACAGACCCACCAGTCCCATGGTGAGCACTGGCAATCCATCTCCACATGCAATGAGTGAGGGAAGTGTTCAGTGCAGAGATGAGGTAACTGCTTATGTCTGCCTGTCTATCTCATTGTCTGTCTGTCTATGTACATGTCAATGTAAACAATTTTGTTCTTTTGCAGGAATCCAGGGCCTTGGAATCGGTGTCGTCTGTCAGTCAAGAATGTTGGGAGCGGCACGGTCGTGGCAGTGTTCGCGGCTGCAATATCGAGGCAGACAAGGTGCTAACACAGCTGCAGGAAGTGCGGCACGAGAGGCGCAGTGTGGATTCATTTTTGGATACCAGCAACCCATGCGTCTACTTCTGCCGCAGCCTGTACCACATCCTGGAGAACATTGGGGAAGACCAAGAGAAGCATTGTAAAGGATCGCATTTATGCTATTCCTATGCAATACCAATAAGCAAAACTAAGTGGTGGGCCACCTCCATGTGATCCATATAATGCTTCTCATGATCCCCTAATGGCCCCCGGGACCTCAGCAGTGCTAGCACCCCCCTCTCAATATCAGCCCCATCCTCAACGCCAACCACCACCTATACCGTCCCAAACCTCATTATACACCCCACACTTCTACAGAGAATTTTCACCTTCAACCTCATCCCTCCTCCTGTACCCCACTACCAGCAGAATTTTTTGCATGATCACCAGCCCCAAGTATAACCCCGTCCCCAATCCCCACGGTGAGCAAGCATCCACCCCCTCCTATCACCAGTTGTGATCCCAACCCTTTTATTTTTGTTAAATATTTTTTGACTGAAAATAAATTTGTTCAATTTGTGTTTTATATGATGCACAACAGCACTCCTTTGCACTCTGCTTGCCCTGAAGGCAGAGTGCAAAGGACTCTTTCGCACTCTGCCTTCGGACAAGCGTAGGCTAGCCCTTTTTGGGCTTAGCCTACGCTTGACCCGAAGGCAGAGTGCAAAGGTCGGACAAGCGTGGTATGCTAGCCCTTTTTGGGCTTAGTCTACGCTTGCCCGAAGGCAGAGTGCAAAGGACTCAAAAAGGGCTAACATACGCTTGTCCAAAGGCAGAGTCAAATAAACTTGTTGAACAATCATTGAAAAACAGACATAAAAAGTACAAACTTCAATTTTGAAACGCTTTATTTAAAAAAAACACAAGAAAGCAAAGCTAGATGTATTGCATTTTTTTTTTTACATAATCAATTCTGCCATGCTACCTCTCCATCAGGGGATTAAAAAAATTCAGCAAATTGGTTTTGAATGCTCATGACACGTGCCGTTGACCGCAAGTCCATAAATTGGACCCTCTGAGCTTGGTTACTGGGCTCCTGTTCAACATTGCTTCTGTCATTGTCCTGCAGAAATTTTTGCAGAACGCAGCATGCCAGGACAACTTTAATGGCGTTCTCAACATCAAGTTGCATACTTGTCAGCACAACTCACCATTTGGCCCTGACCCCAAATGCACATTCGACAACACGGCGTGCATGGCTGAGCCTATGATTGAAGATCTTTTGTCGTTGGCTGAGACCATAGCCACTGTATGGCCTCATAAGATTTTCAGCCAGTCCAAAGGCCTTGTCTGCCACCATGACTAATGGCAAGCTGGGTTCCTCAGTGCAGGGTAGAGGCCTGCTTTCAGGAATATTGAGTCGTCCCTCATGTAGACTAGGTCTGAAGGCCGACTCACGGAATATGCGGGCGTCACCTTGGCTTCCATATACTCCCACATCCACACAAAGAAATTTAAGATGTGCATCAGACAATGCCAGGAAGACCTCCGAAAAATATTTTTTGTAGCTAAAATAGGATGATCCAGAGTGGGGAGGCCTCTTCACCCTGATGCGTTTCCCATCAAGGGGACCGATACTATTTGGGAACTGAGTTTTCTGCCAAAAAGTGGGGACAACTGATTCCCAGATGTCTTCCGTGGGCTCTGGCATTACAATTTCATGCAACTCCTCCCATATTGCCACACGTTTCCTTTGTTGCTTTGGACACCGTTATGAGGCCCATGAGGAAGTAGTGATGCAACGAGGCATAACTTTGTCCTGTGGCAAGGAACCTAAGATAACATAAAAATGTAACATTGAAAAAATAAAATGAATAAAAACAGAAAAATAAGTCCCAACCCTACCCTTAACCCATCCCCTAACCCTATGCACTAACCCTTTCTCCTAACCATAACCCATATGTGTATTGCACTTACCCGAGTGTAACTAGCAGCCGTTCCTCCAGCGACACAGAGCTCCGCATCACAGTGTCCATCCTCGTGAGCCTTGGCCTGAGCCTCTCCAACAGGTCATGACAGAGCAGCACAGACATCCTTGTAAAGTTAAGGAATTTTGTTGGATATGAGCGCAGTTGGGAATAAATACTGGCAAAGTACCCCGCAGACAACCGATGGGATACCATTGGATGCACCCAAAATTGGCATCTGCTGCTTCTCTCCTCCTCTTGTCTCATGCTCTGTAACATCTTTGGTTTCTGTGGCATTCTGGGAAATTTGGGAGTGCATATAGCCAAGAGATGTATTTTTCTTTAGAAAACGCTACTTAACGCTAACGCGCAAAAACGCTAATGCAAAACGCGGTACAAAATGACTTTTTAACGCTGCTTTTTCCAGGCGTCGGACCTAGCTTTACAGCCCATTTTTTAAAATGCCTGTGTGCATGTAGCCTAATACTCACTGTGGAAGCTAAGGGGTTAATTCTCAGTGTTGGTTAAATAGGCCGTTTGATTCTGTCTTCTGACCCTCCGCTTCTTCCACTGTCCCCAATCCATCTCCTGATAAGACAGCCTTTGGAGTCACTCTGCACATGCTCAGTTTGACGTGTAGTGCTAGAGGTTTTTTTTATTATTATTCTTGGGAGGATGCATGTGATCAGCACAGAATTAACAAGCACTGTCCAGACAGAGGGTCAGGGGCTCTGCAGTCTCATAGCACAGTCAGAGAATAAAAACTCCTACAAGCTTTAACCAGACACTGATAGAAGTCACAAGACTGCCAAGTAGTGCAGATGAGAAAAGGTATTTAGCAGTTTATAATTTACTAAAATAATTGCATGTCCATGTTCTGTGTACTGTGGGAGACCAAATATAGTAAATGCAGGGTTCCTGGGTTTGTTAACACTTTAAAGGAAAGGTTAACCTTTCATAACAGGTTACATCCATATTCAGGGTGTAACATTATACGAATGGACCGGCCCCTACAACCCCCTGCTTCCCGATCTGCCAGCTAGCATGGATCTTCTCCCTCCCCGCTGTCACAATTTTAAAAAAAAAACGTGGCCCATCCAGACACGTTACTCATAGTCCTTTGTGAATGGAAAACTACAAGGCCCCGTAGCCTTTACAAACCAACAGCTGCAATTTTCAATCAACTACCACAGCACTGTGATAGTTCACTCATTCTTCCTGTCAGCATGTATCGGCTTGCTCATACAGAGGTACAAGCAAGTCGATGCACTGACAGATCTGCAGGAGCTCGATCACAGGTGCAATGCTTTACAGGCTGCTGCAACAAAAATAAAAGCATGTTTTTACCTGCAAAAAAAAAAAAAAAAGTGCATTTATTCTTTTAGGTTTTTTTAAGTCAACTTATTCTTTAAAGTGGATGTAAACCCTCCATATACCTAGTGAAGTGAACAGCCTCAGATGACACAGAGATGAAACAAATCTCTCTACGTAAATTTTACATGCATTTCTTATGTCTTCACCTTAATATACGGTTTAGAAAGAGCACGTCCTGTTAGAATTTTATCTTCCCGATTCCCCTGTAGGAGTGGACTATTGCTAGGCACAAAGACTGGGAGAAAGCTGATTGGAGGAAAGGCACACACCCCCTCCCCGCACATGCAGAGGTGGACTGTGAAGAGTTAATCTCGCCCAACACAAACTTATCTCCCGTCTGGCTTGTCAAAAGTTATCAGGCTGCTAACAGAGGCTCGGAAAAAGGACAAGGTTACGGGACACAGTGCTTTGGAGAAAAAAAAAAAAAAAAAAAAAAAAAAAAACCACACACACACACCCCCCACTACACAAAAACACACGATATATGTGCCCAGCTCAAATTTCAGGAAATCGAGTTAACATCCACTTTAAGTATTTAGACCCTTTACTCAGTACTTTGTTGAAGCATCGTTGGCAGCAATTACAACCTCATGTCTTTTTGGGTATGACACGTCAAGCTTGGCACACCTGGATAGGTAAAATTTCTGCCATTTTTATTTACAAATCCTCCCAAGCAGTTAGTTGGATGGGGACCGGAGGTGGACAGCCATTTTCATGTCTCTCTAGAGATGTTCAATAGGGTTCAAGTCAGGGCCACTCTAGGACTATCACAGAGTTGTGCCTAAGCCACTCCTGTGTTGTCAGGTCTGTGCACTAAGGATCGTTGTCATAGTGGAAGGTGAACCTTTGGCCCAGGCTGAGGTTCTAAACACTGTGGAACAGGTTTTCATTGAGGATATCTCTGTACTTTCAGCCACACATGCTACATCCATTGCTGAATTGCAGCGCACAGTGCAGTCCCTTGTTGCAAAGTCTGACGACGCTGAAAATCACCTCAGGTGTTACATCAGGGTCCTGGGGCTGCCTGAGAGGGAGGAAGGGGATCACCCCGCCGAATTTGCGGAGGAGTTCTTAAAAACCTTCTAGGTTTAAACGGAAGTCCCGCCCACCTATGTGGTCGAAAGGGCCCATCGGGTGCCCACAGGCCGCATCGTCTCAGGGAACCTCCCTAGGCCTTTTCTGGTCCACTTTCTTAATTAACGGGACAGGATCCTCTCTGAAGCCCGCAAACATCCCGCACTCAAACATGGCAACGTCTGTTCTCCTCTTCCCCGACTTCTCGGCTGACTTGCAGCGGTAGAGGAAAACTTTCAACGATGTCCGTATACGGCTCCGAGACAAACATAAAATATAACATGCTCTATCCTAGTCGCCTGCGGGTTCAGCATGAAGGAAAAGTCCGGTTCTTCGACAGTCCAGCGGATGCCGACGACTGGCTGACCAATTTGCATTAAAGTGTTCTCCTCATAAAGCTATCCGATGCACGCATGTCCCCATATCCTTGCCTGCTCCACCCTACCAAACATCCTATAAATACCAGAGCCATTTCAAGGACACATCAACAGGAGCTCCACACTTGACCCCCATGGTCAGATTGTTTTGAGTGGAGAACCTGTTCTCCATTTGCTTGGAAGAATTCCCACCTGGTCCCCTTAACCGTGAAGGGATACGTGCCCGTCCAACTTCGCCTACTGTTACAGGTTGCACAAGAGCTGGGAATTCCCCTGGAACTCTGAGCCTTGAGTAGGCATTTTCTACAATCAAGTTTGGGTTTGGGGATTGAAACTGCCCTGGCGACAGTTGGGGAAATGTCGCGCAGTAGGGAGTTATATTTACTTTTAGTTGTAATTTACCCAGATTTCTTACATTGTTTTCTTTGCTGGACTATGTTTTTCTCCTTCCTTCTTTTCCCCTAAGAATACCTGGATACTTACATCGTCTGGACTGCCTCTCCCTCTGGCCTCAAGGCGGGACACTGCTGGGCACAGACCTTTCTAGCTCCTGATGTGGTAAATTTTCTCTATTTTCAATGGGTACAGACCTGAAGTTGATCTCTTGGAATATCAGAGGTCTGAATGACAAAGTGAAAAGATCTCCATTGTTTAAATTTCTACAGTATCATAAGCCTCATGTTTTGTTTCTGCAAGAAACTCATCTCATGGGCAGCAAGATCCTGGCTCTTGAAAGGGCATGGGTCAGACAGGGGTTTCATGCCACATACTCCTCCTATGCGAGGGGGGGGGTGACCATTCTGCTGAGCAAGTCCCTACCTTGCTCGGTGGAACGGGTCTTCCTTGACCCTGGGGGGGGCGCTACGTTATTTTGATTCTTGAAATGTATGCTCAAAGCTGGGCAATGGTTAATGTGTATATCCCTCCTCCGTTTGATCCCACCGTCCTATATACCATTTTCACAAAACTCTCCCCCCTCCAGGTTCACAAAATGATAGTCGGGGAGGACTTTAATGCCATTTTAGATCACACCAAGGACACCTCTAACCCCTTTCGATCAGTCTACCCTGATCTGGTGCTATGGGCAGATACTCTTGGTCTTCAAGAGCTTTGGCGGTGGAGGCATCCAGAGGACAGGACTTATTCACATACCTCGGCTACACATAAATCAGGATCACATATAGATTTGTTGTTTGGGTCTGCTCCGACTGTCACATGTCGGGGCGGCCTCCTACCTCCCGGCAGGCCTTTCCGATCATTCCCCGTTGGAGTTGTGCCTGTCTCTTGGCACCTCTCACGAGCCGGGATGCTGGAGGCTGGCGTCACATTGGATAGACAATCCTCAAATCCAGAAAATAGTGGGACCCAAGCTTACAGAATATTGGGCTATTAATGAGGGTTCGACCTCCCTTGATATGGGGAATAGGTCTCCTCTATAAAGGCAGTGAGATCCGGTTTTGCAGCACAAACCACACAACTGGAGCAGGATGAAAAAGTGGCAGTGGGGCTCTTCACGGCTCATCACCTGAAAACTATTCCTCCCTAGATCAGGCGAGGAGGGCCTTGAGGCTCCATTACACCTCGCTGGTACAGTCCGATACGAGGAAATTTGTCGCCAAGCTTTGAGTCAGGGGACAAGAACGGAAAATTATTGGCCAACCTGGTAGCAGAACCCTCACTCCAAAACAGTAATTCCTAGAATCCAGACTTGCAAGGGTGATCAAATTACAGACCCTGAGGGCATACTGAATGAATTTCATACCTTTTATAGAAACTTATACGACGACCCAAATCCCACCCCCAATGATCCTATACTAGATGTGTTGTTGGGGGGGGGGGGGATTACCTTGCCTACTCTCTCTGATGACAGGAATACTCTAGATAAGCCACTAACATGCCAGGAGATAGAGGGTGCAATCTACTCCCTGCCCAACAACAAATCCCTGGGTCCTGATGGACTACCCGGGGAATGGTACAAGACACACGCGGCTTTACTGGCCCCCAGGCTCACTCAACTTTTTGTGGAGTGCCTGGAGGCCGGAGGGTTGCCAGAGTGTATGTATCAGGCACACATTGTATTGCTACCCAAACCGGGAAAGGACCTCCTCTGCTGCTCATCCTACAGGCCCATCTCCTTATTGAATTATGACCTTAAGATATTCACTAAAGTACTCGCCAATAGGATTATGCAGGTGCTACCGTCCCTTGTCAACATAGACCAGACCGGTTTTATGCCCGGCAAGTCCACAGACATAAATCTTAGACGAGTCTTCACCCATATCCAGCTTCCGGCTGAAGATAATGCCTCTTGGGTCTTGGTGTCTCTTGACATAGAGAAGGCATTTGACACAGTCAAATGGTCATACATGAGGCAGGTTCGAAGGTTTTGGCTTTGGCCCAACCTTACATAGTTAGTCAGGTTGAAAGAAGACACAAGTCCATCCAGTTCAACCATAAAAAAAATAAAAAATAAATAAAAAAAAATCGTACAATCCAATAGACCCAATTCTATACCCACAGTTGATCCAGAGGAAGGCAAAAAAATCCCAGCAGAGCATGCTCCAATTTGCTAGAGCAGGGGAAAAAATTGCTTCCTGATCCCCCAAGAGGCAGTTGGATTTTTCCTGGATCAACTTTACCTATAAATGCTAGTACCCAGTTATATTATGTACATTTTGGAAAGAATCCAGGCCTTTCTTAAAGCAATCTACTAAGCTGGCCAGAACCACCTCTGGCGGGGGTCTATTCCACATTTTCACAGCTCTTACTGTGAAGAAACCTTTCCGTATTTGGAGATGAAATCTCTTTTCCTTCAGTCGTAAAAAGTGCCCCCTTGTCCTCTGTGTTGACCGTAAAGTGAATAACTCAACACCAAGGTCACTATATGGACCCCTTAAATATTTGAACATGTTGATCATATCCCCCTTATTCTCCTCTTCTCAAGAGCGAATAAATTCAGTTCCTCTAATCTTTCCTCATAGCTGAGCTCCCCCATGCCTCTTACCAGTTTGGTTGCCCTTCTCTGCACTTTCTCCAGTTCCCAGATATCCTTTTTGAGAACTGGTGCCCAAAACTGAACTGCATATTCCAGATGAGGTCTTACTAATAATTTGAACAGGGGCAAAATGATATCTCTCTCTCTAGAGTCCATACCTCTCAATACAAGAAAGGACTTTGCTCGCTTTGGAAATCGCAGCTTGGCATTGCATGCTATTATTGAGCTTATGATCTACCAAAACCCCCAGATCCTTCTCCACTACGGATTCCCCCAGTTGTACTCCCCCTAGTATGTATGATGCATGCATATTCTTAGCCCCCAAGTGCATAACTTTACACTTCTCAACATTAAACCTCATCTGCCACATAGATGCCCAATCAGACAATCCTTCCGGAAATGGATTGGTCTACTCTACAAATCCCCCACGGCCAATATTAAACTAAATAGTAAGCTTTCGCCCTCCTTCCCAATTAGGAGGGGGACAAGGCCCTCTTTCACCTGCACCGTTCGCCCTGGCGATGGAGCCTCTGGCGGAGACCCGAGGTGGTGTCAGGGATCCGGGTCGGATCAATAGTTGAGAAATTAGCTCTATATGCAGATGACTTAATCCTCTTTCGGCAGGATCCCGGCCCCTCACTTTCAGCAGCGCTCCAGATTCTTGACAGCTTTGCTACTCTTTCTGGCCTCCGCACCAACTGGAGCAAGTCACTCATCCTTCCCATAGATCCAGGGGCGAAAAAACAGTAACTCTAACTTACCTCTACAATGGGCAAACTCCATTAGATACTAAGGGATCAATATCTCTCCCAATACCCAGGATTTCAGTAAGCTTAATCTGTCCCCGGTACTGCAATGGTGCAAGTCTAAATTAAAGGCCTGGTCAAATCTTGCACTAACACTTATAGGGAAAATTATTTAATTAAAATGAAAATGCTCCCGGTTCTACTATATACACTAAGGCACTCCCCAGTCTGGATACGTAAAGCACTCTTCCAACAACTAGATTCCCTAAAGGCTTCCTTTCTGTGGCTATCACATCGAGCCAGATTTAGCAGGAAAATTCTACGTAGGCCTTGGACACAGGGGGTACTTGCTTGCCCTGACTTTCAAACATATTTGGCAGCAATGCTCACTCACGCCCACAATTGGCTGGTCTCAGATGATACCAGCGCATCAGCAGTCCTTGAGGCAGCACATCTGGGATCTTATGAGGCTTTTCACAACGTCCTCTACAGGGGGATATGGGGGGGGGGGGGGGGTCACTGATAACCTTAAAGCGGAGCTCAGCCGAAATTTTTTTTTTTTTTTTTTTTTTTTAAAGTCAGCAGCTGCAAATACTGCAGCTGCTGACTTTTAAAACATGGACACTTACCTGTCCAGGGTGCCCGCGATGTCAGCACTCGAGGCCGAACCGTCCCTCGGTCCTCGGGTGCTGCCGCCTCCATCTTCGGTAAGGCAATCAGGAAGTGAAGGCTTGTGGCTTCACTTCCCGGTTCCCTACTGCGCATTTGCGAGTCGCGCAGCACAATACGGATGGTCCCTGCTGTCTCTGGGACCCGTGGGTTTCCCAGCAGACAGCGGGGGGGGGGGAACAGGAAGTGGCATAAATAACCGCAGATTGTGCAGCTATCTATGCCGGAAGTGGGTACAGATACCTGTAATCTACAGGTATCTGCACCCCCTCCCCCCTAAATAGGTGCCAACTGTGACACCGGAAGGGGGGAGGAATCCGATGAGTGGAAGTTCCACTTTTGGGTGGAACTCCATTTTAACACAAGCTATGAGGGTGGTTGTCAGGGCTTGGCGCACAGTGGTAGTTAAACCTAACCTGGTAAAATGCATATGGTCCCCTGACACACCACTTTGGTGTAATCCCAGGCTGAAAGAATTTCATTCTTTGCAGGACCCGGCCTGTGGGCTGGCAAGGGCATCAAATACTTGAAGGATATATGCGATGTTTTGGGGTTGTTCACCTTTGACAGACTGAAGCACAAATTTCAACTCCCAAATTCTTTTTTCAGGTTCCTGCAGCTCCGCCACGCCTTTGGCTCACAATTCAGATCGGTTCAGCTCCGGGTTGAGCATGACGATCTCGAAACTCTGCTAAATGACATTAATCTCCGTAAGCCACTATCTCAAATATACCAAGCTCTGCTGCCATCTGTTCAGGTCGGATTGGATGGGCTGCGGGACCGGTGGCGGGTGGAGGTGCAGGAGCTGGACAGCGATGACTAGGACATGTGGGATTACCCATTACAACCACTAGTTGCAACTATGGACAAGCTAATGCAATTCACAATCCTGCACAGAATATACTACACACCAACACCTTCATCGCATATACCCAACCTCATCGGCAGCTTGCTGGAGATGCTCTGGTGTCCCTGCTGGTTTCCTACATATATTTTGGGATTGCCCACAGGTTCAGGGATATTGGTTAGAAGTATCTCAGTTTGTCCACAGATTGACTACTATACCAATACCTTTGACAATTAGTGTCTGTCTCCTGGGTCTTGTGGAACAGTTGGCGTTAGCTAAAGCAACCCGCACCCTAAAAGGTATTCTATTATTTTATGCCAGGAAAGCCATAGTACTAAAATGGAAATCAGCCAACCCCCTACCGTGTTATCATGGAAAACATTAACAAAATTATCCCCCTATACAAAGCAACATATTTATCCCAAGGATGCCCCCAAAAATTTGAAAAAAAGTCTGGCACTTGGACAGATTCAGAGTCCACGACAGATGACCAACCTGTTGGAAACTGCCCTGACTAGATGACCTGGGTGCCTACCTGGCCCTGTTGAGTGTTGGGGTCCGCCCCCAGGCGGGTGGGCGGTGGAGTCAGTCCAGAGGTAGAGTGATTTCACTCGACCCTAGCTGTCCTTACAACATCTGGCTCTAACAGATAAGAGGGATGAGAGGTCCTGCAAGATCAAATATATCCTATTAACATCCTTCCATGTTGAAACTGGGTACCAGATACGTTGTTAGTTAGTAATTTTAACTGTAGCTAGAATTGTTTAGTCTTGAGATGCATTGCGAGTTGTACGCTGTTATGCACATGGCTGTGCACCAATTGGCCGGGGTATGCCCCAATGGCCCTGTTTTGTACCTATACATTAACCACTTCGCATCCAGGCCAATTCTGACACTTCGCTCCTACATGTCAAAAATCATAATTTCTTTGCTATAAAATTACATAGAACCCCCAAACATTATATATGTGTTTTTTTTAGCAGAGACCCTAGAGAATACAATGGCGGTCATTGCAACTTTTTATCTTGCACGGTATTTGCGCAGCAATTTTTCAAACGCGTTTTCTTTTTTAAAAAAAACAGTTTCATGCTTTAAAAAAAAAAAAAAAAAAAACCAGCAAAGTAAGCCAAATTTTTTTGCATTGTATGAAAGATGAAGTTAAGATGAAGTTAAGCTGAGTAAATAAATAAATTAGTAAATAAATAAGATACCCAACATGTCATGCTTCAAAATTGCACACACTCGTGGAATGGCGCCAAACTTTGGTACTTAAAAATCCCCATAGGCGACGCTTTAAAATTTTTTACTGGTTACATGTTTTGAGTTACAGAGGAGGTCTAGGGCCAAAATTATTGCTCTCGCTCCAACGTTCGCGGCGATACCTCACATGTGTGGTTTGAACACCGTTTTCATATGTGGGCGGGACTTACGTATGCATTCGCTTCTGCGTGCGAGCTCACGGGGACAGGGGCACTTTAAAAAAAAAATTTTATTGTTACTTTTACGTAAAATTTTTTATGTTGACACTTTTTTAAAAAAAATAATTTTTTGATCACTTTTATTCCTATTACAAGGAATGTAAACAACCCTTGTAATAGGAATATGACATGATCAGTCCTCTTTGCAGTGAGATGTGGGGTCAATAAGACCCCACATCTCACCTCTAGGCTGGGAAGCCTAAAATAAAAAAAAAAATTAAAAAAAAGCGGCGTCTTTTTTTTTGAATGCAGAGGCCGGGCGTGACGTCATAACATCGCGCCCGGCCTCCGAAAGATCATAGAGACTCCGGCGACTATCTGGTCCGCCGGAAATCTCTATGATCTACATCCCGCGCCGGCGGATCCGCTATCCGACTCACCGATCGCTGAGGTGAGTCGGTAGAAGCACCGGAGGGCGGCGGGAGGGGAGACGACGTCCCCTTTCGCCGCCCGTAAGTATGATCAAGCGGCGGAACAGCCGCTATGATCGTTCTTATGGTGTACGGAATCGCCGGCTGCAAATGCCGGTATCTGAATGATGTCTCTAGCCTCAGGCATCATTCAGATATAACCCCCGAAAGTCGAGGCCGTCATATGACGGCCTCCGGATGTCAAGAGGTTAAAAAAGAGTTTTGTAATAAAAAGAAATTACAAAAAAAAATAAAAAAATCAGTTCATAGAAGAGGCCCACTGAACCTTCAAGATTCAAAGACTGTGTGGAAGAATGGACCAAAATCACACCTAAGCAATGCATGCGACTAGTTTCTCCATACAGGAGGAGTCTTGAAGCTGTCATTCCCAACAAAGGATTTTGTACGAAAAAGTAAATAAATTTCAGTTAGCATTTTTAATACTATTTCCCTGTGTCATTCCATTTTATTACACAAACTCATTTCTGAACGTATTTGTTTTGGTTTCCTTGTATGGATTACATGGATTGTTACCAACATGTGGTAAAAATTTCATGTCAAGAGCACCTTTAGAAATAGATTTACCTGGAAAAATGGTGACGTTGTTAATACTCATTTTAAAAAGGGATTGTAAAAGGCAAAAGGTTTTTTATTTTAAATGCATTAAGAATAAAAGTCTTATGTGAGCAGCAGCACTCCTAATACTTACCTGAGGTCCATCTAGCTCCAGCGATGTTACTGGAGTGCCTCAGCTGCCCGGGACTCCCCTCATTGGCTGAGACAGCTGCGCCATTGGCTCCAGCTGCTGTCAGTCAGTCAGTCAGTCAATCAGGAGAGAAAGGGGGTGGAGCCAAGGCTGCAGCTCCTTGTCTGAATGGACACAGAGAGTTGTGGTTTGGCTGCCTCCATAGCAAGCTGCTTGCTGTGTTGGCACTGGCGAGAGACCGGAGAAGAGGATCTAGGCTGCTCTGTGCAAAACCACTGCACAGAGCAGGTAAGTATAACATTTTTTTTTTGTTAAAAATAATAACACACAAGACTTTACTACTACTTTTACACACACACACACACGACACCCCCATAGGTACTGCTTTTGTTTGTTCAGTCCGTTACTCTGCCTCTCAACCCCAATGAAGTGTCTCAGCCCCTCTGGCACACCTAGCAAACAGTGTACTTGCAAACACAGTAAAAGAGACACAGATGTAGTGAACAGGAAGTTTGTTTACTGACTTTACACAAACAAACAGTGATCTGGTAACACAATAATCAAGAATGGCAAACTGTGGTATTTAACAGTGTTAATCAAACTCAAAATGCAGACTTCAAAATAACACAAAAAACTTAAAATAGGTCTAGAGTGGCCTATGCACTCAGGCATAAAGGGGAACTGATCTGACTTTAAACATTTAACGTGAGAGTTCCCCTTTAACCACTTAACACCAAATCTCAGAAAGAAGCTCGGTCCTTAATGTAGCGTTCCACCCACTTTTACAACTCTTCAGCATCCCTCACTAAACTGTGCACTGTAAACGAATTGGATTTTTTTTTTTTTTTTCTCAGCACCTACTCTATATCTGCTGTATTCATTTTTCACTTCCTCCTCCCTGGCCGTGGCCCATCGCATCATTACCTGTTTGCAATGCCTTCTGGGAAGGGGCAACTTCCTCTGACACTGCCTGCCGTTGCTATGGAAACCTGACCTGAAACCTATTACACTGCTTGTGCTGCACTGAGCATGTGCGAGATCTTCAAGGATGAGTTCCAGGAAGAAATACAGTTTGGCTTCAGATGCCCACACTTAAGATGGCCACGGCCTGCTGTAAGATTATAAAATAACAAACTAACAAAACAGACCTTAGTTTACAGACTAACTTTACTAGAATACATTAAGCTTGTGTATTATAGGGGTATTTTTAATTTGAAAAGTATAATTTCAGACGGAACACCACTTTAACAAGTTAACCACTTGCCGACCGCTGCATGTAGATATACGTCGACAGCGCCGCCCACCACAAACTCCGTGAGTAGGATCGCAGGTCCCGCGGACAATACCCGCGATCGTCTCACAGAGGGGAAGAACGGGGAAATGGTATTGTAAACAAGCATTTCCCCTTTCTGCCTACTGACACTCACTGATAACAGCTCCCTGTAATCGGAAGCGATGATCAGTGTAGTGTCACACGTAGCCCCTCCCCCCCAGTTAGACTCACTCCCTAGGACACACTTAACCCCTACTGCGCCACCTAGTGGTTAACCCCTTCAATGCCAGTCACATTTACACCATAATCAATGCATTTTTAATCGCACTGAAAGCTGTATAAATGAATGGACCCAAAATAGTGCCAAAAGTGTCCAATCTGTCCGCCATAATATCGCAGTCAAGTTAAAAACCGCTGATCCCCACCATTACTAGTAAAAAAAAAAAATAATAATGCCATACAACTATCCCCTATTTTGTAGACGCTATAACTTTTTCGCAAACCAAACGCTTATTGCGATTTTTTTTCCCCAAAAAAAATATGTAGAATAAAATGTATCAGCCTAAACTGAGGAAAAAAGTGTTTTGTTTTGTTTTTTTTTTTATATTTTTTGGGGGATATTTATTATAGCAAAAATTTTAAAAAACATTGCTTTTTTTTCAATTGTGGCTCTGCCTCTGCGTAAAAAAAAACGCAGAGGTGATGAAATACCAACAAAAGAAAGCTCTATTTGTGGGAAAAAAAGGACGTCAGTTTTTTTGGGGAGCCACGTCACAGGAACGCGCAATTGTCAGTTACAGCGACGCAGTGCCTTATCACAAAAAGTGCTCTGGTGTTTCGCCAGCCAAATGGTCCGGGGCTGAAGTGGTTACTTTTTTTTTTTGTTTGAAAACTACTTACAAGAAAAAAAAAAAAAAATAAAATAAAAAAATAAAAATTTACCCACCAGTGACCGTGCCCTGTCACCCACCAGTGACCGTGCCCTGTCACCCACCAGTGACAGTCAGCGGTGCACCCATCAGTGACCGTGGCCTGTCAGTGACCATCACCTGTCACCGTCCGTGGCCTGTCACCCATCAGTGACCATTGCCTGTCACCCATCAGTGACCATCGCCCATCACACCTTCATCACCTCTCAGTGAACGTCACCTGCCACCCATCGCACAGCCCATCAGTGACCGTCACCTGCCACCCATCGCACAGCTACCCACCACACAGCCATGTCCAAAAGAGTTTATACTAGTGAGGAGGCGTTCCAGATCCTCTCCATGACGGATGAGAGCACCGGGGAGTTCTCATCAGATTCCAATTCTGATTCCGAATCAAATTTAGCATTTGAACCAATAGAGAGTGGTAATGATTCGGATGAAGAATGGGTCCCTCCTAAAAGGGCACGACACTCTGGAAACCAGGATATATTCCCAGGCCCAGTACCAGCGCTGCCGCCAGAAATAGGACCCAGGAAAAAGGCCCAGTACCAGTGCTGCCGCCAGCAATATGCCCCAGGAACAAAGGCCCAGTACCAGTGCTGCCGCCAGCGATAGGCCCCGTGCACAAATGCCCAGGTCCAGTACCAGTGATGCCACATCACACTTGAGTACCAGCACAGGACATTCAACTCCCCCAACTACTGGAGTGTCACGTCCCCCAAGAGCCAGGGCCGCTACATACATGCCAGATGGTCTTGCCAACCCAACATGGCTGCCTTCCAACTCGGGATCACCAATTATTCCCCCTTTCACAGCACAGCCAGGTGTGCAGGCCAACACCCAAAATTTCACAGAGATCAATTTTTTTTTCACCTGTTTTTGCCCGACACTTTGCTGCAATTTATTGTGGACCAGACAAATTTGTATGCCCAGCAGTATATTGCCAGCAACCCCCAATCATCTTATGCCCGTCCGTTTGAGTGGAGAGATTTGAATTTGGAGGAGTTCAAATTGTTTTTGGGTCTCACCCTAAACATGGGGCTTACAAAAAAAAAAATAAAAATCAAGGACATACCTATTGGTCCACCAACCCCATCCACCATGTATTCTGCCACAATGCCCAGGTCCCGATATGAGAGGATTATGAGATTCTTTCATTTTAACGACAACACCCAGTGCCCTCCCCGCAATCATCCAAATTCCGATAAGTTATACAAGATTTGCCCACTGATAAATGTGTGGATGAGTCCCTGGTACCATTTTTAGGTTAGGAATAAAACAATATATTCCTAGCAAAAAAGCCAAATACGGAGTAAAATTTTACAAGCTCTGTGAGAGAGCCACGGGATATCTGTATGCGTTCCGCATATATGAAGGAAGAGATTCCCAGCTCCAGCCCCCTGAGTGCCCGGCCTACATGGGCACAACTGGAAAAATCGTATGGGACCTGGCTTACCCACTTCTGAAAAAAGGATATCATATACCTGGACAACTTTTATACCATATAAATAAATGATAATAACCATGCAAGATGAGTATAAACAATGACATACACTAATGTCCCAGAAATATATGTGAATAAATAATATACATATACGTGGATGAGTAAATAAATAAAGTCCAAAACCAAAAAAGAAAGTCCGTGATAAAATAGGAAAAAAGTGCCAGAAAGTGCCACAAAAAAGATGAGGATGCAGTAGGGGAATTCTTCTATGGTTCCTCACACCCAAGGTGGAATTTCAGATGTGCTTACCAGATCCCGATGACTGCTATTACAGCAGTCAAAAACGGCACAGGGAAAATTTGGGGCTCCCCACAACCCCAGCATAAGGTACCAGTAAGCGACAGATGATGTCAGGATTGGTGGGTCCCGAGTGTGGGGGTGTTGTTTAGGGAGGTAGGAGGGCGTTCTTTTCAACAGTGCTCAGAGTTTTTTTGCCACAGAGGAATGAAGGTTTTTCCCACTCACCCTCACCTTTTTTGGTTTGTATCTTTTCAGAGGTCACCTTTGTAATTTTCTAGGTCCACATGAAGTAGAATGGTTCACACCTGGTGGGACGGGCGTTACGGGGGTATGGAGTCTTTGAAGGCGGTGCCTGTATGTAGAGATATCCCCACCACAAATAAATGTTCTTTCAGACAGGCAGTAAGCTTAACTCCCTCTATAAAGCGATCTGTGCCTGATGACTTTTTTTTTTTCTTGCCAAACAGCAATTTTACATCGTGGGACCATGCCACAACTACAAGTTGAGCATTTGGCTCATGGTTGCCGTGTTACCACACGGCAACCATGAGCCAAATGCTCAACTTGTAGTTGTGGCATGGTCCCACGATGTAAAATCGCTGTTTGGCAAGAAAAAAAAAAGTCATCAGGCACAGATCGCTTTATAGAGGGAGTTAAGCTTACTGCCTGTCTGAAAGAACATTTATTTGTGGTGGGGATATCTCTACATACAGGCACCGCCTTCAAAGACTCCATACCCCCGTAACGCCCGTCCCACCAGGTGTGAACCATTCTACTTCATGTGGACCTAGAGAATTACAAAGGTGACCTCTGAAAAGATACAAACCAAAAAAGGCGAGGGTGAGTGGGAAAAACCTTCCTTCCTCTGTGGCAAAAAAACTCTGACTGAGCACTGTTGAAAAGAACGCCCTCCTACCTCCCTAAACAACACCCCCACACTCGGGACCCACCAATCCTGACATCATCTGTCGTTTACTGGTACCTTATGCTGAGGTTGTGGGGAGCCCCAAATTTTCCCTGTGCCGTTTTTGACTGCTGTAATAGCAGTCATCGGGATCTGGTAAGCACATCTGAAATTCCACCTTGGGTGTGAGGAACCATAGAAGAATTCCCCTACTGCATCCTCATCTTTTTTGTGGCACTTTCTGGCACTTTTTTCCTATTTTATCACGGACTTTCTTTTTTGGTTTTGGACTTTATTTATTTACTCATCCACGTATATGTATATTATTTATTCACATATATTTCTGGGACATTAGTGTATGTCATTGTTTATACTCATCTTGCATGGTTATTATCATTTATTTATATGATTATTTTATTTTAATTCATTTTATTAGCTCATAATTATGTTTTAGCGCCGCACCTTTTTTGCATTATTATCTATGATGGGATTTGGAGACTAGATCTCGGTGCAGGCTGCTTGGATTTCACTACATTTTTTATATTTTTTTACTTCTCACTTTGAGCGCAGCTTTTACCTTTTGTTTATACCAACTTTTATACCAGCCTGCCCCTTTTCAGACACCTATATATCGAAAAAACCCTGGCCTGCGGAACCTCAAGAAAAAAATAGGAAGGGCTTCCCACAATCCATAGTGAACAAAAAGCTGTAAAAGGGGGGAAAGAGCAACACTGAGATGCAATGAAGTGCTGGCCTTGGAGGTGGAAGGATAACAGGAACGTGCACATGATGTCCACCATTCACGATGACACTACAGTTGTAGTTCAGCGAAGACGAAGTCCCATTGAAAAACCGACATGTGTCCAAGACTATAATCTCTACATGGGGGGGGTGGATTTCAATGACCAAATGATTCAGCCTTATTTGTCAATAAGGAGGTCCCTGTTCTGGTACAAGAAGGTAGCAATTTATGTAATCCATTTGGCCGTTTACAATTCCTTTCTCCATCCACAATTACCCGCACATCCATTATACCACGCCTCTGAAGAGTGATCCACTGACCATGTTACCTTAGCAAATTTGCTTTAGACTATTACTACCAGTGTATGAGTGGTGAATGGTGGTTGCTTGTGGTATGCTCAGCCATGGCTCCCCTGTTTTTAAATGACAACGTTGTCATTTTAATTGTTTGGGCCTATGTTAGTCACTCACCATAGCCCCCCTTTTTTCATGGATTGTTGCCTATATTTTTGTGTGGTGTTTTTTCTATTTGTTCAATAAATCTTTGCTTATTTTTTCCAGACAGTGCCTGAGGGTTTTCTGTCCTCTTAAGAGAATTTTCTCTTTGTTTTCCCCTGTATGCTCCAGGGTATCCCACATTTTTTATGCGGTTGATTGCTTGATACAAGCCTGTTCTTGTTAATATTTCATTTACAGGGGTTGATCCGGGCTAACCTTACCCATTTTCCGTTTACAATCCTATATAGTCTACACCAGTGTTTCTCAACTCCAGTCCTCAAGGCGCCCCAACAGGTCATGTTTTCAGGATTTCCCTCAGATGAAACAGCTGTGGTAATTACTAAGGCAGTGAAACTGATCAAATCACCTGTGCGAAATAATGGAAATCCTGAAAACATGACCTGTTGGGGCGCCTTGAGGACTGGAGTTGAGAAACCCTGGTCTACACAAAATCCACAGAAAGCCCCGCCCCTTCCTAAAATTCATAGAAGTAGTAGTCACGTCCCTCATCAACAAAGACCCCCCCCCCCCCCCCCAAGAAGACCTTCGCTCTGATGCTGTTAGCCGACTTCATGAACGCCACTTCCCGTACAACATTCCACCATCGGAAGCAGGCCGAAGACGGCAAAAAAGATGTCGCGTGTGCAGCAGAAGAGGTTTTCGAAAAGATACCAGCTTCCATTGTCCCCAGTGTCCCTCCTAACCTGGCCTTTGCATTGGTGAATGCTTTGAACTGTATCATACATCTCTAAATTATTAGCCCATATTTTCCCCATTTTCGCTGATCATTTTCCATGCTTCCCCAAATAACCATGCCACTGCCTTCCATGTGAACTGACCCTGGCCTGCTTTTTGACTATGCCTCTGCCTACAACTTGGACTGCTTGCACGTGAACTGACCCTGGCCTGTTTTATGGACTATGCTTTTGCCCTGCTACTATAGTACACAGGGGTCTCACATATGTGAGGGGCTCCAGAATAGTTTTTCCGGATGGAGAAAACAATTTTTTTTGTTTTCTCCGGGTTTTGTAATTTCTGGATTAGGGTCTGGAGTCCGGAGGCTTCATAGAGATTTGGGTGGGTCAAAGCCTCTACCCCTGTGCCCCTGTGCACAGGTCTTACCCGATTGCGGCCCTCAGCCTGCTGCTGACTTACTGCCATCATGCCTTTGCCTGCCGCATGAACGGACCACACCTCTGCCTGCTACCTGGACTATGCAAATAATTAGCTGTAGCAAGAGGCAGTATGTTTATGAAGGGCTGGAGAGCGGTACAATAATAATGAGTGTCTGCAGGTAACAGTGTACCAGAACCAATATTATGGCTGTGCTGGCTGTCTCTGCCTGGACAATTTCTATGGACAAATGCTTTGGCTGTGCTGACAATATCCTTGTGCTGACTATAGACAATATTCCTGACTGCTGCCTGGACCAGTGCTCTCTTCTGTGGACACTACTAAAAGCACAGGTAATACTTTTTTTTTACCCTTTCCGCAATAGAATTTATTTTGGATTGTAATTCTTGGTATGTACATGCTATGTGTTAGAAATATGAAGGGCCTTCAAAAATGATAGGTTGAGAGGAAATTATCTATGTAATGTATGCTCCTAGAACGCCTGATGGTGCTACTTGGATGTTGGGCCTCTGTATGTGGCCAAGCTGTGTAAAAGTCTCACACATGTGGTATCCCCATACTCAGGAGTAACAGAATGTATTTTGGGGTGTCATTTTTGCTGTGTTGGAAATCTCTTATAAAATGAACAACTTTGTGTAAAAAAAAAAAAAAAAAAAAAGCGTTTATTTTTTTTCCACATGTTCCAAAAACTTCTGGAAAAAAAATAACCGTTCAAAAGACTCATTATGCCTCATAGATTATATATTGGGGTGTTTGCTTTCCAAATTGGGGTCATTTTGTGGGCAATTCCTTTGTCCTGGTGCTCCAGGGCCTTCAAAAGTGTAATCAGGGGCGTAACTACCACCACAGCGACCCATGCGGGCACTATGGAGCCCGCAGCCGAGTGGGGCCCAGTGAGGATTAGAGCACCGCCGGCACAGTCTCCCAGCCAGGGGAAGAGAGGAGAGAAAGAGGCAAGCTGTCCGTATCAGCAGAGAGCTGAATTGCCCAAAGTAATAGCTTTCATTAGAACTTCCAGTGTTCCCGGGGCTCACGTCACATAGCTCCACCTCTTGGCCCGGCGCCTTTAATAGACAGAACGCCGATCCAATGCGGGACATGTGACGTCATCAAAGGCGTCAGGCCAAGAGGTGGGGCTATGTGACGATGAGCCCCGGGAAGACGGGAAATTCAAAAGAAGGCTATTACAGTGGGCAATCCCGCTCTCTGCTGACCTGGGTGGCTTGCCTCTTCCTCTGCCTAGGTGAGGCTGTATGGGGCACAGGCAGACCAGGCTGCATGGGGCACAGGTCACGCTGCATGGGGGCACAGGTCACGCTGCATGGGGGCACAGGTCACGCTGCATTGACACTAGGGCAGCTGTGGGGGGGGGGCTGTTTGCAGGGGGGGCCCCATACAACAATTTGCTATGGGGCCCTGCTATTTCTAGTTACGCCCCTGAGTGTAATAGGTGGTTGAGAAATGAGAGGTGCAATTCATGCTTGTAGATCGCCTGATGATGCTACTTCAATGTTGGGCCTTTGTATGTGGCCAGGCTGTGTAAAAGACCCAAACATGTGGTATCGCCATACTCAGGAGTAGCAGAATGTATTTTGGGGAGAAATTTGTTGTATGCATATGCTCTGTGAGAGATATAACCAGTTAATATGACAATTTTGAGAAAAAAACAAAAAAAAAAAAAAAACAAATCTTCCTTTTGCAAAGAGTTGTGGGAAAAAATTACAACTTCAAAAAACTCACCATGCTACTTAATACCTTGGAATGTCTACTTTGTAAAAATGGGTCATTTGGGTGGGTATTTATACTTTTCTGACTTGTTAGTACCTCAAGAAATGAGATTGACCTGATGTACTGAAGGCCTGATCAGATGTTTTCAATTTTCAGTGATTGGTAAAAATAACCCAAATTAGTGTATATTATTTGGTGTTTGTGAAAGTTATAGAGTCCACAAACTGGTGCCAAAGATATATAGCAGTATAAATTTTGGCCAAAATTTATATAGAAAAAATACTAATTTGCTAAAGTTTGACAAAAACAAAGAAAACTGCAATTTTTCACAAAATGTACGGTCTTTTATTTATAGCACAAATAAAAAACCCATTAGTGATTAAATACCACCAAAAGAAAGCTGTGTGAAAAAAGGACACAAATTTCATTTGGGCACAGTGTTGCTTGACTGAGTAATTGGTATGCAAAGTGTGAGAGCACTGAAAGCTGAAAACTGGTCTGGGCAGGAAGGGTGTTTAAGTGCCCTGTATTGAGGTGGTTAAAGTTTATTTACATTTAATTTTTTTTTTTCCTCTCCATCCATACTGTCGGGTTCAGCCTCTCCCGGTTCAGAAGACCCCCCCCATATAGGCTGTAAATCTCCTGAGGTGGTGGGTTCCCGTGGTGTTGGGATTGTATGGCACAGTATAAAAGACTATTACTGGCAAAGGTCACTGGCAGTAAAAATGACTGTATGTACCTTTGTTAGACAGGTGATGGCACTCTCTTCTTCCATGTTTTTGTGTGTTCAGGCAATGGTTTGTCTCGCTGGGACTGGTAGTTCACCGCCTCCACATGTACTCCTTTCCGGAAGCTCAGAGTTGAGCAGGTGAGGTCAAACGTAGTTTCCTCTTTGGGTTGCCTAGCAAACACCAGAATGCTCACTGCTGATTTGCAGCAGCCTCTGTCCTCTAGGCTGATCTCAGTCTCCAGCTGGTCAATCTGCTACTCTGCTCTGGTAAGCCTCCTTCCAGGTCTCTACTTTCTGCTGTGTTACTTGTCCATCAGAGTATTTTTATTATCCTGTACCTTCTAGGACTGGGGAATTTTGCCTGCCTGTCTAGCTGCCTTAGCACTGAAGATTTGGATGGAGAAGTTTTATTTTAATTGTATTTATTTTTGTTTTGAGAAAAAAATAATTGTTTATTTTTTAAAAGAGCACATCCTCTGTTTTACAGAGAGAAGGGCCCACTGCGAGATAAACTACCGCAAAGAGGTTCCAAATCAGCATTTCAGCCTCAAAAGAGTAAAGAAGGGACTAGACATGACAAATCGCAGAGTCGCATGCAGCTGGATAGATGCCTGTTGTCACAGCATTCCAGATCTCCCTCGCTCTTATCTCACTTTAGTCGCTCGGACCCAAGCCAAGAGAAGTCAAGACATCAGACGGCTCAGGACACTGCTGCAAAAGCATGCCAGGTTAATTCCTACATTAAGCACGCAGTTAAGGGTTAAAAAGTGTTTCAAGGAATCCTGCTCATCCTGCTGTATCTTCACCATCTGCAGATTCAGAGGCGTTTTCAGTGCGTTTTAACTCTTTAGTCGATTGCGATTCGGATCCATCCGAGGCTGAGATGGTCTCAGAATCACACACGTTTGATTCTTGCACTAGTTGCCCCCTTGTTGAAGGCTGTTAAGGATGCTTCATTACATGTATTCGCCTACCACGTTATGCTTCCACTGGAGGATTCGGTCTCTTTTAGGGATCCTATGGATCGCAAAATAAACGCAGACCTAAAAAGGTTGTATAGTTCGGCCGCAGCAGCCTGCAGACCAGCGGTAGCACTTACTCCTGTGGCAGCAGCACTTGGGCTGGGTTCGCACCTGTGCGTTTTTTGGTGCGTTTTGCAGATTTACACTACCATCCATTTATGATGGTCTCCTATGGAACACGTTCTGTGGTGCGGTTTTGCGGAATGCGCTGGGAGTGCATGGGTGTGAATCCAGCCTTAGAGTGTGGGTGGCGGAGCTGGTGGATGGATGTTTGGATTAAAGTCTGGGAAGTAGCAGTTCTTCTCCTTTGCAGTTTTTAAGACTGCTGTAGAGTTGTGGCTGAAGTGGCTGTCGACCAGATCAAGATGAAAGCAAAGATAATGGCTCATTCCGTCACAGCCCGCAGAGGCCTATGGTTGAAGCATTGGTCGGCTGATAAAGCTTCTCAGCAGAGTCTGTGTTCGGTTCCATTTGACGGGAAGCTACTCTTCAGGAAGACTTATAATCAGCAATTCGGCAGGTTTCCGGCGGCAGTTTTGGCCTAATTCCGCAGAAGAGAAAAAGACAGCAGCCCCTTCGGTTTAACAAGGGATCCAAAGAAGGATATAGAGAGGCCAGGGCTTACAGTTTTTCAGACAGTAGAAGGGAGCTGGTTCAACCTTCCAGAAACCTTCCAAGCCCAGGGCCAACAAAGCTCCTGGGGCTGTGTTCCTACTGCTGCGTCCCCAGAGTCACGCAATTTACACTGCGACTTTGCTGTACTTTTTGTGATGCAATGTAATTTGACCTGTGAAAACCATGTGATAACAAGTCGCACAGATGTTGGAACAAAGTAGTGCAAAAAACTTTTTTGGAGTCGCTGCGATTTAAGTCGCACCAATTAGAACAGGGACCTTTGAAATACATGGGTTTTGACTTGTCATGCAACTTCGCATGTGTCAGGTCGCACAACTCGCAGTAGTGGAAACAGAGCCTAAGGCTTCAAATAAGTCCTTCTGAAGCTGTCTCCGCTTAACCCTCTCAAGTAGGAGCAAGACTAGCCCAATTCAGGGGGGGGGTTTGTGCGGACAAATTACATGATGCCTGGATTGTAGCCGTCATTCGATCACGTTATCGCCTCGAGTTCAGAACAAGGCCCCCTCAGACCTTGTTCGTAGAAACTGGACTTCTTACGGATTTGGAAAGGAGGCAATGTTTGCAAGGATATATAGGGGAACTGTTGGCAGCAAAGGCCATCCTTAAGGTTCCAAGGCACGAATTTGGTCAAAGAGTATGCTCCCCTCTGTTTTTGGTCCCAGAGGCTTCATGGGGTTTCGGACCAGTTTGACCTCAAAGTCCTGAATTCTTACATGAAGGTTCCACCATTCAAAATGGAGTCATTGGAAACGATCGTTTGGGTTGTGGAGTCAGGAGACTGGATGGTTTCCATCGATCAGGCGGATGCATATCATCATGTCTCCGTAGACACATCTCACCATCACTTTCTCAGGCCTTCTGTGGAAGGCTCTCATTTTCAATCTCTTCCATTCGGTCTCTGCACGACTCCGAGAACGTTTTAAAAGCTACTGTCTGCTGTTGTTGCGACTCTCAGGGTCAAGGGAGTGCAAATATTCAATCTAGATGACATGCTACTAATGGGTCTGTCAAATGCGCTCCTTCTAGTTCATGTGAATTCACCTACAAAACACTAGCTCGTTTCGGTTGGTTAACTTTCGGAAGAGCCATATGGATCTGACCCAAATGTTGGAGTATTTAGGAGTACAATTCAACATGGATTGGGGTCATGTTTCTCTTCCTCAGAGGAAGGTCCAGGAGATCCAGTCTCAGACAAAGCAGTGATGGCCAGGCCTTCTATGATGCTAAAGAAATGCATGCAGTATCTGGGGGTTTTATCAGCCACAGTTCCAGTAGTCCCATGGGTCAGGTGGCGCAGAAGGAGTTTTCAATGCAACTTCTTCAGTGGGATCGTCTGCCAATTCCGATAATCTGGTCCCTGGTTGGTGGTCAGTAGCTCGTAATCTTTCCCGTGGAGTTCCGTTGAAGGCCTCAGAACCAATGGTGGTGGTGTCGACAAATGCCAGTCTGGCAAGCTGCGGGGCACACTGCCTGGGACAGCAGGTTCAAGGCCAATGGAACCTTTGTGGGGCGAAGAGTTCCAATTTCCTGGTATTGGATGCTGTCAGACGCGCTCTTGGCGTTCCAACCTATGTTGCGAGGTCGACCTGTCAAGATTCTTTCGGACAACAAAACTACAGTGGCTTATGTGTCTCATCAAGGGGGCACAAGAAGTCACCCTCTCCTTCAGGTGGCATATCAATCTTCCTATGCACAAAGAAGAATCTCGGCTCTCTTATAGCATCTTAACTCCCAGGGCCTGGCAATGTTTAGCAGATCGCTTGAGTCGAGGCTTTGGGGATCGCAACAAATGGGCCTCAACCCCAAGTACCTACGAAAGATCTTCAGGGTCTGGGGGATGCCTTCGATAGATCTTATGGCATTGGAGAATTGTCAACTGCCTTGCTTCTTCTCCTGGACCTAGCATCCACAGGCATTGGGTCAGGGTGCTCTGTTCAGGTCTTAGAACTTTCCTTTGGTGTATGTGTTCCCACCGCTTCAATTGGCTCTCAAAATCCTGCTGAAGATTCAGCGAGAAAGGGTCACAGCAATAGTAGTCCTACCTTACTGGCTAAGGGAGCTGTGGCTCCCTCTGGCTTGGAGGATAAAGTTGGGCTCGCCAATCCCTCTGCCTCCTTGTCACCTGAACCACAGGAGGATAAAGTTAATGACATTATTACAACATCGTCAGAATGAATGTAACCTATCACAGGATCTAGAATACTACAGAAAGGGGTTGGGACCTTGGATCTCTTTAAGTATCTAACATTTTGAGAGTAGAGTAGTCTCCAAGGGTTAGCTTATAATAATAATATTACAATAGCTAATAATTCCCCGAAGGGGATTTCCCTGCCTTGTCGGCTAGATATGCTCTACATCCGTTGGTGATCTGATTTTTAGGGGCAGCCATAGAAATCAGACCTCCATTGAAATCCTTTTTTCCAAAAGAGGACTTAACACTAGTCTTGAGAACATTGCTGGTTCCTCCGTTTAATCAAGCTTTCTCTTGTTCATTATTTCTTTTAACACGTTTTTGTTTTTTTACTAGCCATGGCCTCGGCCAGAAGAGACTGAGTTGTGCGCCTTCTCATCTAAAGAACCATATTGTTTGGTGCTCCCAGACAAGAGATAGTCCCTAGGCCGATACCGAGCTTTCTACCTAAGGCGGCCACATAATTTCGTATGAACTGGGAGGTCATTCGCCCAGCCTTTCCGGCAGATACAGCTGATGAGTGGAGTAGATTAGACCTGGTCTCTGCGGTTTCAACCTACCTGAAATGGACTAAAAGCTTTGGCAAACCATATAAGCTGTAGGTTTTCCCAATGGGGCCTAAAAAGGGTATGCCAGCAACATCCAGAGTTGTGTCTTCCTGGTTGTCAAGACCATGCATAGTGCATAGAAAACGCTGGGCCTTCCTCCTCCTTCAGAGATCAAAGCACATTCGGCGAGGGGTATGGCAGCATCCTGGGCATACGCGAAGGTCGCCCCTGAGGTAGATTGCAGAGCAGCAAGCTGGAATGCGCCCAACACCTTTTATTAGGCATTACAGACTTAAAATGGCTTGTCCGCCTGAGGAAACATTTGGCTCTACGGTTATTACGGCGGCTGTTGCACATTAAAAATTTTGAGTAGCATTGCATTGAGGGTTTGGCTTATTTTTTATCTTCCCTCCCTTCTTAATATTGCTTGGTACATCCCATAGTAGGCTGACATGAGGAGGTCCAGGAATAAGGAAAATTGTTATCCATACTTACCGTAATTTTCCTTTCCTGGATCCTCCCCATGTCAGCCGGAGGATTCCCACTTAGTTTATCTGTTGCGAGGTGGGGTTTTTTTGAACACTGGTGTGGGCAGACAGCTGCCCTTTTATGGGCTAGAAAAGAGGTGGTCCTGGAGGGGTCAGAGGGGGCGGAGCTGACCCATAGTAGGCTGACATGGGGAGGATCCAGGAAAGGAAAATTACGGTAAGTATGGATAACAATTTTCATTATATACACTAATTAGTTTGGTTCTAACACCCTAAGGAATAAAATAGCGGTCCTTGCAATACTTTGTCACACCGTATTTGCGCGGTGGTCTTACAAGAGCACTTTTTTTGAAAAAAAAAAAATTGTTAAGTTAGCCCAATTTTTTTTATATGTTGAAAGAATGTTACGTCGAGTAAATTGATACCCAACAAGCCATGCTTCAAAATTGTGCCCACTCGTGGAATGGAGACAAACCTTTACCCTTAAAAATCACCATAGGCGACATATTAAAAATTCTACAGGTTGCATGTTTTGAGTTAGAGGAGGTTTAGGGCTAGAATTACTGCTCTCGCTCTAATGATCGCGGCGATAGCTCACATGTGTGGTTTGAACACAGTTTTCATATGCGTTCGCTTCTGCATGCAAGCTCGGCTGGACGGGGCGCCTTTAAAAAAAAACATTTATTTCTCTTATTTTACCTTTCATTTTTACACTTTTTTTTATTTTTATTTTTTTTTTAAGAACAAAGTGTCACTTTTATTCCTATTATAAGGAATGTAAACACTGCTTGCAATAGAAAAAAAGCATGACAGGACCTTGTAATATGAGATCATGGGTCAAAAAAACCTCAGATCTCATATTTACACTAAAAAATTATAAAAATCCTATTTTTTTTTTTTTTAACAGCTTTCCTGTAAAATTCTTTTCTTGGGAGTACATCACGGAACACAGAGCCACAATAATTACTGCATGGGTTATATGGCACCTTCAGGTGATGGACACTGGCGCACCCTAGACAGGAAGTTCAATTCCCCATATAACCCTTCCCCTTACCGGGAGTACCTCAGTTTTGTAGCAAAGCAATACACGTGTAACCAAAAAGAGGGGGAGACCTGTGTCCCGTGATGTACTCCAAGAAAAGGATTTTACAGGTAAGCTGTTATAAATATCCTATTTTCTTTATCGTACTTTAAGGGACACAGAGCCACAGTAATTACTGTATGGGATGTCCCAGAGCAATGCCACCTGAGGGGAGAGGACACAAACAAAAGTAGGGTGCAATCAGACCCAAGGACCTATACTGCTGCCTGCAGCACACTTCGCATAAAGGCGATATCCTCATGCCTTCTTACATCCACCTAAATCTGGTTTATGTATGGGCTGAAGACCAAGTTGCAGCCTTGCAGATCTGAGCCACGGAGGCTTGATGACACACTGCCCACGAAGCACTAACAGCCCTGGGGGAGTGCGCTTTGATTTGAAAAGGTAGAACTTTCTTCTTCAAACCATAAGCTTGAATAATAACTTGTCGAAATCTACTATTGTCAAATGGTTTCGATGCTGCCTGTCCTTTCCTAGGACCTTCAGGCAACACAAACAAAACATCTGTTTTCCGAATCTGAGCAGTCACTTTCAAATAGATTGACTGCTCTCACTACATCCAGAGAATGTAGCGATTTTTCTCCTGTATTACAGGGTTCTAGAAAAAATAATTAAGGTAGAACAATATCCAGGTTTAGATGAAAAACTGACACTACCTTCAGCAGAAAGTTAGGATGAGGACGCAATACTACCTTATCCTTGTGAATAATTAAATAGGGCTCTTTACAAGAAAGAGCCGCAAACTCTGATACCCTTCTTGCAAAAGATATGGCTACCCAAAAAACTAGCTTCTTTGTTAAAAGGACCAAAGGAATATGTCGTATCGGCTCAAAAGGCTGTTTCTGTAATGCTGACAGAACTAAATTCAAGTCCCAAGGGTTCAGGGGGTGTCCTAACTGATGGATTAAGCCACATTACCCCTTGTATAAAGCTTTGGATTAAAGAATGCAAAGCAAGCAGACGTTGAAACAATACCGATAAGGCCAAGACCTGGCCCTTAATCGTACTCCAGGCCAGTTTCATCTCTAACCCCATTTGCAGAAAAGCAAGGATTCTATTTATGACATACTTTCTGGGATGCCAACCCCTGGATTCATACCAGGAAACATATGCCTTCCAGACTATAATAAAATGACTTTGGAAGCTGGCTTCCTTGCATTATTCAAAGTAGATATCACTGAGCCTGAAAGCCCACGATTCTTCAGAATGTGGGTTTCAATAGCCAAGCCGTTAAATTTAGCGTTTGGAACAATGGTCCCTGCGATATCAGGTCTAAATGTGGTGGTAGGGGCTATGAGGCCCCTACCACCACCTTTACTATTTCTGCATACCAAGATCTTCTGGGCCACAAGAACTACCAACTTCCTTTCCCACTTGATCCTGTAAATAAGTTGAGGTAGCAGCAGAATAGGAGGGAATGCATAAATCAGTGAGAACTTATCCCACGGGGTCACCAACGCATCTGTCCCGCATGCGAGTGGATTACTTGTTCTTGACACAAAGCTGTCGACTTTGTTGTTGAACCTGGACGCAAACAGATCTAAATCCGGGATCCCCCATCTTTGACATATAGCCAGAAAGATGTCGGGGTGAAGGGATCTTTTCCCCAGGAACAATTGCTGGTGACTTAAGTAGTCCGCTTGATCCCCGCTCCTATGCTGTGTGCCTCGCAGTAAAGCAGAGAGGGAGAAGCTGCTAGCCTGTCCTTGTGGTGCCTGCCAGTCTCTTTGAGAGATGGATGCCGCGCAAGGAGGGAATGAGAGGCACAGGACCACCAGCTGCCAGAGGAATCTTGCACTCGGAGCTCCCCCGGGAGGACTGTCAGTGACGCGCCGCCTGTGTGAGAGAGGGGAGCGCGTCCACTAGAGATCAAGCGGAAGTCGCGGGGGTAGCCGTGTGCGGAGCTGACCCGACTCACACTGTGACAAGACGTGGACCGGAGGGGTGAGTGACTCGCAGCGGCGAGTGTTGAGATGTGTGGGAGGACTGTTGCGATCTTGTGAGACGGTCTGGGTGGCGCAGGACACTTGGAATTGCACAGCCATTGGAGGAGAGAGGCTGCAGTGGTCCTTGCTGAGGGACATATATATTTGTGGGTGTACACAGTGCATAACGGGTTCGCTATGGCCAGAAAAAAGGGGCTGGAGGAGACATCAGCACAGGAGGGTGCAGGGGCCCTAGCACAGTGTAACCCCAAAGAAAAGGGAAGTCAAGTAGCTGCCAAACTGGAGCGATTTGCTCACACACCAAACCAGCATGCAAGCACGACACCTAAAAAGAGCAACCATATAGGGGGGACTCAGCATCAAACCAGCCAGCTGGGAAGGAGAAGCCTCGCCCCTACGGGGGGTGCAGTAGCAAACGCCCCATTGGAGTTGGGGGTGAACGGTATGGTGGAGGGGGGTTCTGGTTTGGCCACGGAGGTGGGGGATGGTAGTGTGGCATCAATGGCTGAGAAGGAACCATCACTGAGAGACATCTTTCTAGCAGTAAATAGTTGTAAGGTATCTATTTCTGCCCTGTCAGCACAAATGGAAAGTTTTAAAAGTGATTTATTGTCAGTAAAAAGTGATGTGCAAGTAGTGTGCACTCGGACAGCAGCTTTGGAAGACAGGATCAGTCAAATGGAGGATGATGTCTCCCCTTTAAGACAGGAAGTCTCACTTATGAAAAAACAACTTAATGAATGCATGCAAAAAATGGACAGTATGGAAAACAGACTACGTAGAGAGAATTTGAGGGTGTTGGGCCTACCAGAAGGCTGTGAAGGCAATAATCCTGGTAAATTTATGGAAGATTGGTTAAAGGAGAGATTCGGGAGGGAGTCACTCTCAGAATTTTTTTCCATTGAGCGTGCGCATAGAGTGGCCTCTAGGTCATGGGCTCCAGGGGGTCACCCAAGACCACTGATTTTTAAGCTATTATGCTTCAGGGATAAAACCACCATCCTTCGGAAGGCAAGGGAGATGAAGAACATTCAATATAGAGGTGCAAGGGTCTCAATATATCCGGACTTCTCTCCTGAGCTTCAAAGGCAGAGAGCCAAATTTTTGGAATGCAAGCGCAAGCTGCAGCAGTTAAAAATTAACTATGCTTTATTATATCCAGCACGCTTGCGCATCGCGGCACTGGGGGAAACTCAATTTTTTAATACTCCCACCGAAGTCACAACTTGGTTAGAAAAAAACAAAGGAAGAATACAGCGAGAAGATGAAATATAGAAAAGGCAGGAGATCGGGAAATCAAGAGAGAACTTTTTTTTTCTTTTTTTTTTTTGTGGACTTCCTCTTCCTTTTTCCCTTTTTTTTTCCTTTTTTCTTTTTTTTTTTTTTTTTTTAAGGGGGAATGGGGAGGGAGGGGGGAACACGTAAAATTTGTTGGTTTATAAGCACAGTGGAAACAATGGGGATAGTTCCCCTCTTACTGGGTCCGGGGGGGGGGTAGGTTTGTTTTTCTCACCTTGAAAAAATGTGTCCGGTCACTATAGAAGCCTCAGGGGTAGGCCCAAAATTGGGCAATAGGGGTAAAAATAGGGGGGGGGTAGGGGGAGGGGGGAGGTGGGGTGGGGGGAGGAAGGGGAGGAATGTGTATGAGTGTGTGTGGGAGGGGGGGGGTTGACTTTGGAGTAAGGGGAAATTCATCTTATAAATATTATAGTAGTCACATAAAGAGGGGGTTTAACTTTGCTAAGGGACACAAAGAGATAGGACCCACAGATGTATGGTAGTGGTGGTTTAGATAGCACTTGGAAATTTAAAAAAAAGTTTACTATATGTTCCTGGAACGTTCGGGGGGTTAAAGATAATCTGAAAAGGCAGACGATCCTATCTATGGTAGATAAGGGGAAGGTTCAGATACTATGTCTGCAGGAGACGCACCTGGATAAGGAATCAATTAAGATAATGGATCATAAAAAATTTCAGATGCAATTTCATTCCACTCACACTCCGTACTCAAGGGGTGTGAGTGTTTTGATAAAATCAGGGATAGCTTTCTCCTGCAGCCATAGTAAGGTGGACACAGAAGGCCGGTATATTTTTCTCTATTGTACAATTGAGAACAGGAAATGCGTATTAGCTAACATCTATATTCCTCCCCCTTTTGGGAGGGAGGTTTTGGATGACCTAACAGAATTTATGGCGAACCTCCCAGGGGTTCCGGTAGTGGCGGTTGGGGACTTCAACATGACCATGAATAACGAGGTAGATAGGTTTCCTTTAAAAAGTCTGGGTAGGGGAAAACCTAAGAGTCCGCTTCTACAGTATTGTGAGGAAGTAGGATTGGTGGACATCTGGAGAGAGAGGCACCCTGGGGTGAGACAATATTCCTGCCATTCCAGGACACATACCACCCTGTCCAGGATAGACCTGGTTTTGGGTAATGAGGAATCGCTGGGCATGGTGGGAGAAATATTCTACGAGCCAAGGGGGATTTCGGACCACTCACCAGTGATAGTTGATTTAAAGGGTGAGAGAGGCATTAATAGGGGTGACTGGAAAGTAAATCCCTTTTGGCTCGAGATTGAGGACGCGGGCACTGTGATGGAGAAGCTGGTGGAATTTGTAGATTTGAATAGAGGTACAGCTCCATTAGGGATAGTTTGGGATGCCCTGAAAGCTTTCCTCCGGGGGATCCTAATTCAAAAAATATCCCACACTAAGAAAAAAATCACAGATAGAAGAACTAAAAGTCAAAGAGAGTGCTATAAGAGCGGAAGAACGGTACGTTGAGGACCCAACCCCATCCAGATATAAGACGTGGGTAGAGAGACAAAATGAGTACAGTAGAATAGTCCTGGAAAAGACAGAGAGGAAAAGGTTATTTCAAAAACGAACGTTTGCCTGTGAGGGGGAGTGTGTTGGGAGGACCCTGGCCCTGATCATAAAGGCCAATGGCCCTCCGAATTCCATACTAGCGATAGAAGGAAGAGAGGGAATAATAAAAAACACTAACCTAGAAATATTAGAAGAGTTTAGGGAGTACTTTAAAAATTTATATAGCTCGGCTCAGGAAGATGTGGAGGGGGAAATGACAGCTTTCTTTGATCAGATTAAGTTAACCCCGCTCACGAGAGAGGATAGGGAAATGTTGGATGCCCCTCTGACACTTGGGGAATTACAAAGGGCTGTGGCAGACATGGCGAACCAGAAGGCCCCGGGCCCCGATGGTTTACCCGTAGAAATTTTCAAAAAGTATGGGGAGCTTTTGCTCCCCATGCTTTTGGAAGTACTAAACGGCACTGGGAAGGATGGTAATTTGCCAGTCTCAATGACAGAGGCCATTATAATAGTATTGCTGAAGGAGGGGAAAAGCCCGTTAGAGATGGCATCATATAAACCGATATCACTGTTATGTTCGGACGTGAAGATTCTGGCAAAGGCCCTGGCAACAAGGCTAAAGAAAATAATCTCCAGAGTAATTTATATAGATCAAACCGGGTTTATCCCGGACAGAGCTACAAGTACGAACATAAGACGAGTATATCTAAATATGCAGATCCCCACGGCGAATAGCGGTAAGAGGGCACTCCTCTCGTTAGATGCCACCAAGGCATTTGACTGCCTGGAGTGGCATTACATCTGGAAGGTGTTGGCGGAATTCCAGTTTGGCCCTGGTTTTGTTCATTGGCTAAGCCTCTTATATGACAGACCAAGGGCAAAGGTTAGAGTCAATGGAGAATGCTCAGATTGGTTCCAATTAAGAAGGGGCACCAGGCAGGGGTGCCCTTTGTCGCCCCTCCTGTTTGCCCTGGCAATAGAGCCGCTGGCTGTGGCTATAAGGGCGTCTCAGGGGGTTCAGGGGTTTAAAAGAAGGAGGGGAGAGGAGAAAATAGCAATGTACGCAGATGACATTCTGTTATTCCTAGGGGATACGCAGGAGTCATTTAAGGACGGCCATGGGGATGGTCGAAGACTTTGGCCAATTCTCTGGGTTAAAAATTAATTGGGAAAAGTCAGCAATATTACCTATAGACCCCCTGATGGAGCCCCTTCCGGATCAAACCACACAAATTAAGGTAGTCAATCAGATGAAATACCTGGGGATTAATATCTCAAGGGATCCGGAGCAATATATTGCAGAAAATCTAGTCCCATTAATGAAAAAACTCAAACAGAAATGTAGGGTGTGGGGACGGTTGCCCCTGTCGGTCGCCGGGCGCTGCAACCTGATAAAAATGGTCTGGATGCCGCAAATTTTATATATTCTGCATAATTCACCTGTTTGGATTGCTAAACGATGGTTCAATAAAATGGACAGCTTATTCAGAGAGCTGATTTGGAAAGGCGGCGCAGCAAGGATCGGCCTGCAGACGCTCCGGCGAATGACAGAGAAGGGAGGACTGGGAGTCCCGGACCCGAGATGTTACTTTCTGGCATCACAGGTCCAGCATATGGGAGGGTGTAATAGGCCCGGGAAAGAGGTAACAGGGAATAAAGTACTCCTAGGCGATACTAACCATGACACCATAGTAGAAGCGTTGGAGGCGGACTCCTTTATCACCAGATGTCCCACTACCCAGTTGATGGTCAAGAGCTGGTCCAAGGTCAAAAAAATAATGGGCTATGTAGATTTCTCGGAGATCTCCCCATTGTGGGATAATAGCAAGCTTAATGAAGTGAAAATAATGGGGAAGATTGAAGAGTGGGATCGGCAGGGCATCCACTATCTCTCACAGCTTTATAAAGCCTGGAGATTAAAAACATTCCAGGAATTGGCGATTGAATTCGCGATCACTAATCGTTCATTTTACAGATACTTGCAGGTTAGGCACGCTTTAGACGCACAATTTAACGGCAAGGAGCCACTATGGAGCGACATGATCTCTGTGAGAAAACTGGTCGACTCAGATTCCACGAAAGGTCTGATATCTGATATGTACAGCAGTTTAAGAATCTCGATACAAGGGGATAGAGTGGAGGATAAAAATAGGAAGAAATGGGAGGATGAGATTGGGAAAATATCGGACAGTCAATGGGAGTATGTATTGTCATCAGGACCCAGGGTTTCCCTCTCTCCATCACAGGCAGTGTCGCATTTATATTTGATATATAGGGCGTATTTTACACCACTAAAGCTGTTTAGGATGGGGAGGAGGGTAGACTCGGGGTGCCAGAGGTGCGGAGGAGAGAGGGGAGACCTATTACACATGTTCTGGCGCTGCCCAAAACTGTACAGATACTGGAAAAGTATTGTGGACAGGATAAATTGTATTTTTAAGACATCATTAAGTATGGGTGCCAAGATCTGCCTACTAGGTCTAATAGAGGAGCAACAGCCCGCAAGAGATACACAGACTGCAATAGTCAGGTGCCTGTTTCAAGGGAAAAAGCTTATAGCCAAGAATTGGCAGAGAAAAGAACCCCCGACGTTCGAAGAATGGGTGAAAGAAGTGAAGGAGGAAGTTAGTAGAGAGAAACTTATATATAAGAAAAAAAGTAATCACAAAAAATTTGAGAAAATATGGAAGGATTGGGTGATGTGGGAGAAGCACGGGGTGAATGGGGAGGGAGAATGAGGTTGAAGGGGGTTGGGGGGTCGGGGGGGGGGGTGTGATGGCGGGGGGAGGGGGGAGGAAAAGGGAGTAAAAGAAAGGGGAAAAATTTTGTATGTCCCTCAGGTAGAGGAGGGTATTTTATTGATGTTCATGCTCCTTGCCTTTTCTTTTTGTGGACTGTTGTATAAATACGGTAAAAGTTGTAGACTATGTAAATACTGGTTATGTCAGTCCCCAGAATGTGATCTTATCTGCTTTTTTTTTTAATGTGAATTGTTGTTTTTCAATAAAGAGGATTTAAACGGACTTAAGTAGTCCGCTTGCCAGTTCTCTACCCCTGGAATGAAGATTGCCAATATGCACGGCACATGCTTTTCTGCCAAGGTTAGGATATGGTTTACCTCCCCCTGGGCTGCCTAACTTCTTGTGCCCCCTTGGTGATTGATATAAGCCACTGTTGTGGCATTGTCGGATTGAATCCTGACAGGAAAATTCCGCAACCTTAATGTCCAGCCCTTAGGGCAGTGATGGCGAACCTTGGCACCCCAGATGTTTTGGAACTACATTTCCCATGATGCCCATGCACTCTGCAGAATAGTTGAACATCATGGGAAATGTAGTTCCAAAACATCTGGGGTGCCAAGGTTCGCCATCACTGCCTTAAGGCTAGGTACACTGCCCGAATCTCTAGAACGTTGATGGGCAAGGTCCTTTCAGTTCTGGACCATTTCCCTTGGACAGATGCCTCTTCCAGGACTGCTCCCCAACCTGAAAGGCTGGCATCTGTTACTAGCTTCCATGTAACTGGTAAGAAGGATTTCCCCTTCTGCAGATTCTCAGGTATCCTCCACCAACTGAGGCTCTGGCGCACTTTTAGGGACAGAAAATAGAGTGCTTGTATCTTGTTCCAGGCCGACAGGATACTGTTTTGCAGCAGTCTCCAATTAAACTGAGCATAGGCAACTGCTACGAATAAAGCCACCATCTTCCCTAACAACCTCATACAAAGGCGGATAGAAAGACCCTTCTTTGCCCTGACCACCTGAACCAGCTCCTCTTTGGCGCTGATTTTTGCCTGGGGTAAGAACACACTCTTCTGGGCGGTATCTATAACCAGACCCAAAGTACTCCAATCTTCTTACTGGCTTTAAAGAAGATTTCTCTAGGTTGAGGACCCAACCTAGGCATTCCAGGTAGTTGACTGTGGTGACCATGCTTTGGTCCAAGCGGGCTACCGATCAGTCTATCAAGAGCAGGTCGTCTAGGTATGCTATTATCGTTATACCTTGAGTCCTTAATCTGGCCAGAGGTAAAGCCAGAAGTTTTGTAAACACTCGAGGTGCAGTAGCTAGACCGAAAGGCAAGGCTAGTCCAAACTGAAAATGAAGTTTTTCTACTTCTGAACACAGATATTTATGGTTAGCAGGAAAAATAGGTATATGCAGGTATGCATCCTTGATGTAGATTGATGCCAGAAGTTCTCCTCCTTGTAGGATGGAGACTACTGATCGGATTGATTCCACACAAAAAGAGCGAATTTTCAGGAACTGGTTTAAATCTTTCAGATCTAGAATGGGTCTGACATCTCCATTTGGCACCGTGAAAAGGTTTGAATAAAACCCCAACCCCTGCTCTTTCATGGGGACCACCATGATCACTTTTTGCGACAAAAGTCGGTCTAACACTAGAAAGACTTCTTTTTCTCTGGAATTTTGGGGACATTTGACCTGAGGAAACTAGGAGATGGATTCTCGGAACTCTTGTTTGTAACCTAGAGCTATTGTGGAGACCACCCATCTCTCTCTAAATTCTTCCTGCCAGACCCTTGAGAACTGCAGAAGTCTTCGCCCCCACTCAAATGAGTGGGGGATCCCCTTCATAAAGAGGCTTTAGCATTCTGTCTTGTGGGGTTCCTTCCCCAGGATTTCTTTTGTCCCTGGGGTTGACCCTGAGGTTTACCTCTTGAACCTGATGGTGGAGGCCATCGCGACTGCCTGGAGGCTGATGCCCCTGGCACTGGAGAAAGAGCCTGTTCAAATGAGGGACGTTTACTCTTTTTCTTAACTGGCAAAAGGGTACTTTTCCCAATTGATATTTTTTGGATATATTTGTCCAAATCATCCCCAAACAGCTTTTCACCACAGAAAGGAAACCCAGCCAAGAGCTTTTTGCATGGCGCTTCAGCTGACCAACTTTTCAACCATAAGATTCTACGCATATGTACCAACCCAAGCATAAGACGAGAGGTTTGAAGAATAAAATCACAAAACACAAAGCCGCTGACAGCTCGGCTAACTCCTGGGCCTGCTGTTCAGGGAAAACCTTGAGCACCTGTTTCAAATGGTCTCTCAAGGATTGACATACCCCAATTGCCGCCTCTGCAGGTTGAGCTACTGAACCTGCCAAGGAAAAAAGTTTTTTTAACAGGAATTCCAATCTTATCAGTTGGATCCCTAAGCATTTGCACATTGTCAACCGGACAAGTCAAACTTTTATCAACAGAGGTTATAGAGGATATAGCAGCGTCAATTGCTGGTATACTCTACATCTTAGTGAATTTTTACTCCATAGGATAACGTTTTGAAAACTTTTAAAGGAGGGAAAAAATGCTTATCTGGGTGATCCCACTCAGAATACATAAGCTTTTCCAGCAATAAATGGACAGGAAAGGCACGCAAAGCTTGAGGAGGCTTTAGTGAACCCAAACAAGTGGGCTCTTCAACCGACTCAGTTAAGGGTAGCTTAAATGTGGAGCAGACCATATCATTAGGAGAATGCACCAGCAACTTCTCAGCATGTGAAGAAGGTCCTTCCCCACTTGACCCCTCAGAAGAGGAGTAATCAGTCTCGCCATGGTCCCCCCTGAGGCAGATTCATCTTCCCTCTCTCACCGTTCCTCTGTTTGCGGATCCTGGGTGGTAGAAGGTGACCGAATGTGTTTTCTTTCACTCTGTGAAGATGTGATTAATGCCGCTAACCTTTCCTCCAATCCACTCATAGTGGAGGAGAAAACCTCCTTAGTTATATAGACATGGGCTGAAGTGTCAGAAGCAATTTCAGCCCCCGACGACCCCAATGACTCACTCTGACCAGCCTCCCTAGATCTATCAGGGGGATGGTGTTTCAGAGGGGGGGTCCTTGAGGCCTGAGGGCGACCCCTTTGATGCTCAGCTCTACTACACCCGGTGAGAGGTGGGGAAGACCTGACAGCTATGGAGCGCTTATGCGACATGGAAACAGTACGGGGAGGTATTTCGCGGAAATATAAAATCCTTACTGAAGGAAAAGAGACAGAAGTCGCGTCATTTATTAGAAGTTGGGAGAGGGAAATAGGACAGCGAGGAAAGAACCAAGAGGTTGGGAAAATTATGAGACTGGTACATGGGTCATCAGTAAACATCAGAGTTTCGGAAATGAACTATAAAAGTGTATAACAAGGTGGTATAGAACCCCGGACATAGCAAAATACCAAACGGGGCTAACAATGCTGGAGGGGTTGTAAACAAACAGGGACTATGGCCCACATCTGGTGGAGTCGCCCTAAAATCAAAGCGTATTAGAAGGAAATATTAAGAACCTCAATACCGTGCCTATTCTGGCACTCTTCTACATGTAAAAATCATAATTTTTTTGCTAGAAAATTACTCAGAACCCCCAAACATAATTTTTTTTTTTATCAGACACCCTAGGGAATAAAATGGCGGTCATTTCAAACTTTATCTCGCACGGTATTTGTGCAATAATTTTTCAATGCTTTTTTTGGAAAAAAATGGTTTAATGAATTAAAAGATAATAAAACAGTAAAGTTAGCCCATTTTTTGGTATAATGTGAAAGATGATGTAACGCCCACTAAATAGATACCCAACATGTCACGCTTTAAAATTGCGCACACTCATGGAATGGCGCCAAACTTCGAGACTTAAAAATCTCCATAGGTGAATCTTTGAAAGGTTACCAGTTTACAGGTCTAGTGCTAGAATTGTTGCTCGCACTCTAACGCACGCGGCGATACCTCACATGTGTGGTTTGAACGGCGTTTACATATGTGGGCGGGACTTGCGTATGCATTCGCTTCTGAGCGCAAGCTACTAGGACAGGGGTGTTTTTTTTATTTTTACATTTTTATTTTTTTGATCACTTTTATTCCTATTAAAAGGAATGTAAATATCCCTTGTAATAGGAATCTATTTGACAGGTCCTTTTTATCAAGATCTAATGCTGGAAAGCATTAGATCTTGAAAAAAAATTCACCGATCTTCATGCTGACAGCTGCGATCACGGCTTTGTTGACATCCGGGATCCCGGGCGGGACGTCATAACGTCCCACCCGGGCCTCCGACGGTCATAGAGGTGACCGGTGACCATCTGGTCACTGGTCTTCCCTATCATCGTCATCTGGCCGATTCTTTCTCCGGGCCCCCGATGGCACAGGAGAGCCTGGATAAGCACCGGATGGCGGCGGGAGGGGGGCGTCCCCTCCCATCACCTATAAGAACGATCAAGCGGCTGAGCTGGCGATATGATCGTTATCGTGCACAGAATCGCTGGCTGAAAAGCTACAGGCATCATTCAGATATCCCCCTCACAAAGTGAGGACTTTTTTTTTTTACTATGGCCCGGTTTTGAAGTGGGTACATAAAAGAGATTACTAGTTTAGATTACTATTACCCGAGGATCCCTGGATATGTCTATTCCATGGGGTTGACATTCCAATAAAAGAATATAGAAAGTCAATGACGATACATCTGATTAATGCCACCAAGAGCCTGATCCCGAAAAAAATGGAAGGAAGTGGACTGTCCAAAAATAAGAGAAAGGTTCGATAAAATAGAGACGACTTATAGTATGGATGAACTTCAGCATTGTGAAGAAGGAGGTAGAGAGGGTTTTAATAAGAGGTGGGAAAAGTGGAAAATGTTTAAACTAACAAAGGAGTATAGTGAAAAGGTTGTAGAGAAGGGGAGAGAGTGGCTCGGGGGAGGGAGGGAGGGGTTATGTAGGGGTGGAAAAGGAGGTGAAGAGGGAGTTTAGTATTGTAATCATTTTGCAATTGGTACCCCTGTTATGTTGTTGGGGGTAAAAGATGTTCCTGTTTCTCTTTATCTTTGTTTTGTTTTTTCTTTTCTATTTTGTGTATGAAAAAAAATTTTGAAAAAAAAAAAAAAAAGAGAGAGCTCAGCCTGATGCTAAAGTAAACGTGCCCTGGGAATGTCTGTGTCTACCAACACTCACATGCCACCCGTCTGCTCTGTGTCCCTCCTTCAGCTGTATGCACCTGAAAAAAAAAAAGGTACACTTTATAAGCTAGACAGCTCGCGTTTGTGAACGCTGAAGCACGCCGAAAAGCCCCGCCCCCCACTTCCTCCAAACACCCACCACCCCCCCGCCCCTATCTTTTTCAAAGATACCGTTTACCCGCGCAAACATGATCCAATCGGACCGCATGTGGAGGAGGGCTGGGGTGGAGGAGAGGAGGAGAGCTGAGCACCGCCATAATGGCAGCGGGAGCGGCGTGGCACACCGCAGACTGAGCCATGTTCCCCCTGCCTCCTGGAGTGAGGCTTCCAGGTGGGGTGATATTTCAAAGAGGAAAAAAAAAACCTTCTCACGTCTTACCTGGGGCTTGGGCTGGAGGAAAGCATGCAGCTTGTGACACAGAGCGACACTGACAAGCATGGAATCAGGTACGTGGTCTTGATAGCCCCCGGTGATGACTATAGGCATGACAACAATTTAAAAGGAGAAAACCCACAAGAATTAGAAAAATTCCTTAGGAATCTCTCTTACCTTATCTAGCTGCAGGGTTCTGTAGGACAGACCCAATCTTCACCCTTCACAGTGGGCTCCGTTAAAAAACCTTCAGGAACCGGGGCACCTTTTTATCAGGGGATCCACACTACTGGGTCTATAAAGCACCCCACCAGGAATATGGCTGAATAAAAAACAAATACTGGATCCCGGGGTCCAGCTCTCTAAAAAAAAGAGAAGCATTACAGGGAAAACCTCGTTTCTTCCGACACGAGGCCCGGGTACCATTCAATTTGGCCTAGAATAGACACTTTGAATGGATCTGGTTGCATAGCTTGCCCCAGCCAGAAGTATTCCAGCGGAGCTCAGCACATTTTACTTGTGACCAACACCCAAGACACTGGTGAAAAAACTGAGGTACCCCCGGTAAGGGGAAGGGTTATATGGGGAATTGAACTTCCTGTCTAGGGTGTGCCAGTGTCCATCACCTGAAGGTGCTGTATAACATACACACACATACAAACTTTCCTTTTCTGCTATTGAAGCACTGTCAGGGTGGGGTCCCAATTCTCCACCGTTAAGTCGAAGAAAACGACGGGACACATGCTCCAATGCAATCCTTTTACTTGATCAATTTAGAAAATGTACAAACATGCAAGCCACTGTACAGTTGCAAGCATCACTGCACTTCATCAAACTTATCTGGCTGTGTGTAACATAATGCCACAAAACTCATGTCTTTATCCTAAACACAAGGTGTGCCCCACAGGTGTATAACCCAATTATCTAACCAAATCAATCCTACGTTAAATTAACCCCCTAATGCTAAATGGCAAACAGACCAATCACAAAATAAACATGAACACAATTGACTATATAAGCTATATTGTACAATTTTTCTTGCACAAATCTTTTGTACTAAAATGAAAAAACTCAAACTTTTTTTTTTTTAGAAACAAAAAGGAACAATTAAAAATAAAGGGAGGGAAAAAAAGGGAAAAAAAAAAAAGGGGGAAAACAAAAAAAGTATATACTTCCCATATGGAACAAACCCCATGTACTACCTAACCATTACATATTATAAAGTATGTAAAAATAACATCCCACTCCTCTCTCTAAGAATAATCAAAACAAGTAATTAAATGTTAATAATTCTCAATGTTGCTACATCTGAACATTGCTTCCAAAAGATCAACTTCAATAAAAAATTCCCCCATTCCAAATTCTGTACCATTTGAAAAAGGGGAAATTTTTTTTTTGAAGATGATCTTCTGGAAACAATGTTCAGATGTAGAAATATCAAGAAGAATTATTAACATTACTTGTATTGTTTAATCTTATGCACCATACACACGGTCGGACATTCCGAAAACAAAATCCTAGGATTTTTTCCGACGGATGTTGGCACAAAGTTGTTGGAAAATTCGATCATTCTGAACGCAGCGACATAAAACACGTACGTCGGGACTATAAACGGGGCAGTAGACAATAGCTTTCATCTCTTTATTTATTCTGAGCATGCGTGGCACTTTGTGCTTCGGATTTGTGTACACACGATCGGAAATTCCGACAACGGATTTTGTTGTCGGAAAATTTTATAGCCTGCTCTCAAACGTTGTGTGTGTTGGAAAATGTGTGATGGAGCCCACACAAGGTCCTATCACACATTTTCCGTAGGAAAATCCGACCATGTGTACGGGGCATTATTTGTCATTATGATTGGTCTGTTTTCTATGTAGCATTAGGGGGTTAATTAACGTAGGATTGATTTGATTAGACAATTGAGTTATAAACATATGGGGCACAACTTGTGTTTAGGATAAAGACAAACTGTACAGTAGCTTGCATACTCATACTTTTTCTAAATTGTAAAAGGATAGGGGGGGAGGGGGAGGGGGAGGGGGAGAGAGAGAGAGAGAGAGAGAGAGAGAGAGAGAGAGAGAGAGAGAGAGAGAGAGAGAGAGAGAGAGAGAGAGAGAGAGAGAGAGAGAGAGAGAGAGAGAGAGAGAGAGAGAGAGAGAGAGAGAGAGAGAGAGAGAGAGAGAGAGAATGAATAAAATTACTTTTTTTTTTTTAACTAACTTTTATAACTAACCGGTTTCAGTTTTTTTTTTTTTTTTTATTTAAGAGCAATGGGCGGAAGTGACATTTTAATGTCACTTCCGCGCCCTGCAATGGTATGGAGCCGGGTGGGAGCCATCTTCCCCTCACTCATCTCCATACCACAGACGTGACAGGACCGATCACCTTAGCCACTATAGACGGCTCCGGTAAGCGGCAGAGGACACCGGAATGCAGCGGGAGGACCCCCCATCTCCCGCCGGTGATAAAAGTAATCTCGTAGTTAATCCGCCGCAGAGACCACTTTTATTTGAAAGCGGGCTGGCAGCTGAAGAGGATACCGGGGTTATAGCAGCTAGATGCTGTCATAACGATATCGCTCTTCAAAGTACCAACATATAATGATGGAGGACAGTCCATAAGTGGTTAAAGTGTATGTAATCCCGAAACTTTTTTTTTTTTTTTTTTTATTAAGGCTTGCACAGTATAGGATTTCATGTAATCTGAGGCCAGTCTTGCCATGAAGAGTTAATCCAGCTCTGAGCAGTCCTCTTATTTTTTTTTACTGAAATAAAAACTGACACACAGAGAAATAGGGGTCAGTTTCTCCCCCTTGCTGTGAGTGACAGGCGATTTACATATCTCATGCACAAGCCTGAGAGAGACATTCTGTGTACTTCAGATCCCTTCCTCCTCTCTTCTCCAGCTCTCCCAGGATTGGCTGCTCCACACCTTAGCATGATTTTGCATGCTGAAGTCATGTGGTGACTTTTCTGGGTTTTGACTGGATGTTAGTGATCATAGCAGAAGTTCAGTGTAAGAAATACAGAGAAAATGCATGTTGACAAGGGGAGTGTAGAGGTGGGCAGGGAGTCTACTGACATCATGACTCCACCCACCAAGCCCCAGACAACAGACCCACCTACAGAATCTGCAGTATTTCGGGTCTCATGACAGGGGAGACATTTGATAGGTAAGGATACATGCAGGAGGCATGTATATCCTTATAGATAACCACTATGGCAGTAGCTTAGAAAGGATGAGAGTGGGTTTACATTCACTTTAAAAAAAAGGTAGTCACTGGGATCCCTCAATTACTGATACTGAAGGAGTAACAAAGGGTCCTCACAATGGAGATATCCAGGATCTTCAGCTAGCCTGGCGTTGGTGCACTTGGTGTCCTGTTGAGCAGAATAAACAAAGGGGTACTTTAAAGTACCCCGATAGGCAAAGTAGAATGTAGTGACTGTTCATCCGGATGCAAGTGCTCCTACAAATGTAGGCACTGGTGATGCAATGTTGCCTGACTACCATGTCTTTAAAGATGGGCAAATGCCAGCTCACCCGTCCTGCGACCAAAGGATCAAGCGACCAGTTCACCGAAAAACCCAACTGGCCACCTTGTAACTATAGCCAGGATCCCTCTCAGGCTGAATGTCCATCACCAACCAACTCCTGGAACTGTGGCAGGATCAACACACTGACCTCTGCAACTGTGGCTGGATGGATCCCCTCCATAGGTAACAGCAGCCCCTCAGATAACATCTGTGTCTCTCTCACTCCCTTATCTACTGACTTTTACCTCAGGACACAAAATGGAATCTGTTACTTTCCTGTCAGCAAAGCCTGCTGGGATTTGTATTCTCCATGTATAGCAGTCTATTGGGCAGTTGTGTGGGAACTGCATGTCCCAGAATCCATTGCAGCTCTGCCAGCAGTAAAGTACAGTCTCTCCCGTTGGCTGTTGTAACTGTGCCGTTAATTGGTTTTCTTCTTCCGCCCAATAGGGGCACAAGAGAGGCTGCTAAATGCACAGCTCTGTGTCTGACATACAGTCATCTGTGTTTATGTACATGCAGCCCATCTTTGTTAACCACTTCAGCCCCGGACCATTATGCTGCCTAAGGACCAGAGGACTTTTTCCAATTTGGCACTGCGTCGCTTTAACTGCTAATTGCGCGGTCATGCAATGCTGTACCCAAACGAATTTTGCATCCTTTTCTTCCCACAAATAGAGCTTTCTTTTGATGGTATTTGATCACCTCTGACGTTATTTTTTGCGCTATAAAACGGAAAAACCGAAAATTTTGAAAAAAAAAAATATTTTCAACTTTTTGTTATAAAAAAAAAAATCCAATAAACTCAATTTTAGTCATACATTTAGGCCAAAATGTATTCCGCCACATGTCTTTGGTAAAAAAAAAGTCAATAAGTTATAGCGTCTACAAGCTAGGGTACATTTTCTGGAATTTACACAGCTTTTAGTTTATGACTGCCCATGTCATTTCTTGAGGTGCTAAAATGGCAGGGCAGTACAACCCCCCCCCCCCCAAATGACCCCATTTTGGAAAGTAGACACCCCAAGGAAATTGCTGAGAGGCATGTTGAGCTCATTGAATATTATTTTTTTTTGTCCCAAGTGATTGAATAATGACAAAAAAAATAAAAAAAAAACAAAAAAAAGTTGTCACTTCATGATATATTGCTCACACAGGCCATGGGCATATGTGGAATTGCACCCCAAAATACATTCAGCTGCTTCTCCTGAGTATGGGGATACCACATGTGTGGGACTTTTTGGGAGCCTAGCCATGTACGGGGCCCTGAAAACCAATCACCGCCTTCAGGATTTCTAAGGGCGTAAATTTTTGATTTCACTCCTCACTACCTATCACAGTTTTGAAGGCCATAAAATGCCCAGATGGCACAAACCCCCCCCCCCCAAAGGACCCCATTTTGGAAAGTTAACACCCCAAGCTATTTGCTGAGAGGCATGGTGAGTATTTTGCAGATCTCATTTGTTTTTGAAAATGGGAGACAGACAAGAAAAAAAACTTTTTTTTTCTTTTTATAATTTTCAAAACTTTGTGACAAAAAGTGAAGTCTGAAAAATACTCACTATACCTCTCAGCAAATAGCTTGGGGTGTCTACTTTCCAAAATAGGGTCATTTGGGGGGGGGGGGGGGGGGTTGTGCCACCTGGGCATTCCATTGCCTCCGAAACTGTGATAGGCAGTGAAAAGTGAAATCAAAAATTTACGCCCTTAGAAAGCTTAAAGGCGGTGCATGGTTTTCGGGGTCCCGTACGTGGCTAGGCTCCCAAAAAGTCTCACACATGTGTTATCCCCGTACTCAGGAGAAGCAACAGAATGTATTTTGGGGTGTAATTTCACATATTCCCATGGCATGTTTGAGCAATATATCATTTAGTGACAACTTTGTGCAAAAAAAAAAAAAAAAAAATAATAATTGTCTCTTTCCCGCAACTTGTGTCACAATATAAAATATTCCATGGACTCGACATGCCTCTCAGCAAATAGCTTGGGGTGTCTACTTTCCAAAATGGGGTCATTTGGGGGGGTTTTGAACTGTCCTGGCATTTTATGCACAACATTTAGAAGCTTATGTCACACATCACCCACTCTAACCACTTGAAGACAAAGCCCTTTGACACTTTTTGTTTACATGAAAAAAAATATTTATTTTTTGCAAGAAAATTACTTTGAACCCCCAAACATATATATTTTTTTAAAGCAAATGCCCTACAGATTAAAATGATGGGTGTTTCATTTTTTTTTCCACACAGTATTTGCGCATCGATTTTTCGAACGCATTTTTTGGGGAAAAAAACACACTTTTTTAAATTTTAATGCACTAAAACACACTATATTGCCCAAATGTCTGATGAAAAAAAAAAAGATGATCTTAGGCCGAGTACATGGATACCAAACATGACAGGCTCTAAAATTGTGCACAAACGTGCAGTGGAAACAAAATATATACATTTTTAAAAACCTTTAAAAGCCTTTACAGATTACCACTTTAGATTTACAGAGGAGGTCTACTGCTAAAATTACTGCCCTCGATCTGACCTTCCTGGTGATACCTCACATGCATGGTGCAATTGCTGTTTACATTTGACGCCAAACCAACTCTTGCGTTAGCCTTAGCACGAGAGCAGGGGGGACAGGGGTGCTTTTTTTTTTTCTTTATTATTTTTTTGCTTTTTTATCTTATTTTTGAACTGTTCCATTCATTTTTTTTAATCATTTTTATTGTTATCTCAGGGAATGTAAATATCCCCTATGATAGCAATAGGTAGTGACAGGTACTTTTTTTTTTTTTAAATTGACCTTAGACCTCTCCTCTGCCCTCAAAGCATCTGTCCACACCAAGATCGGTGTGATAAAATGCATTCCCAATTTCCCAATGGCGCTGTTTACATCCGGCGAAATCGAAGTCATGAAACGCTCGTAGCTTCCGGTTTCTTAGGCCATAGAGATGTTTGGGGCCACTCTGGTCTCTGATCAGCTCTATGGTCAGCTGGCTGAATCACCGGCTGCATTCTCAGGTTCCCTGTTGAGACAGGAGAGCCAGAGAAAATCACGGAAGATGGTGGGGGGGGCATTCCCTCCCACTGCTTGTAAAAGCAGTCTAGAGGCTAATTAGCCACTAGTATTGCTTTTACATTAAAGCCGACCGCTGGCTGAAAAGAATGATACCAAGATGGTACCTTAACCTGCAGGCATCATTCTGGTATAACCACTCAAAGTCGTGAATGGCGTACCTGAAGACATAAAAATGGTTAATAAAACACATTAAACAGTAAAGTATAAAAAATTGCATACCTGAAAAGCAAACATGATAAAACATAACAATAAAACATTGCAGAACAGAATACAGTAAAAAAGAGCAGAACAAGAAAGAGAGAGAGAACAATAAAACGACAACTTTTTTTTTTTACACTTTTTTTTTGTAACTAACTTTTAGAACTGTAACCGGTTCCAGGTTCGGGTCTCTCAAAATGCGATGGCATCTTGGGAGACCCTGTGAAAGTGTGCCTAGTCTGTGCAATGCTGTACGCTACGCTAATACTCAACTAGTGTATGGTAGCGTTCAAAACATTCACCAATGCAAAGACCAGGATTGTCAGGACAGGAGGGACAATAATAGTGGGTGTCACGCCTATATCCGCGCTTGCTGCAGACACATCTTTTTTGGGGGGTTCCTTGGGTAGGGGTACTCGGGAGGACATAAAGAAAATGCCTCTCATGCAGCCGACTGCATTTGGTTGGGGATGTGAATGGGGGAAGTACGGGCGCTGCAAAAGTGGTGGGTTCCCTATTAGGTATGGCGAATGCAGCCGGAAGGGCATTATGGGCACGACGGGCCTGTTTGTCTTCTTCTTGGTGGCAGCGGGACACTACTTGTGCTTGCCACCTCACCAGCTTGAACTGCACTTATGGGACTCACCACGTCACCTAGTGTTACTGCAGTGCTGGTTTGACTATGACAGGGGTGTACTAGGCTGCTGGTGCTTGCCAGTTCACCGAAACACTACAAAAAAAAAAAAAAACTGTTAGCGATTGCAGGGATCAGGCCTGACTCTGCAAACGCTGCAGTTATGCGTTTAGTGTTTTGTAAGTGACAGTGATCGATCGATACTGCACTTGTGTGCTGGGCCAGGTGGAGGGGCAAAACGCAGGTGCTATCAGGTATCTGGGCTGATCCCGCTAACACTGCGTTTTTGGGAACCCTAAACTGCTGGGGACACTAGTATAGATCTGATCAAATATTGATCCGTTCAGATACTATACCACTAAGGGAGGTGTACAGTGCGTGCGTGCGTGGGTGTTAGCGGTACTGGCGCTAACCTGACGCTGCTTGGGGCGACGCATATCACCGCCGGGCGATCAGGGGGCTAAACCTTTATTTGGTAATAAACGGCGGGTGCCCTGACACTATAAAAAAAAAAAATTAACTAACCAGCATCACCCGTAACAGTTATACGGTGATCACTGGTTTAAGGGTTAACTAGGGGGCAATCAAGGGGTTAAAACCTTTATTAGGTAGTATATGGGGGTCCCTGGCGCTATAAAACGCTGACGGCGAACCTATATATTTACCTCTTTAACTAGCGTCACCAGTGACACTAATACAGCAATCAGAAAAATGATTGCTTAGTTACACTGGCGATGGGGGGGGGGGGGTGATCAAGGGGTTAAAACTTAATTAGGGGGGTACCCTAGACCTAAAGGGGGTTAACACTTACTGCCCTACCACACTGTCACAAACTGACACCAATGCAGTAATCAGAAAAAAAAACTGCTTGGTGTCAGTGTGACGGGGGGGGGGGGGGGATCCGGGGGTAAAGGGGGTGTAATGTATGCCTGGCATGTTGTGTGTGTGTTTTACCATCACTCGGATGTCTTCTCTCCTCAGCGCCGGAACGGAAAATACAGAGCCGAGGAGAGATGACATCATTTCCTCTGCTGCTGTTTACCATACAGCAGCAGAGGAATGATCTCATTGGTCAGTAGCGATCGCTGGGGGGGGGGGCCCATGAATGGATGGCCTCCCCCTCACCTCTGATCGCCGGGGGACAAATGCCAACCGCCTCGGGCACCGGGGGGGAATCTGACCCCCAGCCCGCGGGAGGCAGATCACGTACAAGTACGTGATTATGCCTGCCCGTGCCATTCTGCCGACGTATATCGTCCTGAGGCGGTCGGCAAGTGGTTAAAAGAAGGAAGAAAGGAGTACCTGTCACTACCTATTGCTATCAAAGGGGATATTTAAATTCCCCGCGATAAAAAAAATAAAATAAAATACAAAACGCACCCCTGTCCCCCCGTGCTTACACGCAAAGGCGAACGCAAGCGTCAGTCTGGAGTCATATGTAAGCAGCAATTGCACCATGCATGTGAGGTATCACCGCAAGGGTCAGATCGAGGGCAGGAATTTTAGCAGTAGACCTCCTCTGTAAATTTAAAGCGGTAACCTGTAAAGATTTTTATAAAATGTAGTTTGTCGCCGATGCACGTTTGTGCGCAATTTTAAAGCATGTCGTGTTTGGTATCCATGTACTCTGCATAAGATCATATATCTATACCTATACCTATATCTATAGATAGTGGGTTTTAGTACATTAAAACTTTCAAAAAAAGTGCGTTTCCCAAAGAATAAAAAAAAAACAAAAAAAAACAAAAAAAAAAACACATGCGTGTGAAAAATCGATGCTCAAATACTGTGTGAAAAAAAAAAAATAAAAAAAAAAAATAATAATAATAATAATTACAATACCCACCATTTTAATCTGTAGGGCCTTTGCTTTTAAAAAAAAAAATATATATAATGTTTGGGGGTTCAAAGTAATTTTCCTGACGCCTTCATGGCAGCACACACTGGGTTGTGACTCCGCCTCCACAACCTGACAGGATTGGACTAGCTATAAAAGTTGGAGAGATGACCCTCACCATTCTCTTTTTTATCCCCACCTGACAAGATGGATGGACATCGCAAAGCCTCTTACCGCATCGCCCCAGCAGGTTCAAGCCTCTCCTGTTTGGAAGTCCCTCCTGTACAGTCTCTAAAAAGGAGCTTCTATGAAGGGAACCCCGCTCTGGTGGTCTCAGGGGCATCAGCACAGAACATTTGGCACAAAGTAAGCTTTAAAGAAGCTTCAGAGATTGCAGTGGTCTCCACTTTCACTTCCAGTTATTATTCTTCCCCTTCTGCTATTTATTCCTTATGTATTTTTCTTCCTTTCTTACCTCTGGGACCTGTAGTCCCACAGCGCTCAGTTAAGTCTATCATGGCCACCGCATGTCTCGTCCCGCATTGTGCATGCGCGGTAGGCCAAGATGGGGCCGTTCTAGCCTTTTTTCCAGTTTCCAACATGGCGCCGGAGTCATCGCGACGCTTCTGCGCAGAAAAGTCATTTTGCTGCGACGGCGGCAGTCTTTTTAAAAGAGGACTCTGGATTTGGGGGGGGGGGTGTCTGTATTCTTGTTATGATTCCAAGCTGCGCTTCTGCACATCATTGCTCAGAATCACTCTATTGGGGCCAGGTAAGTGCTCTTAGGTTCCCACTTTCCAATATTACAGGGACTTCCTTGTATGTCATATTTTTCACAAAAAATAAAAAAAATAATTATATATATATATATATATATATATATATATATATATATATATATATATATATATATATATATATATATATATATATATATATATATATATATATATATATATATATATAATGCTTCTTAACTCCTTCTAGACTACTTCTAGACTACTTCTGTTTCCTGCCTGCTCTCATCCTCACCGCTCATGGAGACCACTGCCCAAGCAGACCCCACCCATGGCCGATAAGGTAAGGGGCTGTCCGCTTCAGTGGTAAGTATTGGAGAGAGAAAAGAAAGAGCATATCTTCTAACAATACTCCAGACAGCCCTTCCAGGTCTAAATCAAGACGCAAAGAGAGGTCATGTCATACCTCAAGCAGAAGATCCCGCAGAAGCCGGTCACGCTCATCTCATCACAGGCACTCAAAAAAAAAACGGGCCTCATTCCCTCTGACAGGAGATCCAAGACATCAAGAGGTCCTGCTTACATGGGTAACCTTCCCAAAAGGTACAGAGAAGCCAAAACCTATAGACCGGGTAAAGAGTTTAAAAGAAACTGGAGGAACACACAGTCATCCTTCGTGAGGATGCGGAAAACCAAGGCCACCTCCTTCTGACAAACAGCAGAAGTCCTTTTGAAGATACGCCCGCCCATCCTCCGAGGGTGGGCGCCAGACTCAAAAAATTCACACAAATATGGTCAGAAAACATCAAGGACCCTTGGACCATTTCCACGATCAATTTCGGTCACAAGTGGAGATTCTTGGACAGGATTCCCAGAAACCACTTTCTTCCAACCAAACTCCTGTCTTCTCCAGACAAGAGAAGGATCCTTCTGAAGTACATAACAGAATTAAAACAAAAAGGCCATTTTGGAGGTTCAACTGTGTCAAAGAGGCTCTTTGACCAAAGCTCTTCTGCCCGTCATCGCATACCTCAGAGAGAGGTCTAAGAGTACACCATTATCTGGACGACATACTTCTTCTAGCAGAAAGTCGCCAGGTACTGATACAACAGCAAGAGATCTTACTAGCAACCCTGCAAGTTTTCGTTTTCGAACTGGCAGAAAAGCAAGCTCCAGCCCACACAGAAGATGGTATTTCTGGGAGCAGAACTAGACACCATCCAGAACAGAGTACAGCTCCCTCAGGAGAAAATTATGCCCTTGATCCAGAAAATTCAGAGGCTAATCTCAGCTACACGCTTACCAGCCAGAGTGTGTATGAGTGTCCTGGGTTCCATGTCTGCAACTCTGCCCATGAACCAGTGGTCCCAAAGGCCCACGAGAATCTTACAGAATTCCTTTCTGAGGCAGAGGAATGGAGTATCAGTGCTTCAGAATCTACATACACAGGTATGTGAAACAATCGATGTGGTGGTGGACGCGGTCCAGCAACCTCAAGTGGTACAAACCTATAGTTCCTCCACAGCCAGAGGTGGTCACTTCAGACACCAGCCATAAGGGATGGGGAGCTCATTACCAAAATCTAGCAGCCCAAGGGCAGTGCAAGTTTCAAGCTCACGGTATAGTATCAAATATACTAGAACTCAGAGCAGCCTTTCAGGCGCTTCTGGCCTTCACTCCATACCTGGCAGGGAAGAACGTGGTGATTCAAATGGACAGCAGAGTCACTGTAGCATATATTCAGAGGCAAGGGGGTACGAGGAGTCGCACATTAATGGAGGAAGTACGCCCTATCATGGATTGGGCACAAGTGCATCTAATAGACCTGAGAGCGGTGTATGTCCCAGCAGCTCAGAACATGCTGGCAGACTATTTGAGCAGGGAACTTCTCTCAAACAACGAGTGGTCATTGAGCCAACAGGCCTTTTCCCTCCTATCAAGAACGTGGGGAATACCGGAGATCGACCTAGCAGCTACTCCTGCTAACACCAAATGTCGGAGATTTCTGTCAAGAGCGGCTTTCCTGGCAGCCGAGGTTATGACCCATCCATGGAATTTCAAGCTGGGTTACATTTTTCCACCAGTACCCCCTAATTGCGAAGTTCCTATCCAGGCTTCGGAGATCATCAGCCACAGTAATAGCAGTAATTCCTCTTTGGCCGAGGAGGCCTTGGTTCACAACCCTACTACAGCTCAGCCTGCAACAACCGCTGCCTCTCCCGGTAACATCAGAACTCCTATCCCAGGGTCAATACCTACACCCAGCACCAGAGAAATTACACTTGACATCATGGAAATTACAAGGACAAGGCTGCTAGAGCAGGGATGCTCGCAGGAGGTAATTTCAACTTTTACAGGCAAGAAAAAGCACCAACAAAACAAAAATCACAAGTCTGGAATAGGTTTTGTTCACTGGCTCAACAAAAAAATTGGAACCCAGTATCACCAGAGCCACCACAAGTTCGGGAATTCCTTCAGTTGGGTATTAATAAAAGATTGAGCTACCCCTTAAGTACCCTTAAAGTCCAAGTTTCGGCCCTATCGGCGAAAAAAGGCATTAGATGGGCCCTATACCCTCTGGTGATCCAGTTCATGAAGGCTTGCCTAAAAATCAGACCTCAAAAAAAAACAAAAAAAAAAAACAAAACACATTTCCGGCATAGGATCTCTCTACAGTACTTGAAGCATTATCAAAACCTCCTTTTTTTCCGGTTGAGTCAATTTCACTTTGGAACTTGACTTTGAGGTTAACCTTCCTTATAGCCATTACATCTGCGAGAAGAGTTTCAGAACTTAAAGAACTACTGATAACAGAACCATACCTAGTCCACTATCCCGATAGAGTGGTATTGAGGCCCTCGGAGCATTTCACTCCCAAGGCATCATCCTCTTTTCATTATAATCAGGACATCACCCTTCCAACCTTTACTAACGACCAAGGCGAGCCTCATGCATTGGATGTCAAAACTGTCATCATTACCAACTATCTGGAAACTACAGCTTCCTTCAGAAAGTCGGATACTCTTCTCATAATTCCACACTGGCCTAGGAAGGGTCATCCAGCAACTTCTCGAACGATCACATGCTGGCTGGTTAACACCATAAAAAAGGCATACTCTACTCAGCAACTAATTATCCCGGAAGGCATCAGGGCACACTCAATCAGGGCAGTGGCAACCAGTGTGTGCTGCCATGAAGGCGTCAGGAAAAATGGAAAATTGTATACTCACCTTTCGGTAATTTTCCTTTCCTCACGCATCTTCATGGCAGCACACAGGTTCCCACCCTGTTCTTAGATGGTATATACACAGAGAATGGTGGGGGTCATCTCTCCATTTTTGTAGCTAGTCCAATCTAGAGTCGATAGTTTTTACTTTATTATATACTTGCTTGTTTTTACTACTATATTTCTGCCTTTTTTCTCTTTTCCCCATGTCCCCTTCTATTTTGATGTACCTCATATGCATCTTTTAGTTGTTGATATGTTCTCTTGCCTATCACTATCATTTCATGGCAGTTTTTTGTGTAGAAATGATGGTTCCCTTACTTCCATATCTGCAATATCTGCTCATGTCAGCATTGAGGTTTATCCCATTTGATGGTTTTTTTTTGTTTTTTTTTGTTTTTGTTTGTTTTTGTTTTTTTAGTAAATTAAATTTTTAGCTTTGTTTTTCTTTTTATTTTGTAATATTTTTTAGTAAATCCCACTTCGCTTATGATGTTGTTTTTAATCATTTTGGGAGTACTGAATATGCAGCATATAATGGCACTTTTTTATCTCCCCTCTGCTGACAGCTGGTGTTAACCTTAGGTCTTGGCCGTGTCCATAGGCTGTTAGCACCTAGATGACGGTACATGACACTAATCATAGCTTCACCTACGATCGTGTTGCCATATAGTTAATAACCAAGAAAATGGCTGCCCATTAGCGATGAGAACTATTTAAAGACATCCATTGTGCCTCCATGCATCCCCTGATCAAGTCACGTGGTGTGTGACGTCACGCGTAGGGACAGGCACTCTATGCTGACTGAGGCTTACGAGCTTGCCGCTAGTTGGAGATAAGCAGTTTTTTGATCTGTGTTATGCGAGTACCCTTTACTGTTTGAATAAAACTGACTTTTGGTCATACAATACTACACTATCTGGGACCCTCTTTTTTCTATTTGTGCCCCCTGTACCTTCTGAGGGACTAAGTTCTTGGATCAGGAATCCAGGCCTAAGAATAGAGAAAAAGGCTGCTATTCCCAGCACTGGTTATATGCGGATACCCTATTACCTTAAGGTAAGGGGCCATTTTTTGCACCAAGAGGAGCACTATCTTTCATTGATTCAAGCACTTCACTATAGTATGTGCATGTCAGAAAGACGATTCACCTCGTAAAGGACTATTTTCCATATGTTTGTGTTCACTTACTATTGCATTTGGATATCGTGGACTGTGTGAAATATTTTTTCACCTGGACTTTCTTGTTGCACCAGACACTTTGTTTTTACTGTACGCTTGCTGTGTGCATGTCATGCACAGCATCATACTGTTTACACTGTACATTTTGCACTTTATACAGGAAGGTGTTTCACTGCAGAATTTTTCACATTTTTTGTATTGCACAATTTATTTTATTAAGGATACTCATTAGTGCTATTTATGTTCGTTGTGATTGCACTTTTAACACTTCTGCAACTGTTTTTATATATTATCTGTCACATAACATTTACTGTTTATCACTGGTACTAGTCGCTATTTAAGGCCTCATGCACATGAGACGCCGGTGCAAACTCTGCTGAACACGTTTTTAAAAGCTGAAACCAGCATTTAGAAACGCCTGTTTTGCCGCGTTCGCATGCCACATTTTACTGCGTTTGCGTCTAGAAGCGTCTGCAGAGCAGAAAATTACATTTTGCGACCCAAATTTGGGGCCCTGTATCTCAGGGCCACTTGGTACTAGGAACCTCAAATGTGGTGTGCTAACACAGTGGAACTAGCACTACAACATATCCAAATTTGAGGTCTCTAGCACCAAGTGGCACAGAGATACGGGGCCCCAAATTCGGGTCGCAAAATGTCAAGCACTTTTCTGCAGCAGAGAAAGACATTTTGTGACCCGATTTGGGGCCCCATATCTCGGGGCCACTTGGTGCTAGGATCCCCAAATTTGGATATGTTGTAGTGATAGTTCCACTGTGTTTGCACAGTGTAGCGTGTAGCTAGGGTTCCTAGCACCAAGTGGCCCCGAGATATGGGGCCCCAAAGTCGGATCATAAAATGTTCCTTTAAAAACACTTATAAACACAAACGCGGCACCGGCATTTAGCAGCGTTTGGCGTCTGAACCCATTTTTTTGCTTCTGGAAAAACGAGGTTAAAAGGCAACTGCCTAAAAACGCCAAAAAACGAGACTGCGTACATGGACACATAGGATAACATTAAATGGGTTCAGGGGCAGTTGGGAAAAAAAAAAAAAAAAAAGTGTCAAACTGCCTCTGAACGCGAGTTTAACAGCGTCTCGTGTGCAAGAGGCCTAACCCCTGGGGTTCTTTTGTCTTTTAGTGTTGTACACCACTAGCACTGTCACTTTAGCATATTTAATTTTCTTGCTGGATTAGCGCAGCACCACCCCATTATTCCATTTCACTGATTATTAGGGTCTGGTTGTACCCTATTCGATGCAGGTAGCTCTTCCACTCACTCCGCTTTATTATACATGATAGCGCAGGAATAACCACTAAATATTTACTGGTAACGTTCTTTCCCGGAGTCTTTCAGGAAAGCCACCTGAGAGACCTTGGCTCCTCCCCTCTGTAGGAAACACCGCGCCAGCCTTCTATAAAATTTCCTCCTCCCCTGCTGGCTCCTCAGTTCTTTAAAGAGCACCTCCAGTCCGCTGGGGAGACACAAGAACATATGATACACATAATTAACTATATCACATTTCCTGTAAGGAAATCTTCATGTCGTAATACACATTTGGGTGGGTATCCGGCTGTCCTGAAAGACTCTGGGAAAGAACGTTACCAGTAAGCAACTTCGTTTTTCCCCTAATAGTCTTTCAGGACAGCTACCCGAGAGGATAAACAAGCACTTACCCCTAGGGCAGGACCACGGCTTGTAAGACCTTGTGTCCAAAGGTCTGATCTTTAGCCGCCCAAAGATCCACTCTATAGTGTCTTACAAAAGGTGACAAAGCTAGACCAGGTTGCCGCCTTACAAATATGTTCCGGCGTTGCTCCAGCTCTCTCCGCCTGCGATGCTGCCCTTGTGGAGTGTGCCCTGATACCCTCTGGGATCTGCATACCTCCTAACTTATAAGCCTGTTAAGTGGCTTTTTTTGGCCATCTAGCTATCGTACGTTTTGAGGCCTTGTGTCCTTTCTTTGCTCCAGAACTTCAAATAAGGAATCGGTCTTCCTAATATCTCTGGTTGCATGTAAATAATGTAAAACGCATCTCCTGACGTCTAAATTATTAAAAACTATACCTCTTGTTCCTTAGAGGGATTTGGACAGATCGAAAGTAACAATCTCCTGGTCTCTGAAATGTCAAGGCCACTTTAGGCAGAAATCCCGGATCCATTTTAAAGATTATGTGATCTAGAAAAATCTGAAAAAAAGGGGGTCTGATTGATAGGGCCTCTAACTCAGACACTTTTGGCTGTAGTAATTGCTACCAGAAAAACTGCTTTAAGCGTCAGCATCTTCAGGTTGCAATAATCTAATGGTTCAAAGGGGTCTGCTGTCATAGTTTGCAGCACTAATGACGGACCCCGCTTTGGAAAGACTGTACTTTGTATAGGTCTTTGTCTGCTCACAGATCTAAAGAGTCTGATTATCCACGGATTAGATGCTAATCTCCTTTCCTAGTAAACCGAAAGAGCTGACACCTGACTCTTGAATGTGCTAAGGCTTAGTCCTTTGTCTATACCGCTCTGTAGAAACTCCAAGACTGCCACTGAACTTTGTGTATTGAAATTATTATCTGTGCACCATCTGTTAAAGCACTTTCATACTCTCTGGTAGATGTTACGTGTCTCAACCTTCCTGCTCTTCAGTAATGTCTCTATTAGACGGCCTGAGAACCCTTTTGCTTCCAGCAGCTGCTCCTCAGATACCATGCTGCCAAGTTCCACCTTTCCACTTGGGGGCAGTGTACTGGGCCCTGGGAAAGTAGATCTTCCTGGATTGGTAATAACCAGGGGGGGTTCTTTGAGCATAGAGAACCACAGTCTCCTGGGCCAGTGAGGTGCTATGAGAATTAGTGTGGTATTCACTGTACGCAATTCCCTTATTACCGCTGGTAGTAGTACTGGTGGGGGAAAGGCATAGCATTTGTTGAATGCCAACCTCTGTGTTAACGCATCTACCCCGAGCGCTCTGTCCTCTCTTTTCAGGGAGAAGAACACTGACTTTTCGGTTTTCCTTTGAGGCAAACAAGTCCACCTGAGGTATTCCCCATTTGAGCAATCTGCTCGAATACCTCCTGCTTTAGTACCCAATCGCCCTCTTTCACTTTTTTCCTGCTGAGGAAATCTTCCACTTTGTTTAAATCCCCTTTCAAGTGGACTGCTGACAATGAGAGTAAGTTTTCTTCTCCCCATTTCAAGATTTCCTCTGCTCAAGTCCACAGGGTTCTGCTTCTTGTTCCCCCATTTGTTTATGTAGGCGATCACCGACGAATTGTCAGATCTGACCTGCAAATGATGTCCTCTAAACTCTTTCTGGAAGGTTTGAAGTGCAAACCATACTGCTTTCAATTCCTTCCAGTTAGATGATCTCATCCTCTCCTCCTTTTGCCAAGTCCCTTGCGTTATCTGAGAGCCTAAATGTGCTCCCCACGCTAAGCCGCTTGCGTCTGTGGTTAAGAAACAGGAAATGGGTAGCTTCCACAGCCGTCTTTTGTTCACATTTCCTGTTCTCCTCCACCACCATAAAGTTCTTTTTCCCTTTGTTGGTATCAGAACTTTGGTATCCAATGACTCCTGCTTGTGGTCCCATATCTTTAACAGGAACATCTGCAGTGGTCGAAAACGCAGGTATATTTGTTGAGTGGGTTGTAGATTGGATTTCCCTAAATTTATCAACCAACCTAGACCCTCTAAGAATGTCTGCGTGTACTTGAGGTTTTCTAGTAACTCCCCGGGCGTTTCTGCAAACAGGAGAAGGTCGTCTAAATAGGCATATCCATTTTTGTCTTTGACCCGTAATGGTGCCAGAGCTTCGGCCAGAATTTTTCTAAAAATTCTGGGTGAGGAGAGGCCTAAGGGTAGAGCCTGAAATTGAAGGTGCATGATTTACTTTTCTGTTTTTATTGCTAACCTTAGGAACTTCTGACACTCTTGGTGTATCGGAATGTGAAGGTACGCATCCTTTAACCACTTGCTTACTGGGCACTTAAGCCCCCCTCCTATCCAGACCAATTTTCAGCTTTCAGCGCCGATGCACTTTGCGACCAAATGATTGGTCTTGGTCAGACAGCTGGTCTATCCGGTAGTGCTTTGCTAAGGTACTGAAGCTCGACCATGTCGCTGCCCTGCAGATCTGCTCCGGAGTTGCCCCTGCCTCCTCTGCGACCGAGGTTGCCCAGGCTCTAGTTGTGTGCGCTCTGATTTCACTAGGTGGAGTGAGATTCTGTGCCTCATAGGTAATCTGTATGGCCATCCTTATCCATCTGCTGATGGTACTTTTGGAAGCTTGTTTCCCTCTGTTGACTCCTGCATAGAGAACGAAAAGGGAGGTCGTTCTACGCCATCTTTCTTTCGAGATAAGTTATGAGCGTGTTCCTCACATTTAGTTTACTGTAAATGTCCCTTTTCCTACTATCCATGGTTGTTGGAAGTGAGGGTATGATGATGTTTTGGGTTCTGTGGAATGTAGAAGAGACCTTGGGTAGAAAGGCCGGATCTGGAGAGAGAATTATCTTGTCCAAATGTATCAGGCAGTATGGTTCTATTGTAGACAGAGCTTGGATTTCGCTCACTCTTCTGGCGGATACTAGGGCCAGAAGGAGCGCAGTTTATAACGTGAGGTTTTTGTCTGAGCTTTCTTCCATAGGTTCGAACGGAGGGGAAAGAAAGCCCTTAAGTACCGTGCCCATGTCCCAGGTGGGAGTTCTGTACACTTTGGCTGGTCTAGCTCTATTAAGTGCTATAAGGAATCGTCTTATCAGCAGATCCTCCGCTAGTCTAGTATCCATGACCGAGGAGAGTGCTGCAACTTGTACCTTCAGGGTACTTGGTGATATGTTTTTGTCTGCACCATCTTGTAGGAAGTCCAAAATTGTTGGAATTATCCCGCCGTTGGAGATTGATCTGTTTTTGTACCAAGAAACAAACTTATTCCTTATTTTCTCATAGATAGCCCTCGTTACCGGCTTCCTGCTGTTTAAGATGGTGTTGATCACTCTGTCTGACAGTCCTTTGTTCTGGAGTTTTACCCTCTCAGTAACCAAGCCGAAAGCTTCAGGATCTTGTGGTTCGGGTGGTTGACCGGGCCCTGTGACAGCAGATCCGGCCGGTCCATCAGTGTCAGCTGAGGTTGTATGCTGAGGTTTTTTAAGTGACTGAACCATGCTCTCTGGGGCCCGTGCGGTGCTATTAGTATCACCGTTGTTTTCTCTGCCTTGATTTTTTGAATTACCTTTGGGATTATGGCAGTTGGAGGGAATGCATAGCACAGATGCCATTTCCAGCTTTGGTTGAAAGCATCTACCCCGCTGTTGCCATCTGTAGGGTCCAGGGAAAAAAATATCGGTGATTTTGCATTTGCCTTGGAAACGAATAGATCTACTTCGGGTACTCCCCATTTTTGAGTGATTTGAGTGAAGGTTGTTTGGTTCAGTGACCATTCCGTTTGTCTTATCGTTATCCGGCTCATGAAATCTGCCAATGTATTGTCTGTTCCTTTCAGATGGATACCGGATATCGATCTTGTGTTTGCTTCTGCCCATAGTAGGATTGACTGTCAGCTTCATCAAGTTTTGGGACTTTGTACCACCTTGTCGGTTTAGGTATGCGACGGTCATGGCGTTGTCTGATTGTACTTTTACGTCTCTCCCCTGTAATGCTGGCTTGAAAGCTTTTAGTGCTTCCCCCACAGCTTTCAGCTCTCTCAAGTTTGAGGAGGCTTGGGACCATTTGGATGTCCATCTCCCTTGTGAGCACAGCCCTTCCATGTGGGCTCCCCATCCCAGGGCGCTTGCATCGGTGGTGATCCTGATTGGATCGACTTGAGCCCATCTGCGCCCCTTGATGTACCGAAGTGGGTTGAGCCACCAGTGGAGTGTTTGTTTGACTGTGGCTGGGACGGGAATGGACTTGTCTAGGGATGCTTGCCTGCCATCCCACTGAGACAGAATGTAGTTTTGTAGAGGTCTCATGTGAATCTGTGCCCAGGTGATGGCTGGAATGGAAGACGTCATCAGTCCTAGTATGGACATTCCGTGCCTGATTGTTGTGGAATGATTCCTTAAAAAAAAGGGAGGTAATTGCCTGTGTAATTTTTTTAGTCCTTTTCCTTTGTTAGGAAAATTTGACAGTCTGGAATCCAGCACATATCCCAAATATACCACTCTCTGGCTTGGGATCATTTGAGATTTTTCTGCATTCACTATCCATCCCAGGTTTTGCAGATAGAAAACAACCTGCGCACAAGTATGGCCTAAGATTTCCGCTGAGTCCGCAAAGAACAGTAGGTCATCTAAGTACGGTATTATTCCAATACCCTGCTGCCTTAAACCCTTTAATTCTTCCGCCATTATTTTTGAGAATATTCTTGGTGCCGAAGAGATTCCGAAGGGGAGAGCTGTGTACTGTAGGTGCAGAGTAGCTGCTGGCCCCTGAATTGCGAACCTCAGGAACTTTTGATGATCTTCCCTTATGGGGACATGTAGGTAGGCATCCTGTAGGTCTAGTGTTGCCATGAATGTTTCCCGCGGCAGGATGTTCCTGATCGAATAGATAGATTCCATTCTGAATCTCTTGTATTTTATCCCTCGGTTGAGTGGTTTGAGGTTTGTTATCAGTCTTAGCTTGCCTGACGGTTTTATTTTTGCGAAGATATGGGAGTAGAAGCCCCTTTGTTCCTCCTCCTGAGGAACGTGACGAATCACTTTCTGATCCAGCAGGTTCTGCAGGGATTCTAAAAAAACTCTTGCTTGGTCGCTGTCCTTTGGTAGCATGGTTGCTAGGTATTTGGTTGGGGGGGGCGGGTGGAGAATTCTATTGCGTAGCCGTCCGCTATGGTGCGCAATATAAACTTGTTTTTTGTTGTCTCCTCCCATTGGCGGGAAAAGGCCGCAAGTCTGCCCCCCACCTGGAGACAGTCATTGTTTTTTGTTCTTTTGGTTAGGAGGCTTGAGGATAAATTCACCTTTGCCTTTTTGTGTTTTGTTGACCCCAGCGCTTTTTTGCCCCTGGCTTGTTAAATTTCTTAAAATTACAAAAGGGCAACTTCCCTTGTTTCTTCTTGGTTTGAGGGAACCCCTTATTCTTTGCTGCAGTCCTGTCCAGGACCGTTTCTAGTTCAGGCCTGAAAAGTAGGTCTCCAGTGAATGGGATCCCACATAAACGGTTCTTGGAAGGGGCATCCCCTCACCAAGATTTCAACCACAGGGCTCTGCGGGCTGAGTTCAGTAGTGCTGTGGTCCTAGAGGATATTCTGACAGTTTCCGCTGAGGCATCTGCTAAGAAGGCTGCAGCTCTGGTTAGTGTGGGGATGGTTTTTATTAATTCTTCCCTGGGCGTGTCATTTTCCAGCAGTTCTTGCAGCTGGGTTAGCCAGATTAGCAAAGTCCGGGCTGTGCAGGTGGAAGCAATAGCTGGATTTAGGTTTGCCGCCCCTGCTTCCCATGCCCTTTTCAGGAGGGCTTCTATTTTCTTGTCCATGGGGTCGCTTAGGGTACCTGCATCATCAAAGGCCAAGTCAGATTTGTTTGTGATTTTTGCCAGAGAGGCATCCACCTTGGGGCATTTAGCCCAGGTTTTGATGTCTGCTTCCGCAAACGGGTATCTGCGTTTGATTGTGGCTGGTATAAAGTTATTTCTCTGGGTCTTCCCATTCTTTTTTGACTATGTCTTTAAGGGTTTGGTGCACAGGGAATGTTCTTGGTTTCTTGGGCTGTAGTCCTTTGTACATCCTGTCGTGTATAGTGAGTTCTGCGGTTTTCTGTTCTTTAATGCCTAGAGTGTCAGTTATGGCTTTAAGAAGACTGTGTCCTCTGAGGGAAACAGGCTGCACTCTGCAGTGTCATCTTCCTCCTCTGAGTCTAAACAGATTCCATCTTCCGATTCAGATTGCTCAGATTCATCTGAATCTACCTCTTGTTCTGCCTGTTCCTTGTTAGCAGCCAGAATGCATGTTCCGCTGGTAGATGGGATACTGGCCTGACCGACACTTGATGGCGCTTCTAATTTTTCAATAGCTGAGCTTAGTGGCGCCATGGTGCTCTGAATTTCTTGCTTAAAAGAGTTGAGCAGATCTTTCAAAAATCCCTGCGATTCTTTGGCCACCATTTTGTCTATGCATTTCTGACATAGGGGTTTTTTCCAATCTGGGGAAAGCCTGTGGCTGCATGAGGCACATGTTTTGCCTTCCTTTCCTCGGGGGTCTTCGCCTAGAAGCAAGCATAGTAAACAAAGTCCCCGTGAGGCAGGTGGTCAAAGGCTGCCTGTAAGTAGGCAGTTTTGTAGAAAGGTTAAGACAGAGATAACTCTAGAGTATTCTGGCTTACCTTGGAGCTGTCCTGGCTCGCAGGATCTGCAGGGCAGGGTGGAGAAGCGTCAGACATGATCAGCCACCAGGATCCTCTGCTTAGAGGGCCTTTTTAACTGCTTCCTGCATAAGCTCAGGCCCCGCCCCCAGCTGACCCCGTGCAGGTTGGTGGACACACCTGCACATGCCGCTGCCTTTTGGTGTACTCCTACATGGTACTGATAGGAAGGGACATGCATCAAAGGTTAATTTGCAACCTAATTGTGTATATTTACTTTTTATTTTATTTTTTATTTTTATTTTTTTTTCAAAAACTCCCGCCCCCGGAAGTCCTGAGTGTCCCGCTCTACCTCCTCATGGAGATAGGCTACGGGAAAATGGACGCCACCCGGAAACGGAACCGCCTCTGCTCCGGCGCCATCTTGGCACACCCACAGAGTCTCCATGGAGAAGCCTGTATGGCGGCGTGCCGAGGACGCCACCGCGCCACGCGGAGAGCGGGCGGCCGGTCAGACCAGCCGCATCTACTCAGGGGTATCAGCCGCGGCCACCTGGGGACAAAAAACGGCAGACAGAAGAGAAGGTAATAACCTACCCGATCTGTGTGCTGCTGCGGCGGTGGTGGGGGGGGGGCTGGGGACAGCCATCCAGTACATGTGATATCAACTGATGTATCCCCCTGGTGGCCTCACAGCGACAGCTGCCTTGAGAAGCTGCTTTCATGGAAAGCATATGAAGGAGATAGTCAGACCTGCTAATAAACAGAATAGCAGGCCCTAGAGCAGCGGCATGGGGGGGGGGGGGGATGACAGAGTCCTCCTGCAGCCTGGGGGGATGATTGCAGACCCCTCAGTAGGGGCAAAATCTCAGGCTTGAGCAAGGTTGCTCAGTGCTGCTCCTGCTCGCCATCCCAAGGCCCATTGGGCTGTATGGGATGCTGGCAGGGGGTCTCCTGCAACAAGCACAGAGACAGAGTGAAAAATAACAAACATTCTTTGCAGCTCCTGTGGGTCCGGAGGAAACACAAAACTGAGGCAGGCAGGTAAAACTGTGAAATTTATAATGGTGGACTAATGTGTTTCCTGTTTTAGGGAGGAGGAGGAGCCTATCTCTCGGATGCTGCCCTGGAAGACGATTCGAGAAAAACGATCACAGAGCTTGTGTTTTGATCATGTGATCAGCTGTCATTGGCTGACAGCTGATCACGTTAAGAGGCCGAGACTGGCCCCTTACTTGGATCGGTGATAACCCGAGTCTCAGTGACTTGTGATCACAGTGCGCTCCACGCGCGCCCTGTAGGGCACATGCACCGGGGAGGCCGTCATGACTGCCTCTCGGGAATTCGGGTCCGTGCTGTAGCCGTTATTCGGCTATAGCGCGGATGTCAACTGGTTAAGTCTAGGGAAACCATATAACAGTTTGGGGGCAATAGCGCCTTCACTGAGTATATGGAATCCATTCTGAACCTCTTGTAGGTTATGGACATATTTAGGGGTTTGAGGTTGAGGATCGGTCTGAATTTCCATGAAGCTTTTTGTACTCTGAATATGTGGGAGTAGAAGCCCTGCCCTCTCTCTTCCTTTGGTACATTGGCGATTACTCGTTGTTCTTTGAGCTCCTTTATGGATCTCATTAACCCTCTGGCCTTTTCCTTGTTCTTTGGAAGTTTGGTGGTGTTATAACCTGTTTGGGGTTGATCTTAAGAACTCTAGATGATAACCTTCCTTTATTGTCCTCAGAATAAACAGGTTGGAGGATATTCTCTCCCATTGTGGGAGGAAGGCCCCCAGTCTTCCTCCCACTGCGACTACCTTGTCATTTTTTGTTGTGGGTTTGCTCAGGGCTCCTCCCTTGCCTTTCCCTCTCTGAACCCAAGGTTTTCTCCGATTATCCGCCTTGGGTGTTGTAAAGCAGGATCTTGTGCCCCCTCTTTGCCTCCTTTTATTCTGTTGTGGTTGATTCCAATTTGCTTTGCGTTTTAATGGGAACGCTTTCTTTCTATCTGCTGTATGGTCCAGCACTTTCTCCAACCCTGGCCCGAACAGCAGGTCTCCTGTAAAGAGAATCCCGCAGAGTTCGGCTTTGGATGCGCAGTCCCCCTGCCATGTCTTTAGCCATAGGGCCCTTCTTGTGGAGTTGGCTAATGCGGAGGATCTGGCTGCCACCCGAACCAGTTCTGCTGAAGCGTCTGCAATATATGCAATGCCTCGCAGAAGTGTGGGAAAAGAAGATAGGATCTGCTCTTTTGCAGTTCCCTCTTCAATGTGAGCCTGTATTTGGTTCATCCAGAACTCTACATTCCTAGCCACCACAGTGACTGCAATCGCTGGCTTTAGGCGTCCCACTGTCGAGTCCCATGACTTTTTTTTTTTTTTTTTTTAATAACAAGTCCATCCTTTTATCCATCACCTCGGATAAGACCCCCATATCCTCAAATGCTAAATCCGTGTGCCTCGATACTTGTGAGAAAGCTGCATCTAATTTTGGAGTTTTGTTCCATACTGATGCTGGATCCTCTGAGAAGGGAAACAGTCTTTTTAAGGCTTTAGAAAAAAAAAAAAAATGGTTCTCTTTCTGGTTCCTGCCATTCTTTCTTAATTGCCTCTATTAAAACCTCATGAACAGCAAAATTCTTCTTTTCCTGTTCTCCTAATCCCTAATACATCTGATCATATAAGGATAGGAGGTTTCTTTTCTGTTTGTATACCTAGTGTGGTATAAATGGTCCCCAAGAGATGGTCAACCTCCTCTAATGAGAGTTTGTATCAGGATGGCTTTCTGGAATCCCCATCCAGAGCTTCACCCTCAGAATCTTGGGAGCCGGATGTTGCACTGTCAGGTTCCTCTTCCGCCTCCTCTCTAGGGGCAACTGAAGGGCCTGCACTAGTGGAGGGTATTGCCTGCGTCTTTGATAACACTGCCTGTACTGGGAAGGGAGCAGTTTGAAGCTGTGGCATATGAAACCCTTCAAAAAAGGTTTTAAAGGATTCAAAAGTACTGGATAATTCTTTAACAGATGCCGCTAGCTCACTCTGCTCTGTGGAATGTTCTTGTACTAATTTACTGATACATTCTTTACATAAACACTTTCCCCCAGGACTCTCTAAGGGTAGTTTTACAAGAGGGGCACCTCCTTTTTTAATTATGAGGGGTCCTGGTCTTGTCTGTTTTATGAAAAGACATAAGCAAAAAAAACACCCCACAAGTTAATTTATCACCCTCCCCTGCACAATTGCAGGAGTGCAGTATCTTCATACGGGCTTCCCTCACTAGGGGCCCTATGAACCACCCTCTGACACCTGAGGGTCCTTTACCTACCCCCCTTTTTTATCTATCCCATTGTAAAAGGGAGGGGGGGTTCAGGGCAGGGGAGTTCCAGCCTAGGTTCCCCTTACCTTCACATGGCTGGAGCTGGTCTCTGCTGGAGCAGTATGGTCCGATCCCTCTGCGTCCGCCATTGCTTCTCCTCCTTTGGTGTCACCTCCGGAGCCTCTGCTGTCTCTAAAGCATATACAGCTCCTCTCCAACCCATGCCTGGCTCCTTTTCCTCGTTTGCAGCCTGAACCTGAAGCCGCGAACCCGTAAGTGCATGCCCCCTCGGCCAGATATGACATCACCCACCACAGATCGTACAGTCCCTATACCCTGCGTGATTTGCTCTCACACGCTGCTGAGGGTATGGGACTGCTGGACCCGCACTCTGTGATGAAAAGGCGCCCCCCCCACCTCCACCTGCACTCAGGGATGCGGGGTGACATAAATCTCCTTGTCCAGGTTAGGGTCATGCTGACCGCTGCGGGTCTTGAACACTGCACACTAATCTTCCCTGGTTTGTCCCAGGAGTCTCTACTCCTCTTTAAGGACCTGCTGCATGAGCCTCCCTCTGGCTCTCCTGGCTTGATTCCTGTGGTGTCTCCCCTCTGGAGGAAACCCAAATAACTGAGGAGCCAGCAGGGGAGGAGGAAATTTATAGAAAGCTGGCGCGGTGTTTCCTACTGAGGGGAGAAGCCAAGGTCTCAGGTGGCTGTCCTGAAAGACTATTAAAGGGGAAAAAAAAAAAAAAAAACTTTCATGTAAACAAAAAGTTTTACAAGTGGTTAGAAGGAGTGGGTGATGTGTGACATAAGCTTCTAAATTTTGGGCATAAAATACCAGGAAATTTCAAACCCCCCCCCCCCCCCCCCCCAAGATAACCCCTTTTTGGAAAGTAGACACCCCAGTCTATTTGCTGATAGGCATGTTGAGTCCATATTTTCATATTTTGCCACACGTTCCGGGAAAATTACAAAATTTTAAGTTTTGTTTTTGCACAAAGTCGTCACTAAAATGATATATTGTTCAAACATGGCATGGTTATATGTGGAATTACACCCCAAAATAAATTCTGCTGCTTCTCCTGAGTACGGGGATACCACATGTGTGAGCCGAACTGTGTACAGGACCCCGAAATCCAATCATCGCCTTCAGGCTAAGAGCGTAAAATGGTGATTTCACTTCCACACTATTTATCACAGTTTCGGAGGCCCTGAAATGTCAAGATAAAAACAACCCCCACTCCCCAAATGACCTTATTTTGGAAAGTAGGCACCCCAAAAGTATTTGCCAAGAGGCATGGTGAGTATTTTGCAGCTCTCATTTATTTTTGAAAAATGAAGAAAAGAGAAAAGAGAAAAGAGAAAAGAGAAAAGAGAAAAGAGAAAAGAGAAAAGAGAAAAGAGAAAAGAGAAAAGAGAAAAGAGAAAAGAGAAAAGAGAAAAGAGAAAAGAGAAAAGAGAAAAGAGAAAAGAGAAAAGAGAAAAGAGAAAAGAGAAAAAAGAGAAGTGTATTTGTTTTTTTCTTTTTTCAAAACTTTGTGACAAAAAGCGAGATCTGCAAAATACTCAACATGCCTCGCAGCAATTTCCTTGGGGTGTCTACTTTCCAAAATTGGGGCCATTTGGGGGGGGGGGGTTGTACTGCCCTGTCATTTTAGCACCTCAAGAAATGAGAAACTAAAAGCTGCGTAAATTCCAGAAAATGTACCCTAGTTTGTAGACGCTATAACTTTTGCGCAAACCAATAAATATACGCTTATTGACATTTTTTTTAACCAAAGACATGTAGCTAAATACATTTTGGCCTAAATATATGACTAAAATTTAGTTTATTCGATTTTTTTTTTTTAAAAAACAGAGTAGAATATAAATGTTTTATCAATATTTTCGGTCTTTTTCCGTTTATATCGGGAAAAAAAAAAAACACAGAGGCAATCAAATACCATCAAAAGAAAGCTCTATTTGTGGGGAAAAAAAGGATGCAAATTTTGTTTGGGTACAGTATTGCATGATCGCGCAATTACCAGTTAAAGCAGCGCAGTGCCAAATTGTAAAAAATGCTCTGGTCATTGAGCAGCCAAATCCTCCGGGGCTGATGTGGTTAAAAGGCACCAGCTAGCCCTTCCCCTACGCTGAAAAAGATGCTTGGAACCAAAGCCTCCGGAGCCTGAAAATTACTTTTTTCCCTACCAGGATTACTGCTCGAGCATCATCCAGTCACACAAGAACACAACCCAACGTAGCTACTGCGCAAGCCCCTGCACCCAGACACTTGGACTGGAAACCCATGCTTGCCTATGCCACTTCCAGTCATGGCCTTCGCCAGGCACAGAAGAAGAAACCAAGCTACCACCTTCCCCTGAGGAGTGGGCTTGGAGGGTCAACTTGCAGAAAATTCTACTAGCGGCTCCCAGTGGAGCCAAAAAGGTAGAGATGTGGGTGGAACAAAAAGAAAACCAGAGTACAGAGGCCTCCCTCACCCAGGTTATGAATCTCCTCCGTCCGGAGGAAACAATAAACTGACTAGTTCAGCAGAGGGACTGCCTTTTAAAAAGTCTATTGGTGATGCGTTTCCTGTTGGAGGAGGTGCTTCTCTCTCATGGGCTGTCCTGGAAGACAACTGGGGAAAAGATACTTAACTTTCTGGCATCACAGAAACGCCACAGAATCATCGCCACTCCTAGCAGTTGGCCCACTGGGTGGGTTGAACACATGCTTTCCACTGCCAGTCTGTCAATCCCTTCTGCCAGCTCCTTTGTCTTAAGAGGTCAGTGAGAGAAACCACAACGTTCATCAGGAGCAGCAGATATTTTCACACAAAACACACACGTGGAACACATGCAGTGGCCAAGAAGCTAAAAGTTATAGCGTTTCAACAAACAAATGAAAAAAGCCAAGTAAGCTTTCGAACACAAGCGACCCTGTGCCAAACGGCACTGCAATGGACTGCACAGTGTCTCCACTAGAGGCAAAAAAAGGGGGAGGAAAAAGATTGAGGACACGAACAGTTGAATTTATAAACCCCGTTTAGAAGTCCGCTGCAGCTCTGCAACACAAATGTCAGTCAGTGCAAGCAACAAAATTCAAGTACCTATCGAGAAAAAGGTACATTACGATCATATGAGGCTGCCAACACTAAGGCTAGAACGTCGAAACTGTACAGTCCACCCTCGGTCTAGCTTACTGATCTGAATGAATAATATATATATATATATATATATATATATATATATATATATATATATATATATATATATATATATATATATATATATATATATATATATATATATATATATATATATATATATATACATATATATACATATATATACACATACATACATACATATATATATATATACACATATATATACATATATATACATATACACGTTCTAAACCTACTCAGTTTAAAACAAAAATGAAAAGGCAAAAAATGTTTGTATAGAAAAAAAAATAATAATAATTAAGTATAAATATCTTTTGTTTTTCCTTTTTTATAAGGAATCATGTTCCCTCTGTTGTCAGCTGCATAAGAGCTGGGGGAGGAGAAGCAGCAGTACACAGCTTCCCAGTGAATGGCTGTACAGCAGGGGCATGTCAGAACAGGTCTGATCATTGGAGGAGAGTACACCGAGTTCCCAGCATAACTAGAGAACTGACCACGATGTGCTCTCCTGCTTAGCATGGTCAGTTTTTAGTAGAAAAGCAAGAGGGCTGGAAAACGAGGGATTTCACATAAAGGAAGCAATACAAAGAGAAAAGGATACTTTCTCATGCAAAGTACATGGCACAGCAGGCACACATCAGGAATATGAAGTGGGTTAACACTTTAAACCAGTTTCAAGGCACTCTTGAACTAAGCAGATGTTTAAGGAGTTGTAAAGCCAGAAGATTTTTATCTTAATGTATGAAGATAAAAAGCCTAATGTGTGCAGCACCCCCCTCAATCCCGCTAATACTTACCTGAGCCTCATCTCTATGCAGCAATGTCCACGAGTACCTCGGCCGTCCGGGACTCTCCTCCTTATTAGCTGAGACACAGCAGCGGTGCAATTGGCTCCAGCGGCTGTCAAAGTCATTTAGCCAATCAGGAGAGAGATTGGGTGGGGCCGAACAGCAGCTCCTTGTCTGAATGGACACACGAAGCTGTGACTTGGCTCGGGTGCCCCCATAGCAAGCCGCTTCAACAGGAGGGAGGGTCTAGGAGCAGCCAAGAGGGATCCGAGAAAGGGAAGACCAGGGCTGCTCTGTGCAAATCCACTACACAGTGCAGGCAAGTATAACATGTTTGTTTAACATAAAAAAAAATAAGAGACTTTACAAACACTTATGTAAATGTGACTGCTACAAGATAAGGAAAAGTGTTGCAAATGATTAATTATATTCTCCCCACATTCCCTTGAGCATTTAAAACTACCGGTTAACCTTTTTCCCTTTACAAAAAGCCTGCCTACACAGGTAAGGGATGTTTGTAGAGTAAAACAAACTGCAGCTTTCCTGCCACCTTACGGTGCTTCTTAATGCGATCGGCGAACCAGAAAAGGAATCCGCCGGTCCCAGAAGTTAGTCAGAGAAAACCCAAGGGCCAGATGGTCCACGGCAGTCTTTTTGACTCTCGGGAGGCCCAGACGTGATGTTAAGATGTCACGTCCGACACGCCAAAAGTAGACAATGCTTATACACCCCACATCTCTCCATAAAGAGGACCTGTCATGCACATTACAAGGGAGGGCTACATTCCTTGCAAGAAATATAAAAGTGAATGTGAAAAATATATATATTTTTTATAGTAAGCAATAAAAACAAAAAAAACAAATAGAAATTAAAGCTCCTCTGTGCTTGCATACATAAGTGCATATATAGGTCATACATATATGTGCAAACCACACATGTGAGATATCACCTTGAACGTTAGAGCGAGAGCAATAAATCTAGCCAAAGATCTCCTCTAAATCTAAACAGGTAACCTGTAAAAAAAAAAAAAAATTTTAAGTGACACCTATGGAGATTGTTATGTACCTATGAAAGTTAGAGCAAAAGGGTGGGACTTTACATGAGGATATAGGGGCCGTTCGAAACCCCTCCTCCATCCCGATTAGATAGTAAAGTAGGGGGAGAGCAGATATGGGACTTTATACAAGGCACATGGGAGCAGAGGTATGGGTTGGGTAAAAAAGGCAATTTATTAATAAAGGAAAAATTGTTTTACAGAAGTTCATACAGTACATAATTAGGCACATGGCTCTGCATATGTTGGCACTTAGCTCTAAGATATTAAAAATATAATCAGAAATAATGCATCAATAATAACAGATACCAACAAATGGATACATACAAGTAGGAACGTTTTATGCATACAAGTTCATCATGTGTACACCTAGCGGTAGATTTGAGCTCTACATCGTTACGGGGCCTTATAGCCACTCATCAGGAGCGATACCATGGTGGTACCTATGAGTTGGGGAGATAGCGGTAATGAATGGTGTGAATATGCAAAAGGGTAATTGTAAACCATGAATATCATATTGTTAGTTGTAGCTCTGGACTCACAGCAGTGTCTGCGCAGAGGCAACGCGGCCCAAGGTGCCACGCCAACCAAAGATGCCCGGGCCCAAAGCTGAGGGGGCATAATCCGACAGGCGAGACCAGCACACCGAACCCCCCAGGCAGGGTCAAAGTGTGAGGACAGATGTGTGGGTTCAGGGGGTAGTCCCATGATGAGGGAGGAATTGCACTGGGTGTCTGTGTGAAAAGAAAATATGAATGATGGCAAAAGGAAATTAAATAAAGTGAAAAGCTAAAACAAGGTGGGGTGTGGGACAGAGAAAGTGTGGAGAAAGACGGAAAGGGGGGAGGGGGGGAATAAAAGTGGAGGGGAAGGAGGGAAAGAGGAATAGATGAGGAAAGCAAAAGGAAAAAGAGAGAAGGGGTACAGGGGGGGGACTAAGAGCAGGAACAGAAGGTAACGAGGACAAGAAGAGGAAGGAAGGAAAAGGGAACAAAGTGAAGGAGAAGGAGAACGCAGAAAGAAAGTGAGGAAATAAATAGTGAGAAAAAAAAAAAAATTGTTATGTACCTAATTTTGGCCCCATTCCATGAGTGGGCACAATTTTAAAAGTGTGACATGTGAGGTATCAATTTACTCGGCATAAAATCATTCATCACAGACCAAAAAAAAAAAAAATTGGGCTAGCTTTACTGTTTTGTTTATTTCTGAAAAGGTTTTTTTTTCCCCCAGAAAAAAAAAACACGATTGAAAAAGTGCTGCACAAATACCGTGTGACTTAAAAAGTTGCAATGACCGCAATTTATTCCCTAGGGTCTCTGCTAAAAAAAAATATAATGTTAAGGGGTTCTGGAGTAATTTTCTAGCAAAAAAAAAAAAAGATGATTTTTACATGTAGGATAGGGAGTGCTGAAAATCACGCGTTGTTAGTGGTTAAAGTAGAAATGGTTTATTTTAATTTTAAAAAATGCTGGCAGGTAGCTCTCTTAACTTACTTAGGGACCATTTACATTTGTGAGTTGTGTTTCACACATGAAAGCATGATTAGAACGGGGTTGGTACGTCTCAAAGCCCATGAATGGCAAGAAACAAACCTCATGTTTACTATTCCCCCACTTACGGATGACTACCATAGAACCCTAAGCAAACAGCAAATAATAAAAACCCCAGTTAAAATTGTGCCCCCACCCCACTGCATTCAGTGGTTTGATACACAAGCCCTACATCACTACTGCTGCCTCTATTGGCATAAACCTAGGCAGAAGAAACATGCAAGAGTGGAGCAGGTTTCGTTCACTCCTGGAGGCGAGACTATTCCATCCCCCAGGTATAAAACGTGTTTTAAGCATTTTGTTTAATGACAGAACTAAAACAAAATGCTTTGCTAGGCCAAGCCAATAATAAAAAAAAAAACGTTGCAAAGTTTAAGGTTTTCAAAGATAACAACGTTAGTGCCAAAATAACAACAACATGAGTTTATGCAGACAAGTATGTGCTTCGAATGGCTCACCTAAGAAACAAGACAGAACACCGCACTGAGAATACAGCGGCAAAAAAAAACAAGGCTGAGAACCTCCAACTTACTTGTCGTTTATTCCCGACACAAACCTGCGTCTCCTAATCAGTTCATCCAACGACACGTCCTCCATATTGTCAAAAATAATTAACGCACGCCCCTTCCGCTATGGTAGCCTACGTTATAGCAAATGACGGCAGGACGCAACAACGCGAACAGAAATACTAGGAACCATCATGCATTTCACTAAATAATGTGCGTACTTTCTATTTCAAAATGTTAAGCGCAGCTTTTTACTTTTTTTTATTTCGTGCTCTTGGAAGACATTGGACAACCATACATCCCTGAGCAATAAATGAAATCATTTAATCAAAGCTTTTAATCACTTAGGTGTTTTTCTCCATCATTTTGTAAAGGGGATCTCATCTATATCTTTCATCTGGATAGACTGTTTCACCTATTCTAATGTTTACAACTCTATAAAATATGTGTATTGTAATACTTATGTGCTGCCACTCAGCAATTCTTAATTCCAAACAACTTCATGGAAAGCTGCCGCTACCACTTACATATGCATCGTTGCCAACATTGTAAAAAAAAAAATCGCTGTAGGCTGACTAACCTTATTATTAGGGGGCGGGTGCATGCATTAGTAGGTGTGGCATAGGGAAAGAGAAAAATGCGGAGCGCACGGCGCTGAAAAATGGCTGTGGTTTGCGTGAAATAGCGGGGGTTGCTTAAAGGGCGTGACTCAAAGGGGTTGTAGTTAGAGTCTGAGATAAACAAGGGATAGTGGGAGAAAGAAAGGGATGGAGGGACAGCGGGCCCAGATCCTACAACACAATAGAAATATGTGTATGTCAGAAAGTTTAACAATCAGCAAATAAAGATACTCCAAACACCTGATATTGCTTCAGTCATCCCGGCACCATGGTTGTTATGGTGTCAGGGTGATTGAGGCGCATTATTATTACATTGTAATATAAAATTAAATAGTTCAACTCACCATAATGCAGAACCATTGGGAGCCCCGAGTGTGTCTCTTGTCACGTCGCCTGCCATCAGGTGTCCCCAATAGAGTCCCTCCTTACAACATCTCAGGTGTCCTCAGCGGAGTGCCTCCTTAGATCTCAGGTCAGTCAGTATGCAGTGTTGCAGTGTAGGGGTCCCTCTATGATAGGGGGTAGGTGAGTGTGGGGGTCCTTCTGACAGGGGGTAGGTCAGTGTGGAGTGTAGGGGTCCCTCTATGACAGGGGGTAGGTCAGTGTGGAGTGTAGGGGTCCCTCTATGACAGGGGGTAGGTCAGTGTGGAGTGTAGGGGTCCCTCTATGACAGGGGGTAGGTGAGTGTGGGGGTCCCTCTGACAGGGGGTAGGCCAGTGTGGAGTGTAGGGGTCCCTCTATGACAGAGGGTAGGTCAGTGTGGAGTGTAGGGGTCCCTCTATGACAGGGGGTAGGTCAGTGTGGAGTGTAGGGGTCCCTCTATGACAGGGGGTAGGTCAGTGTGGAGTGTAGGGGTCCCTCTATGACAGGGGGTAGGTGAGTGTGGGGGTCCCTCTATGACAGGGGGTAGGTCAGTGTGGAGTGTAGGGGTCCCTCTATGACAGAGGGTAGGTCAGTGTGGAGTGTAGGGGTCCCTCTATGACAGGGGGTAGGTCAGTGTGGAGTGTAGGAGTCCCTCTATGACAGGGGGTAGGTCAGTGTGGAGTGTAGGGGTCCCTCTATGACAGGGGGTAGGTCAGTGTGGAGTGTAGGGGTCCCTCTATGACAGAGGATAGGTCAGTGTGCAGTGTAGGGGTCCCTCTATGACAGGGGGTAGGTCAGTGTGCAGTGTAGGGATCCCTCTATGACAGAGGGTAGGTCAGTGTGGAGTGTAGGGGTCCCTCTATGACAGGGGGTAGGTCAGTGTGGAGTGTAGGGGTCCCTCTATGACTGGGGGTAGGTCAGTGTGGAGTGTAGGGGTCCCTCTAATAGATGCCATCAAGCATCTATTAGAGGGACCCCTACACTCCACACTGACCTACCCCCTGTCAAAGAGCCTCTATGACAGGGGGTAGGTCAAGACATATCTGAACTGGTGCACTCACAGGGGTCCATCTATGACAGGGGGTAGGTCAGTGTGGAGTGTAGGGGTCCCTCTATGACAGGGGGTAGGTCAGTGTGGAGTAGGTCAGTGTGGAGTGTAGGGGTCCATCTATGACAGTGGGTAGGTCAGTGTGGAGTGTAGGGGTCCCTCTATGACAGTGGGTTGGTCAGTGTGGAGTGTAGGGTTCCCTCTATGACAGAGGGTAGGTCAGTGTGGAGTGTAGGGGTTCCTCTATGACTGGGGGTAGGTCAGTAGGGAGTGTAGGGGTCCCTCTAATAGATGCCATCAGGCATCTATTAGAGGGACCCCTACACTCCCCACTGACCTACACTCCACACTGACCTACCCCCTGTCATAGAGGGACCCCTACACTCCACACTGACCTACCCCCTGTCATAGAGCCTCTATAACAGGGGGTAGGTCAAGACACATCTGAACTGGTGCACTCACTCACAGGGCTGCTGTTAGAAATTATCTGGGCCCTGTACAGCCTGAGGAGGGAAAGAGGGAGGTGAGAGAGAGGCAGTAGTGAGGGGGAGTGAGAGAAAGGGGGGAGGAGGGGAGAGAGGTGAAAGAGGGGGGTCTGACAGAGAGGAGGGGGGTCTGACAGAGAGGAGGGGGGTCTGGTGCACTCACTCACAGGGCTGCTGTTAGGCTGTACGGGTCAGAGAAGAGACAGAGGAGGGGGGGTCTGACAGAGAAGAGGGGAGTCTGACAGAGAAGAGGGGGGTCTGACAGAAGAGGGGGGTCTGACAGAGAAGAGGGGGGTCTGGCAGAGAAGAGGGGGGTCTGGCAGAGGAGAGGGGGGGTCTGACAGAGAAGGGGGCGGCTGACAGAGTGGGGGGGCGGCTGACAGAGAGGAGAGGGGGGGCGGCTGACAGAGAGGAGGGGGCGGCTGACAAAGAAGAGAGGGGGGGGCGGCTGACAGAGAGGAGGGGGGGGCGGCTGACAGAGAGGAGGGGGGGCGGCTGACAGAGAGGAGAGGGGGGCTGACAGAGAGGAGCAGGGGGGGCGCTGACAGAGAGGAGAGGGGGCAGCTGACAGAAAGGAGAGGGGGCAGCTGACAGAAAGGAGAGGGGGGGCGGCTGACAGAGAGGAGGGGGGGGGCGGCTGACAGAGAGGAGGGGGGGGCGGCTGACAGAGAGGAGGGGGGGGCGGCTGACAGAGAGGAGAGGGGGGCAGCTGACAGAGAGGAGGCGGGCGGCTGACAGAGAGGAGAGGGGGACGGCTGACCGAGAGGAGGGGGGGGCGGCTGACAGAGAGGAGAAGGGGGCCGCTGACCGAGAGGAGGGGGGGGCGGCTGACAGAGAGGAGAGGGGGGCTGCTGACAGAGATGAGGGGGGGCGGCTGACAGAGAGGAGAGGGGGGACGGCTGACAGAGAGGGGGGACGGCTGACAGAGAGGAGGGGGGGCGGTTGACAGAGAGGGGGGGCTGACAGAGAGGAGAGGTGGGGCGGCTGACAGAGAGGAGAGGGGGGGCGGCTGACAAAGAAGTGAGGGGGGCGGCTGATAGAGAGGAGGGGGGGCGGCTGACAGAGAGGAGGGGGGGACGCTGACAGAGAGGAGGGGGGGCGGCTGACAGAGAGGAGAGGGGGGACGGCTGACAGAGAGGAGGGAGGGCAGCTGTCAGAGCAGATGACAGTGACGCACAGCGCGAGTATAGGACACTCCGGGAGCATGCAGGGCTGGCGCGATTACTCACAGACACGGTCTAGCTCCTCCAGGCGAATCATGTCCTCCGTCTGTCCCGCACATGACCTGTTCGGACACATCATAGGACACCCACCGCTGCCCATTTCTGAGCTCGGCTCAAACACAGAGCACATGGACGTTCTGGTCTTCTGGAAAATGGCGGCCGGCAGAGACATTATCTCCGCCGACTGCAGACCTTTACCGAAAAAAAAAAACGTGAAAAAAAGGATTTCCCAGGACATTTCCCGGGAAACACTAAAATCGGGAAAAGGGTCTAAATCCCGGGAATGTCCTGGGAAATTCGGGACTATTGGCAACTATGCATATGGTTTCACATATGTCAAACAAATATGTGAATAAATAGTGTAGCACTACTCTTGATGTTTTCCTTATTATGAGGCAGTTTTGTACAAATAAAAAATATAACTGAATAAATAAACAAACTGCACTATAATCTGTGTGTAACCACAATCTCAGTGCTGCAAGTGACTGTGTATCATTAATATTCCTTGCTGCAAGTGACTGTGTATCATTAATATTCCTCTATATACCCAGAAATACTATAAGTTATGACACAAATAGCCTCCTAAAAAAAAAATACAAATCATAAAGTGACATGAATACAATAAATTGATCTGAGTGTCATCACAATTACATAGTTGCCAACAGTACCGATTTCCCCCTGACAATCCCGATATTGGGACCCTCGTTCCGATCGGAGGCCATCATGATTCAGGATTTTGCCTTTTGTCCATGGAAAAACGGGAATGTTTGGCTCTGCAGCAGTTCTGGCTCCTGAAAATTATAAAGAATTTCCTTCGCGCTGGTAGATGTAAAAAAATGGGATTTTCTATGTAGTGAAAAATAATAAATGTGAATATTGCAGCAAAATTAAAAGTGCTCACACAACCACTTAGTGAATAAATACTTAAAATGAATTTCGCGCAATATTAGCAAAGGTGATATATATGGTGGGAACAGAAAATGTTATTAAGGTGTCTGTAATAATAAATAGGATCAACGATCTCTATGTTGAAACATAAGCCTATTTCCACTATTTGACATTTGAGTGAAGGTGCTGTATGAAAAGTGCAACCATGCCGATATCTAGAACGCGAAAAAAATAGTGCCAACAAGGTTAAAATGTCATAAATGAATTGACGTGAATGGGTACTAGTGAATAAAAAATCCTTGTGTAAAATCCTTATGAAATTAAAGTACATTAATATAAAGTGTAACCCATCTAGAAGGTGAATACATTATACACAGATAAATATCAGCAGTGAACTAGAATATAGTGCAATCGCAATTCATCTAACTGTGCCTTAAAAAATAAATATTATAAATAGCAGCATTGCAGGGTTGAAAATACACAGTTCATAAATTCTAGGATAGATGGCGCTGTTGGAGAGGTAAAAAGTCCTTCTATTCAGATCTGTGTATGTTCTATGTACTGGATGTATTATTCCTACAGTGGTGTCCTCCAGTACAGTCTCTCAGGACTCTCACCTTAAGTTAGTACAAATCGAGCTGTGGTAGTAAAATCCTTGAGTTGTGGAAGCACTGTGTGAAAACTTCTCCCTCTTAGTGCTTAACTCTCTAGATCTTCTCCTGTGCTCCCTCCTCTCTGAAGCAGCTCAGACAGGATAAAAGAGGGGAGGGGGAGGGAGAGAAGATATGCTCCACTAGTGTGTTATTGTTTTTAAAACAGGGGGGATATTTATTTGGTTCATGCTCTTACATTAAATAGCTTAAAATCAGGCAGAGTAAAAAAAGGATATGAAGTCTAGCGTTCTCAGCGCCCTCTCACTTGTGTTGACAGCTGTGTGCCGCTCCAGCCAGGCTTATGTTTCAACATAGAGATCGTTGATCCTATTTATTATTACAGACACCTTAATAACATTTTCTGTTCCCACCATATATATCACCTTTGCTAATATTGCGCGAAATTCATTTTAAGTATTTAGTTCTGGCTCCTGGCTCCAACAAAATGTCCACTGGTACCGCAGCGAGAGCTTTGCCCTTGTGTTCAGCTACATCTCCTCTTGTTCCTCGTGTTCAGTGGAGAGGGGAGCAGCTGATCCGTGCAGCCAATGAATCAGCTTTTCTCTTCACAATTCTCCAGCCGGGGTTAGCTTCACGGATCGGCCCCTCCCCTCTCCACTGAACGAGAGGAGATGTAGCTAGACTGCAGCCAACACTCCGTTGCAGCCAACATTGTGCTGGGAGCACTGATTTAAGAGGTACTCCGCTGGGGGCACTGGTTTAAGAGGCACTCCGCTGGGGGCACTGATTTAAGAGGCACACTCTGCTGGGGGCACTGATTTAAGAGGCACACTCCGCTGGGGACACCTGATGTAAGAGGCACTCCGCTGGGGACACTGACCGCTGGGGACACCTGATGTAAGAGGCATTCTGCTGCATGGTGAAACAGATTGATCTGTAAGGAGGGCTCCACTGCTGCCAGCTGCTGGGGACACTGAAGTAAGGAGGGCTCTGTTGCTGGGGGACACAGATCTGTAAGGAGGGCTCCGCTGCTGGGGGACACCAGATATAAAAGAGAGCTCCACTGCCGGGGACACCAAATTTAAAGTAGGGGTCCGCTGCCGGGGACACCAGATGTAAAGTAGGGCTCTGCTGCTGGGGACACCAGATGTAAGGAGGGGCTCTGCTGCCAGGGACACAGATCTGTAAAGAGGGCCTCTGCTTCTGGGGGCACCTGATGTAAGGACGGACTCTGTTGGGGGCACCTGATGTAAGGATGGACTCTGTTGGGGGCACCTGATGTAAGGACAGACTCTGCTGGGGCCACCTGATGTAAAGACGGACTCTGCTGAGGGGAACCTGATGGTATCTGGTGGCAGGCGACATGGTAGGTGACACGCTCAGGGGAACCACTGATTCCGGATTATGGTGAGTTGAATGATTTCATTCTATATTACAATGTAATAATAGTAATAATGCGCTTCAATCATCCTGACACCACAACAACCATGGTGCTGGGATGATTGAAGCGCTAACACCAGGTGTTTGGAGTATCTTTATCTGCTGATTTGTTAAACTCTGGAATACACATTTCTATTGTGGTGTAGGATCTGGGCCTGCAGTCGCTCCATCCCTCTTTCCTTCCTTCTCTCTCCTTCCCTCCTTCTTTCTCTCTCCCTCTCTCCCTAGCTTTACACGGTTAACGTATAGTGATATGCTGGTGATCCACCACTCTCTGGTTCTCCACCCTATGCAGCGTGTCTGCTCATCTTAACTATTGAATACAGCGCTTATAAAGGTCTTAATTGTTCCTTTTGTAAAGAGCCACTCTTTTCACCTCCCTTTAAGATCACCTCTCTTCTATTGAATGGCAGCGATTATCATAAAAGTAAAGAACTGCTCATTTATTGTGCATTACCATTTAAAAGAATATTAATTTTACTAAATAAAATAACTCTCACTACAATAAACTCAGAGGATGTGTAAGACCGGGTTCAGGCATGTGCAGTATAAATTTCAGGCCCATTTTCACTGCGAATTTTCATAGTATCTGTTCAACAGATCAGCTGTGATTTAATTACAGTTCTGATGCAAATTTTAGGAGGGCGCTTCCTTAACCACTTTCCACCCAGCCTATAGCAAAATGATGGTCGGGCGGTGGTTCCGTTATCCTGACTGGACGACATATGACATCTTTCAGGATAACTGCCGGCGCAGTGGGGGCAGCGCAGTGGGGGCAGCGCAGCGCAGCGATCAGTGGGGGGCCGTGTTAGTCTGACACACCGCTCCACCAATCACGGTAAAGAGCCTCTGACGGTGAACAGCCGTGTCCAATCACAGCTGACAGACGCAAGTAAAGGGGAGCCAATCGGCAGCTCTCCTGACAGGGGGGGCCTGCGCTGATTGTTTATCAGCACAGCCCCCCCCCCCCCGCAGATACCTACACTGAACCACCAGGAGCACCAGGGATGCCCACCACACATGGATGATCATTTATGCCCCCCCATGACCACCATGGATATCACACAGTGCCCAAAATATGCCAATTCGTGCCACAAATGGTGCCAGTCAGTGCCCACTACTAATGCTTGCCAGGTGTCTCCTCATCAGTGAGGCCCAGCAGGGCCATCTATCAGTGTCCATCAGTGCCACCCATCAGTACCACCTATTAGTGCCCATCCATGCCCACCTATCAGTGCCCATCCGTGCCACCTATCAGTGCCACCCACAAAGTACCCATCAGTGCAGCCTTTCAGTGCCCATTCGTACCACCTATCAGTGTCCATCAGTGCCACTTATGAGTGCCTATCAGTGCCGCCTATCAATGCCCATCAGTGCTGCATATCAGTGCCCATCAGTGCCACTTCATCAGTGTCACCTCATTGGTGCCACCTAATCAGTGCCACCTTATCAATGCCCGCCAGTGCAGCCTCATCAGTGCTCATCAGTGCAGGAGAAAACGTATTCATTTACAAAAGAAAAAGGTTTTTTTTCAAAATTTTCTTTTTTTTTTATTTGTTGCGCAAAAAATAAAAACCCCAGCAGTGATCAAATACCACCAAAAGAAACCTCTATTTGTGGGAACAAAATGTTAAAACATTTGTTTGGGTACAGTGTTGCATGACCGCACAATTGTCATTCAAAGTGCCACAGCGCTGAAACATGAAAATTGGCCTGGGCAGGAAAGGGGTGTAAGTGCCTGGTATTGAAGTGGTTAAAGGGTAAGTTCACCTTCACAGAAAAATCTGTAAGGTGAACTTACGCAGGACCCCTTCCTCACCCAGGTCCCGCTGACCTGGAGCACGGCGATCACCCTCTAGGAGACATTTGGTTGCCGCCTCGCTGGTCCAGGGCTTAGAAATCCCCTGCAGCTTAATCCCCAAAATGTACCTCGCCCATCCTGTCACCACAGACGAAAAGCAGAGAAAGCCGCTGAGATTTCAAATCCCCAGACCGGTACAGCGGCGATACAATCTGTCAATGTGGGGGATCACCGCACTCCAGGTTAACAGGACCGGGTGAAATGGGAAGGGGGTCCATTGTAAGTTCACCTTACAGATTTTCTGTAAAGGTGAACTTACTTTAAAGTGGAAGTCCATGCTAGAACTAAAATCCCTGCATCTATAGACACCAACATTCTAACACTAACCTATCTTGCCCTGTACTGAAGAAATCAGTATACATACTGTACCTTTTACCTTTTGTATCACCTGCCGATGCCTCGATCCAAGGTAAGTATTTCATAATGAGCTAGTATGTGGTGCATACTAGCTCATTATGCCTTTTGCCTTACAGGTTTAAAAAAATAAAAATCTGCGGGTTTACTACCGCTTTAAGGAGAAAGCCAGCCACTGCGCCCTTAACAACTGATGACTCATCAGCTGTCATCTGAGTTTTCTGCTGACAGCTAAATGTAAACAAAAGAATTGCCGGCAATAAAACTTGAGAAAAAAACAGCGTGGGTTCCCCCTCCAAATCATACCAGACCCTTAGGTCTGGTATGATTTGGAGGGGAACCCCGCGCCAAGATCTTTTTTAAAAATGGTGTGGGGGTCCACTCAAAAAACATACCAGACCCTTATCTGAGCATGCAGCATAGCAGGCCAGGAAAGGGGAAGTGGGGAAAGCGAGTGCCCCCCACCTTCCCCAACCATACCAGGCCACATGCCCTTTCAGACCCATTAGCAGGTGGACACATAGCCTTTGCACGACAATCCAACTGAGCAGCTGGCATAGAGTTAGTAGAACCCGGCTGGGGGGTAGGTAGAAGATAACTACGATCAGGCTGGTCATTGGTCAGAGGATCATTGCAACAGGCTGGGCAGGGACAGGGGCACATCAGGCTGGACAGCGGGCAGAGGCATCAGGCTGGGCAGCAGGCAGAGGCACATCAGGCTGGGTAGCAGGCAGAGGCACATCAGGCTGCACAGTAGACAGAGGCATATACTGGTGCAGCTTGGCTGGCGTGGAATTAGACTGGAGCAGCTCGCCTGGCATAGAAGCAGACTGGAGAAGCTTACCTGGCATGAAAGCAAACTGGAGCAGCTCGGCTGACGTGGAAGCAGACTGGAGCAGCTCGGTTGGCATGGAAGCAGACTGGAGCAGATCAGCTGGCATGGAAGCAGACTGGAGCAGTTCGGCTGGTGTGGAAGCAGACTGGAGCAGCTCAGCTGGCGTGAAAGCAGACTGGAGCAGCTCAGCTGGCGTGAAAGCAGACTGGAGCAGCTCAGCTGGCGTGAAAGCAGACTGGAGCCGCTCGGCTGGCGTTAAAGCAGACTAGAGAAGTTTGGCTGGCGTGGAAGCAGGAATGGATAGTGGCAGGATTGTGCAACTTGGGAAAAACATCAGTTTCTTTTTAGGTTTAGTCACTGAGGTTCTGCATGTGAATGCAGAGGTGTGAGTGGGGGAGCAGCTGATGGAAGTGAAGAACTGAGGGATGGTGAAAAAGAGGGAGCAGTTGCTAAGGAGTATTTCTGCAGGCAGCGGAAAAGAGGTAATCTTCAACGGGTTAAAGGCAGGGTAGGTGCAGCAAGTGGAACAGGATATTGACATGTAGATGGTAGCAGGGTATACTGGGCTGCAACTGTGGATGATGGAGAGGGAGATACTTGAGAAGGCAGGTGTCTAGAAGCAAGAATGGGTTGTTGCAAGCTGACTGATGCTGAGTGCAGTATATCTGACCATGCTTGTAGTAATGGTTGAACAAAATTAAGTTTACACTCTGCTTGTCTGACAAGAGACTGCACTGTGTTAATACACTGGCTGAACATCACCAAACACCATCCTACCCTGATCAACTAGGGAATTAGCAAAACAAATGCATTATAATAGCTGGTCACTGATAGGGTTGCCACCTTTTCTTCAAGTCAAACCCGAACACTTTAGCGGCACACAGCATTTTTTTTTATATAGTATAAACTATACATATACATTTCTAATCATATGAAGTCAATAACAAGAGCCCCCTTTTACATCAGAGTCCATAGAGTTCCCCTTTTACATCTGAACTCGCAGAGTTCCCTTACACTGTAAGGGGGGACTCTGCACACTCTGATGTAAGGGAGAACTCTGGGGACTCTAACATAAGGGATGCTCTGGGAACCCTGATTTCAGAGGGAACACTGAGAACTCTGATGTACGGAGAGGACTCTGATGTAAGGTGGAACACTGTGGCCTCAGGTGTAAAGGGGAACTCTGATGTAAGGGTGAACACTGCGGTATCTGGTGTAAAGGGGAACTCTGATGAAAGGGAAACTCTGATGTAAGGGGTGCTCTGAGAACCCTGATTTACCTTAGTATACTCACTCAGAGGCAGGAGAGAGAAGGGGAGACTTCAGTCACAGACAGGGATGGATGGTGAACTCACTTACCCCTTGGCAGTCAGCACCTCTCATCCAGATGTATTTGAGGCTGCTGGACTTCAAATTTCTAGCCCCCATGTTCCTTTTCTGAGGCACAGCGCCGGGGATTGGAGTGTGGGTAGACACAGAGGGGTAGGGGCGGGAGGAAGAGATGCAGATCGAGCCCTCTCTCCTCTCCCTGTGTGTTTTTGAGGGGGTTGCTAGGTTGTTGCTGGTTTTTGGCAGTGGGAAGGGGAGTGTAATAGACACTCTCAGCTTAGACATCTGCAGCCAGCAACCCTGCTGGGAAGCCATAGTCCAGTCTGAATCATGTGTCCTGGTTTCAGGCAGGCTGAAACCTGGACGCATGATTTCAAACCCAAACTGTCCGGGCGAATCCCGGACAGGTGGCAACCCTAGTCACTGGCCCACTTCTTCAATATCTGGCAGCAGTATTCTTTTTCCTGTGTCACTAGCAAAGAAAAGTATATAACCTCCTCAGGATGCATCTTGCCACAAACAACAGCAGAGCTAAGATGGCTTCCCTGTGAAGCCACTTCTCGTCAGGACTTGCCTAGGTGTTGTCAGGAACAGGTGTGACCAGAAATGTGTGGACTGCCACAGAGAATACCAGGCAAAAGTAAAGTGTAGAACAGGGCTCAAAATTTCAAGTCCTGAGCTAGTAGCCAGGCCTTAAGTGTAAGGGCCCTTTCACACGGACGTGTCCATGGACGGGCTCCGCTTTGCTCAGCGGGGGGATCGCTCCGACCTGTCAGAGCGCCTCTCTCCTCTATGGGGGATCGGATGAAGACGGACCATAGAGTCCGTTTTCAACTGATCCGCCAGACGGATGAAAAAATAGGGTTTCCATTCGTCACACTTTAGCAGATTGGAGCAGGTCGGATGTCAGCGGACATGTCACTGCTGACATCTATCGCTCCATAGACCTGTATGGAGTGTCCGTTCAGGTCCGCCTAAAAAACTGACTGGCGGACCTAAACGGTCCGCCAGTGTGAAAGGGGCCTTAGGCCTCATGTACACTGCTGCTGGTAAACGGATGTTTAGAAACAGTTGGGCGGGTTTTTTTAGCAGCCCTTGAACTCTCCTCCATGTTATCTTATCAGTACATGTACACAGGGTCGTTTATAGTTGTTTCTAGGCAGTTACGTTTAGAAGCATTTTTTGGAATGCAAAAACATGCGTTCAGGAATGATGTTCAGAGGCATTTGAAACCCCAAATGCTTGTAACAGATTGTAAATGCAGTAACTCACGTTTAGCCGCGTTTCGTTTACAGGCATTTTCATCTTTGGCTTTTTGAAAAAAAAGCTTCTAAATGCAAACACGGCTAAACGCAGCATGTAAATACGGCAAAACGGACATTTTAAATTTCGGTTACTATCTGTCAAGTTAAATAGTTCAGGAGAGGTTGTAAAAACGTCCCGTGTAAATGAAGCGTTACTTGCCACCAGTTGCCCCACCCCTAATTCCACTCCTAAACACGCCCTTGTAAATTATCACATTTTATTTATATCATACACTGTACGCAAGGTTGTCTTTAATGTTAATTGGACCCTGTGCAAATATTTTCCTGCTCCTCCCCCCGCGGAAACACTACGTGCCGGTTCACACAGGAGCGACTTGTCAGGCGAGCTAGCCGCCTGACAAGTCGCCTCCCGTTCTGTACAATGGAACCGTTCTAATAGGAACGACGCAAGTGCTCCGAATTAGAAAAAGGTTCCTGTACTACTTTGGGGGCTACTTGAGGTGACTTGCATAGACTTCTATACAGAAGTCGTTTTGCAAGTCACCGTGGAAGTCGTGTGCAGGTCACCTCGGTGAGGCGACCTGCAAGTCGTGCCGCCCCTGTGTGAACCGGGACTACAGGAGATGGTTAGAGACTGCATACAGACTACAGGAGATATACTACAGGAGATGGTCAGAGAGACTGCAGAAATACTAGAGGAGACAGTCAGAGACTGCAGAAATACTAGAGGAGACAGCCAGAGACTGCAGACATACTACAGGAGACTGTCAGAGACTGCAGACATACTACTGGAGCCGGTCAGAGACTTAAGGTTGCCACCTGTCCGGGATTCACTGGGACAGTTCGGTTTTGGAATCATGCGTCCGGGTTTCAGACTGTCTGAAACCCGGACACATGACTCAGACTAGGCTATGGCTTCCCAGCAGGGTTGCTGGCTACAGTTGTCTAAGCTGAGAGTGTCTGTTACACTCTCTTTCACACTGCCCAAAGCCAGCGCTAACAATCCCCCCACCCAAACACACACACTAATAGGAGAGGAGAGAGGGCTCGATCTGCACCTCTTCCTCCGGCCCCTACCCCTCTGTTTCTGCCCACACTCCAATCCCCAGTGCTGTGCCTCAGAGAAGGAACATGGGGGCCAGAAATTTGAAGTCCAGCAGCCTCAGATACATCTGGATGAGAGGTGCTGACGGCAAAGGGGTGAGTGAGCTCACAATCCATCCCTGTCTGTCTCCCCCCTTCTCTCTCCTGCCTCTGAATGAGTACACATTAGTACACGGTCGGATTTTCCAACGGAAAAAGTGCGATCGGATTGTGTTGTCAGAAATTCCGATCGTGTGTGGGCTCCATCGGACTTTTTCCGTCGGAATTTCCGACACACAAAGTTTGACAGCAGGATATAAAATTTTCCGACAATAAAATCCGATCGTTTAAATTCCGATCGTGTGTAGACAAATCCGACGCACAAAGTGCCACGCATGCTTAGAATAAATGAAGAGACTAAAGCTATTGGTTACTGCCCCGTTTATAGTCCCGACGTACTTGTTTTACGTCACCGCATTCAGAACGATCAGATTTTCCGACAACTTTGTGCGACCGTGTGTATGCAAGACAAGTTTGGCCCAAAATCTGTCGGAAAAAATCCGACGGATTTTGTCATCGGAATGTCCGATCAATGTCCGATCGTGTGTACAGGGCATTAGGTAAATCAGGGTTCTCAGAGCACGCCTTGCATCAGAGTTTTCCTTTACACTGGAGGCCACAGGGTTCCCCCTTACATCAGAATCCTCTCCGTACATCAGAGTTCTCAGTGTTCCCCCTTAAATCAAGGTTCGCAGAGCATCCCTTATGTTATAGTCCCCAGTGCAAATAAAGTGTGGCGCTAAAAAAACTTGTTCTTTGTTGGGCAAGACCCACCAAAATGGCAATCTGGGGGTCAAATTTTGCACAGCAAAGTGTTTAGTGAAACAGGACTTTTACTGATCCTGTGTATGATCGTAAGTTATAATGACAGAATATGTGTATCTGTGAAATGATCACCGGTGTGATCACATATATATGGGGTGTTAATTTATACACAAAAGAAAAACTCAATAAACGTGAAAAAGGTCTCTAAACCACAAAGACTATGCCTCTGTGGGGTGATCATCTGTATGATCACATCTATGGGATGTCTATTTATGCACAAAAAGAAACCCAATGAAACAAAAAATAAAAATCAAATGTGTAAAACACAACAAATGTGAACAAACATATAATGCGTTCATAGACAAATCTGCGTGTCTATTCCACAATCAAAAGCATATATCTCATTACCCTCGATAGTAAACATAATAGTGCATAAATCCTAAGTCAATAAGTGTGACTTTGTAAAAAAGGGTGAAACAACATTCATACCAACAGTGTTGCTGTCCCAACTTAAAATAAATCAATTGTGGCAAAACAAAGTAAAAGTCCATAGAAAGTCCTCAAGACATGTATCTGAAGACTTAGCCAATAAGGCTTCCACTGAAATTTGTTGTATGGCACCCCTAAATCCAAGAGTGGTTCCTGTGTAGTCTGATGATTAGACTTGTAAAGTAGATAGGTAAAATACCCTTACCGGAGATGGTGGACTCACCAGCCAGCGGCTTAAGAGTCAAACGGGCTTACGGTGGAGCAGAGACAGGTGGATGTAGTACTGTATCCTCCGAAGGTGGAAACAGCAACAGATGGAGTTCCTCAAAGACCGGCCTCCTACGATCCCACTAGTCACCGGGCTTCGCGGTATAAAATAATACGACTATTAAATACTCGGTCCTTCATGAGGTGGGTGCAGATCCTCAAATGGAAGAATTAAAGAAAAAACCTCTACATAGTGTGAATCTGCTTTCAAAAACTTTAATAAAAAGTTCTACAATAAAAAGCACTCTGGCTCATAGACAACAATAGAGACCAGGTACAAAGTAGGTAAAAATAAGCGCTTAATTTGATCGTGGCAAGACAGGCATATCAAATCCAACGCGTTTCGTCCGCGAGGACCTCAACTGGGGTATATGTCTGTCTGCCACAAAGATGCCTATATATATATATATAAAAATATGATAAAGAAAAATACCAGCACCTGTCTGCACCATGTGAGGCGCCGCTTCCGGGTCTCAGGAAGATGACGTCAGTGGAATAATGAACCAATCGCGGTAAGTAAGTGTGATATACACAACCAAGCCTCAGTTTAATTAAACCAATGAGGTAATACCAAAATCCCTCACGTCGCACCCCCCTACATCGATAGCAGGTGATCACCCCTTAACCAACCAGGACTATCAGTCGGGGCCCGTCATGAGTCACAATCGCTGGTAAGTTCCAGCGATTGGCTCTTCAGCCGCGGCGGTCATGTGACTCATGACGGGCCCCGACTGATAGTCCTGGTTGGTTAAGGGGTGATCACCTGCTATCGATGTAGGGGGAGGGCGCGATGTGAGGGATTTTGGTATTACCTCATTGGTTTCATTAAACTGAGGCTTGGTTGTGTATATCACACTTACTTACCGCGATTGGTTCATTATACCACTGACGTCATCTTCCTGAGACCCGGAAGCGGCTCCTCACATGGCGCAGACAGGTGCTGGTATTTTTCTTAATCATATTTTTATATATATATATATATAGGCATCTTTGTGGCAGACAGACATATACCCCAGTTGAGGTCCTCGCGGACGAAACGCGTTGGATTTGATATGCCTGTCTTGCCACGATCAAATTAAGCGCTTATTTTTACCTACTTTGTACCTGGTCTCTATTGTTGTCTATGAGCCAGAGTGCTTTTTATTGTAGAAATTTTTATTAAAGTTTTTGAAAGCAGATTCACACTATGTGGAGGTTTTTTCTTTAATTTTTCCATTTGAGGATCTGCACCCACCTCATGAAGGACCGAGTATTGAATAATCGTATTATTTTATACCGCGAAGCCCGGTGACTAGTGGGATCGTAGGAGGCCAGTCTTTGAGGAACTCCATCTGTTGCTGTTTCCACCTGCGGAGGATACAGTACTACATCCACCTGTCTCTGCTCCACCGTAAGCCCGTTTGACTCCTAAGCTGCTGGCTGGTGAGTCCACCATCTCCGGTAAGGGTATTTTACCTATCTACTTTACAAGTCTAATCATCAGACTACACAGGAACCACTCTTGGATTTAGGGGTCCCATACAACAAATTTCAGTGGAAGCCTTATTGGCTAAGTCTTCAGATACATGTCTTGAGGACTTTCTATGGACTTTTACTTTATTTTGGCACAATTGATTTATTTTAAGTTGGGACAGCAACACTGTTGGTATGAATGTTGTTTCACCCTTTTTTACAAAGTCACACTTATTGACTTAGGATTTATGCACTATTATGTTTCCTATCGAGGGTAATGAGATATATGCTTTTGATAGTGGAATAGACATGCAGATTTGTCTATGAACGCATTATATGTTTGTTCACATCTGTTGTGTTTTACACATTTGATTTTTATTTTTTGTTTCATTGGGTTTCTTTTTGTGCATAAATAGACATCCCATAGATGTGATCATACAGATGATCACCCCACAGAGGCATAGTCTTTGTGGTTTATAGACCTTTTTCACGTTTATTGAGTTTTTCTTTTGTGTATAAATTAACACCCCATATATATGTGATCACACCGGTGATCATTTCACAGATACACATATTCTGTCAGTATAACTTAATATCATACACAGGATCAGTAAAAGTCCTGTTTCACTAAACACTTTGCTGTGCAAAATTTGACCCCCAGATTGCCATTTTGGTGGGTCTTGCCCAAATAAGAACAAGTTTTTTTAGCGCCACACTTTATTTGCACTATTTACTCACAATTTGTCTGATTGTTGTGTTGGCTGCTTCTTACACCTTGGATTGGCGCATTATTATTTTTTGGTATATAGTCCCCAGTGTTCTCCCTTACATCAGAGTCTACAGAGTCCCCCCTTTCAGTGAAAGGAAACTCTGCAAGTTCAGATGTAAAAAAGGGGAACACTGTGGACTCTGATGTAAAGGGGGACTCTTGTTATTAACTTCTTTGATAGACAGATCACCCATCCCAGGATTAGACGGGTGATCTGTCTATCAAAGTGCCCGGACAAGGGGGAGGGGCTGTTTATGATAGCGCGCGGTGGGGAACACACAGCTATTGAAATGAAAGCTGTTATGTTCCCCACGCTCTAATCAACCAGGCGGCGGCTCTCCCCACTGGGGGGGACACAGACTTCACTGGGGGGGACACAGGCTGCACTGGGGGGGACACAAGCTGCACTGGGGGGTACACAAGCTGCACTGGGGGGACAATGGCTGCACTGGGGGGGACACAGGCTGCACTGGGGGGGACACAGTTGCACTGGGGGGGCACAGGCTGCACTGGGGGATGCATGCTGCATTGGGGGGGCACAGGCTGCATTGGTGACACAGAATGCATTGAGGGGACACAGGCTGCATGGGGGGGGACACAGGCTGCATTGAGGGGACACAGCTTGCACTGGTGGACACAGGCTGCATTGGAGGGACACAGGCTGCCATGGCGGGACACAGGCTGCACTGGGGGGAAGCAGGCTGCACTGAGGGGGTGAAGGCTGCACTGGGGGGCGCAGGCTCCGCAGGCTGCACTGGGGGGGCACAGGCTCCGCAGGCTACACTGGAGGGGCGCAGGCTGCATTGGGGACGCAGGCTGCATTGGGGATGCAGGCTGCACTGGGGGGGCACAGGCTGCACTGGGGGGGCACAGGCTGCACTGGGGGATGCAGGCTGTATTGGGGGGACACAGGTTGCATTGGGGGGACACATGCTGCACTGGGTGGATGCAGGCTGCACTGGGGGGGACACAGGCTGCACTAGTGGACACAGGCTGCAGTAGGGGGACACAGGTTGCATTGGGGGGACACATGCTGCACTGGGGGGACACAGGCTGCACTGGGACACAGACTGTACTGGGGGGGGACAAAGGCTGCACTGGGACAAAGGCTGCACTGGGGGTGGGGACAGGCTGCTCTGGGACACAGGCTGCACTGGAGGGGTACACAGGCTGCACTGGGGGGATGCAGGCTGCATTGGGGGACACAGGCTGCATTGGGGGGATACAGGCTGCATTAAGGGGGCGCAGGCTGCACTGGGGGAATGCAGGCTGCACTGGGGGGACACAGGCTGCACTGGGGACGTAGGCTGCCCTGGGGGGGGCGCAGGCTGCACTGTGGGGACGCAGACTGCACTGCGGGGGAATGCAGGCTGCACTGGGGGGACACAGGCTGCACTGGCAGACACAGGCATTGGTGGACACAGGTAGGCTGCATTGGTGAACACGGATAAAGTTGTTAATATTTATTTGTATAACTTAATTCTGCATAAAACATTTAAGTGTAATTTCATGAGATAATTTATACGGTCATGTTTAGGGGCAGAATTAGGGGCGGGGCAGGGTAGGAGTTGGACGGGGTAACTGGTGGCGAGTAACCTTTGAGGCCTGGCTAGTAGCTCAGGACTTGAAATTTTGAGCCCTGGTTTATACTATAAAAAAAAAAAGTTGCTGTGTGCCGCTAAAGTGTTCGGGTTTGACTTGAAGAAAAGGTGGCAACCCTACAGAGACTACAGACATACTACAGGAGATGGTCAGAGACTGCAGAAATACTACAGGAGATGGTCAGAGACTGCAGAAATACTACAGGAGACAATCAGAGACTGCAGAGATACTACAGGAGATATGTGAAGATTTAACAGCGTACGGTGAAACAGATGGGGGTTCGATCCACTTACTCGGCCTAATGGGACATCCCTGAAGAAAGTGACCTGCTCCAACACAATACAGGCATAGATTGTTCAAGTGACAGCGTTGTGGCTCTTCGGGTGTGAGGGGTGCACAAACTAAGCCGTTGCATCGGTTCTGCGTCATGAATTGGGGTTAATGCGTGGGTCTCAGGGGTTCTCAGGTGTGGAGCCATGGGTACTCGTGGGAGCATCCATGTGGGACGGGCCATACCGGATCGTTCCCTGCGACGTTCTCTGAGTCAAGTGAGTCTGCGATCAAGTTGGATAGCCAACTGAATTGTAGGTTCCAAAGTATCAGAGAGCCCCACACTTGCTAATTCGTCTTTGAGGGGCTCGGACAGGCCCAAGCGAAACTGATGGCGCAAGGCAGCGTCGTTTCATGCAGTGTCTGCAGCCCACTTGCAGAATTCCATTAAGTAGTCCTCAACAGGGCGTTTCCCCTGTTGTAGAGAGGTCAACACTCTTTCAGCCGTGGTGGTTCATTGTGGATCATCGCCATAGCATCGAAGAAAGAAGACAGTGAGTGCAGTATAGGATTCTCTCTTTCCAATAGCTGATGAGCCCATGCTTGAGGTTCTTCTGTAAGTAAGGCAAATACGAACCAGACCTGTGTATTCTCTGAAGAGAAGGTCCTAGGCTGTAAGGTAAAGTAGAAAGATAACTGCGCTCTCTGCAGGGACAACTCAATCCATACACCAGGTCCACTCACAGGTGCCGAGGTTCGATGTGTCCTAACACACTCCAATGCAACAGTAATAAGGAGTAGCTTAGTCGTAGCTGTTGCCGAAACGCGACAGATTTATTGTTTTATTGACACTCTGATGTACCAATAAACGACACTTTAAGGATCACAGTTTTGCCGGCTCTCCTTATTACTGTAAGGTAAAGTATAGCCGACAGTCGTTCCTGAAAGCCCGAAACTTGTGGCGAACCCCTGAAAAGCGTTCTGACATAGGAACCTGTAGTTCAGGAGCTGGAGTAGAGATGGGCTGCTACATATCCATACCCGGGGGTTCCGCAGGGCTCAGAACTGAGGGATTGGCCATTGCAGTCAGCCGACCTTCCAGTTGAAAGTACCCCTCCTGTATGGACATCAGGGCCTGAGACACAGAGGCCACTTGTTGGCACACAGCCTCGAAGGCGGAAGCACTCCCCTTAGTCTCAGACATGGCTGGATTATTCTGTCACGAGGGCCACGTACCTGATGTGAGACCGAATTAGTGGGGAGGCCTCCCTTGCACCTCGGGTCCTTAAAGCCTCTGGAGATGGAGACAGAAACTTGGTGGACACCGAGTGGCCGGGGTGCCAGGGGGGCAGAGCACCGTGCAAGCCTTAGTCCCAGATCCGAGCCGAGGTCAAGTCCAGTTAGGCAACGAAGCATAAGAGGGTTAATCCGAATAAGAGATCCAAGCCGGGGTCGGTTCCAATCTGGCAGCTGAGTACAAAAGGGGAAAAGTAGTAGAATGGTTAAGGTACAAATATGAGGTCAATGGCAAGCAGCAATCAAGGGTAGTCAAATAGGTTTCCAGGTCACAACAGGTTCAGACAGATCACACACTAGCTGTAAGGAAACCAGTGGAAATCGCCTGGCGCGCGTTTACGGGCATCTGCAAATGCCCATGCCCTCTTATGTGCATGCTCGTGCGCGGCGCCCAGAGTGCATGCGCAGGAGCGTGTCCCTAGCGCCAATTGGTGCCAGACGGCCTACTTAACTGGTTCCCGACCGGGGCACGCCGATGTACATCGGCAGAATGGCACGGCTGGGCAAATGGGCGTACCTGTACGTCCATTTGAATTCCCCGCCGTGCCATTGCGTGTGCGCCGGCGTGCACGCGTGCCGGTCGGGGGCTCCGTGAGTCGGGTCGCGGGTACCGCGGACACGTTAGCCGCGGGGATACCCGCAATCGCCTCATGGAGAGGACGAACAGGGAGGTGCTGATGTAAACAGCATCTCCCCGTTCTGCCTAGTGACAAGTGTCACTGATCACAGCTCCCTGTCATTACCAAAATGTAGAAGAATACGATCGGCCTAAACTGAGGAAAAAAATGTTTTTTATATATTTTTGGGGGATATTTATTATAGCAAAATGTAAAAAATAATGCGTTTTTTTATAAATGCTCTGGTCAGGAAGGGGGTAAAAACTTCCAGGGCTGAAGCGGTTAAAGGGGGCCGCAACCGCTGATCTGTGCTGACTGGTCTTCAGCTGTGCTCCTGTTATCCTGAAACCTGTGTTTGTTCCGTCTGATTTCCGTTGCTGACCTTGGCTCCTGTTGACCCTGCTCTGGACTCTGCTATACCTGATCTCTGGCTCCTGATCCCGGCTTCCCATCTCTGCCTAATGTTCCGGTACCCTGCTGCCCGCCTGCTAACGAACACGGCTATCCCTGTGACCTTGCTCCAGTGCCCTGCTCGGCTCAGCACTACTATCCAAGTGTCTGCCACTACAGTCCTGCAACCAGCTGCGACTTCCTGCTCTGCAACTACAGTCCTGCGACCAGCTGCAACTTCCTGCTCTGCAACTACAGTCCTGCGACCAGCTGCGACTTCCTGCTACAGGTTTCCGGGTCTTCATCTGCAGGCACTCGTGTGCCTCCTGTCCCTTGGCTCCTTTTGTTTCACTCTCAGCGGGACCTGGGCTGGAGATACAAGAGAGGCTGACCTCACAATTTCAGTCTCCCTTCAGGTACATGACAGTACCAGTCAGCCAGGTGATGGAGTCTGAAAGGGAGGTCTCTCTGTTGTCAACCCTCTGTCGAACTGTTACCGCACTCTCCCATGTAGTGCAAGGGTTACATATGCCCGCATCCATAACCAACTACAGCATGCATCCAGCTTGACCTCCACCTCCGAGCATTCTAGAATCAAGGATTCCGCTGTTCAAACCCTGACCTTTGACCAAGATGAACTATCTTACTTTCTTGAACCCAGAGTGGCATTGCCCGAACCATTTTCTGGGGACTGTAGGAAATTCAGGACTTTTCAGAATGCCTGTGAACTGTATTTTTCCTTACTACCTCATACATTCCCTACCGAGGAAGTGAAGGTGGGATTCCTCATCCGCAGGCCTGGGCATTTCAGCTTCGGGAACAACACAACCCTATCCTGGCTTTGGTCCTTTTTACCGCTATGGCCCAATTATATGCTGATCCCTTTCGTCACCAGACGGCTGAAAGCTCATTGAACCATATACAACAGGCTTCCAGGCCTGTGGAGGACTATGTCTCAGATTTACGTTTGTGGAGTACCGATACCGACTGGAATAATTGAGCATTATATTTCCAATTTTGTCTTGGCCTGTCAGAAGCCATCAAGGATGAACTTGCCATAGTGGAAATACCCACCTCCCTGAATGACTTAATCCACCTCTGTATACAAATTGACCATCGCCTGCGTGAAAGACAGTTTTAAAGAGCCGGGAATCTTCACTTATTGCCTGCCTGCTCCATGGACCCATCACCTGCTTCCTTCTCAACCATGCCTAAAAATGTTTCTGACATCAAGAAGGTTCCACATGCCAGCTTTCCTGGGCCTCCTCTGTCCAAACAAGAACAGTCTCGACGTCGCCGCAACAACCTTTGTCTTTATTGTAGCGATGACTTTCTACAGACTTGTTCCCAAAGACATCGTAGGAAACCCTTCCCTCCATCTCCTACAGTTGCGGCACTAAGTTCCAGCCAATACCACACCCTGCTGCCAGTCTCTCTTCGGTTAACTGGAAGGATTCTTGCTGTTTCCGCCATTGTGGATTCTGGGGCCTGTAGCTGTTTTGTGGACTCTGCCTTTGCAACCATGCATGAACTACCCCTGTGTGCCAAGAGAAACAGCTTCACGGTCCACCTGGCGGATGGTTCAGGTATTAAATCAGGACCTGTCACTTTAGAGACTGAACCCATCCTATGTCTCACAGCTTCTGCGCATCGTGAGCGTCTAAGTTTAGATGTTATTACATCTCCCCTATTCCCTATCATCCTTGGGCAGCCCTGGTTGAAGGCACATAACCCCCTCAGCAATTGGGCCACAGCGGACGTGACTTTTCCTTCCAACTACTACAGAGAGTTCTGCCTTCCTCCTTCTCCGGCCTTGTATTGACTACCGGGACTTAAATATATATTAAATATTCCTGAACTGTTCCAGAGGCTACGAGAAGCTTGTGTATTTTCCATATTAGACTTAAGGGGAGCATATAACCTGATCAGAATAAGAGAAGGTGATGAATGGAAGACGGCCTTTAGGTGTCGTTTTGGGCACTTTGAGTACCTGGTGATGCCCTTTGGACTCTGTAATGCACCAACCACCTTCCTGCATTTTGTAAACAATGTATTCCGGGACTTTCTTGATTTGTTTACTATTGTTTATTTGGATGACATTCTAATTTTTGCACCTCTTTAGGCGAGTCCCTAGTCCCATCGGGTTCGTGTGAAGAAGGTGTTAAGTAGACTAAGGGAACATCATCTCTATGCCAAGGCATCCGAGGGATTCACCACCATCTTTGTCATAGTAGATCGCTTATCCAAGATGGCCCACTTTGTGCCCCTAAAAGGTACCCCTTCCGCTGCAGAGATTGCCTCATCTTTTGTCAAGGAAGTGGTGCGTCTACATGGTATTCCTGTTAACATCACGTCAGATCATGGAGTACAGTTTACTTCCAGATTGGAAATCCTTATGTGAAGTTTTGGGCATTAAACTCTGCCTATCATCTGCTTACCACCCCCAGACGAAAGGCCAAACAGAGAGAATAAACCAGACCCTGGAACAATATCTCTGATATTTTTCTTCTTTTGCACATGACGACTGGGCATCTCTTTTGCTGTTAGCAGAGTTTGCTTACAATAATTCAATACACTCCTCTATCAAGCAAACTCCCTTTTTTGCTAATTATGGGTTTCACCCAATCTTCTTGCCCAATGTTATTCTCTCTGTTTGGCCTTTCGTCTGGGGGTGGTAAGCAGATGATAGGCAGAGTTTAATGCCCAAAACTTCACATAAAGATTTCCAATCTGGAAGTAAACTGTACTCCATGATCTGACGTGATGTTAACAGGAACACCATGTAGACGCACCACTTCCTTGACAAAAGATGAGGCAATCTCTGCAGCGGAAGGGGTACCTTTTAGGGGCACAAAGTGGGCCATCTTGGATAAGAGATCTACTATGACAAAGATGGTGGTGTATCCCTCGGATGGAGGTAACTCGACAATAAAGTCCATGGAGATCATGCTCCATAATTTATCTGGTACAGGGAGAGGCTCCAGCAGACCCCAATTCTTAGTTCTGTCCGTCTTGTTCCGTTAAACATGTTGTACAAGATCTGACATAGTCTCTGCAAAACTGTATTAAGTCTGGCCACCAAAAAGAGCGAAGGACTAGCTTAGAAGTTTTGTGTACTCCGAAATGCCCTGCCAGAGGATGATCGTGGCACATGTAGAGAACTGCTGTCCGTAATTGTTCCGGAACAAAGATCTGCTCACCGTGGAAGTAAAGACACTCCTTAAGTTGGAGGTGAAGTTCTTGGGAGAGAAGATGATTCAGGACTGCTGTCTTGATTTGGGAAATGAGATCAGTTTACAGCAAAAGGAAGGTTTTAGCAGGTAAAATGGTATCAGGTTTGGGGGATACTTCAGTGTCTTGAAACATGCGTGAGAGAGCATCAGGCTTCCCATTCTTGGATCTGGGCCAGTAAGTGATGTGAAAGCAGAATCTTGCAAAAAAGAGAGCCCACCTAGCCTGGTGGAATCTTAATCTTTTCGCTGTTCTCAAGTATTCTAGGTTTTTGTAGAATAGAAGAATAGGGTGTGCGGCTCCCTCTAGCAGATAGCGCCATTCTTCAAGGGCTGACTTAATAGCAAGTAATTCCCGATCACCGACATCATAGTTCTTTTCGTGGAGAAGAAAGCGACAGGGTGAAGTAGGGACAATATGGCTCCCACAGCTATTTCAGAGGCATCAACCTCAAGGACATAGGGCAAAGCAGGATCTGGGTGTTTCAGGATGGGTGCGGATGTGAAAAGGCCTTTAATTTTTTTGAACGCAGTCTGAGCTTCTGAGGTCCATGTGAAGGTCATGCGTAGCTTGGTGTTAATTGGGTGATAGGGGATATGATACTGGAAAAGTCTTTAATAAATTTCCTGTAAAAATTAGCGAACCCCACAAAGCGCTGCACAGATTTCTTATCAGTAGGGGCAGGCCAACCAAGTAGTGCAGATACCTTCTGTGGGTCCGTGGCAATTCCGTCTGCGGAGATAATGAGCCCCAAGAACTGGATGGTGCCCTTCTCGAATTCACACTGTTCCCCAAGAATCCCCGGTACCAGCAGTACAGAATCGTCTGGAGTTCTGGAGAGCTAACAACCAGTTCCTGCAAGAAGCTATCTCCAAGCCCAGGCAGATGACAAGAGGTTCTATGATAGAAGAAGGAGAGGTAATCTGGATCTGAAACCCTGAGATAAGGTGTTGCTATCTACCACAAACCTAAAGTTGGCCTGCCCTTCAAGGAAGTTAGGACCAAGATACATTGGTCCTTTCTCTGTAAAAAGGAGGATTAACGCTGTTGCCTTCGAGTTAAGTCTGCCAGAGAATCTAAGAGTTCATCCGGTGTTTCACGTGTCCCTCTTGAAATGGTCTGTGGCTAATCCCTTTCCTGAGCGAGAACCTGAGACTCCTGCTCCACTGCTGGTTGAAGGGAATGAGGAATTTGAGGTGGAAGCTGTCCTGGATTGCAGGAAGAGAAGGGGCAAAACTCAGTTCCTCATTAAGTGGAAGGGCTATGGCCCTGAAGATAATTCATGGGAACCTTGCTCTAATGTGCATGCTCCACGATTGGTTCGAGCCTATCTTCGCCTCCATCCTGAGAAGAATTCCATAGTGGGCATCCGGAGGGTGTCCTTAAGGGGGGGCAATGTAAGGAAACCAGTGAATCACTGGCATGTATGCAAGCTTACGGGCGTCTGCAAATGCCCGTGCCTGTTTATGAGTGTTATACAAATAAATAAACAAATAGCGCAGGTTACATGGTTCGTGTTATATACAAATGTTGCTATAAAAATGTCCTTTTGAGCAATGCGCTCTTTGTGAGATGCAAACAGTCTATAGGTAGGGCAGCCTTTTGATGGGAGGTGAAGCTGCTCCAAGTATGCAAAGGAAAAACAACAAGAAAGGCGCCTCTTAGTAAACTGTATATTTAATGGTATATAAGCATTAAAAACACTCACATTGAAAACTTAGATAGTCCGGCATGGGGAGCTCAGTATAGGCATACAGGATTGCGTCCTCCTCTGTCCACAGTCTTATTCCTCTATTGCTGACGGCTGGTCCGTGTGGCAGAAGCTTCCGGTATCAGTGATTATCCAGAATGAGGCTTGGGCACCGCCGAGTAGTCAATTGGGAGGCTGGGACGCTGGAACGCACATCCAAAGTATGTGCTGTACTGCCGTAAGGCAACGCGTTTCAGAGCATGCGCACTCGAGCGCGCTCCTTTCTCAAGCTAGGGAGAATACAAAAGACTGCAGCCTATTTAAGTGCTCTAATGGTACCGCCACCTAATGGATATAGTTGTAATTGCATAAGGAATACAGGTGATATACAAAAAAAGGGGCCAAACGGAATGATCTATATGTTTATATTAAAGATAAGGTATTGTGTGCCTACTGATTACTGGTTATAAAACATTAATATGTATGTAATGATTTAAATATTGTTATGCTTACTATCACTGCTTATGGCAAATATAGAGTGGATTAAATGAATGAATTTAAATAAATACATCTATTTAAATAAACTATAGTGGTGGGTCAACTGGTGAGCTATATATTTATATAATTACCTAAATGAACTAGTAAACCATATATATGTGTGGTTGACTAATGCAATATATAAGAATAAATAGTATTCTTATGGGCACATTATGCATGATGACACTATCTAATGGAATAATACTAATAAAGAATAATAAAAAAATAAATAAAAGATAAAAATTATTATGAAAAATAAAAATTGAATTAAAATATGAATTATAATTTGAACATATATATGTACTAAAAGATATATATGTATGTATGTTTTTTTAAAAATGGTACTTTTCGTTAAAATGAACCTCAACTGCTAATGGGAGGGCATATTAGATATATTGCGAGGATATGGCAGAATTCTTATTTCATAGATATATGTTAATCAAATATTCACTCTAGGCCAGTGTTATTATAAAATGGAGGATATCTCTAATTCTTCGTTAATTCCACCGGGATTTAGGGCGTCCAAAGAATAAATCCAGAAGGTTTCTCTTTCACATAATCTGTGAAATCTTTCGGCTATGGGTAAATTTTTTGGCATTTGTTCAATAACCCATACCTCGAGACCTTCAGTGGATTTGGCATGGTGTTCACAGAAATGACGGGGGACACTGTGTTTGTCCCTCCCACCTGCTATTTTTCTTCTATGTTCCCCGAATCTTTGCCTAAGTGGGCGTATCGTGCGCCCCACATAGATGAGATTGCATGGGCAACTTAGGCCATGTTTGTAGTTTATGGCCTAATGCAATACGCCCATGCAATCTCATCTATGTGGGGCGCACGATACGCCCACTTAGGCAAAGATTCGGGGAACATAGAAGAAAAATAGAAGGTGGGAGGGACAAACACAGTGTCCCCCGTCATTTCTGTGAACACCATGCCAAATCCACTGAAGGTCTCGAGGTATGGGTTATTGAACAAATGCCAAAAAATTTACCCATAGCCGAAAGATTTCACAGATTATGTGAAAGAGAAACCTTCTGGATTTATTCTTTGGACGCCCTAAATCCCGGTGGAATTAACGAAGAATTAGAGATATCCACCATTTTATAATAACACTGGCCTAGAGTGAATATTTGATTAACATATATCTATGAAATAAGAATTCTGCCATATCCTCGCAATATATCTAATATGCCCTCCCATTAGCAGTTGAGGTTCATTTTAACGAAAAGTACCATTTTTAAAAAAACATACATACATATATATCTTTTAGTACATATATATGTTCCAATTATAATTCATATTTTAATTCAATTTTTATTTTTCATAATAATTTTTATCTTTTATTTATTTTTTTATTATTCTTTATTAGTATTATTCCATTAGATAGTGTCATCATGCATAATGTGCCCATAAGAATACTATTTATTCTTATATATTGCATTAGTCAACCACACATATATATGGTTTACTAGTTCATTTAGGTAATTATATAAATATATAGCTCACCAGTTGACCCACCGCTATAGTTTATTTAAATAGATGTATTTATTTAAATTCATTCATTTAATCCACTCTATATTTGCCATAAGCAGTGATAGTAAGCATAACAATATTTAAATCATTACATACATATTAATGTTTTATAACCAGTAATCAGTAGGCACACAATACCTTATCTTTAATATAAACATATAGATCATTCCGTTTGGCCCCTTTTTTTGTATATCACCTGTATTCCTTATGCAATTACAACTATATCCATTAGGTGGCGGTGCCATTAGAGCACTTAAATAGGCTGCAGTCTTTTGTATTCTCCCTAGCTTGAGAAAGGAGCGCGCTCGAGTGCGCATGCTCTGAAACGCGTCGCCTTACGGCAGTACAGCACATACTTTGGATGTGCGTTCCAGCGTCCCAGCCTCCCAATTGACTACTCGGCGGTGCCCAAGCCTCGTTCTGGATAATCACTGATATCGGAAGCTTCTGCCACACGGACCAGCCGTCAGCAATAGAGGAATAAGATTGTGGACAGAGGAGGACGCAATCCTGTATGCCTATACTGAGCTCCCCATGCCGGACTATCTAAGTTTTCAATGTGGGTGTTTTTAATGCTTATATACCATTAAATATACAGTTTACTAAGAGGCGCCTTTCTTGTTGTTTTTCCTCTGTTTATGAGCGTGCACGTGCAGGAGCACGTCCCTAGCACCAATTGGCGCCAGATGACCTACTTAAAGGGGGCCCCAACCACTGATCTGTGCTGACTGGTCTTCAGCTGTGCTCCTGTTATCCTGAAACCTCTGTTTGTTCTGTCTGATTCCCGTTGCTGACCTTGGCTCCTGTTGACCCTGCTCTGGACTCTGCTATACCTGTTTTCTGGTTCCTGATTCCCATCTGACTCGTCTCTGCCTGATGTTCCGGTATCCTGCTGCCCATCTGTTAACGATCCCAGCATCCCCTCTGATTTGTCTCTGCCTGATGTTCCGGTACCCTGCTGCCCGACTGTTAACTAACCCAGCTATCCCTGTGACCTTGCTCCTGTGCCCTGCTCGGCTCAGCACTATTTTCCGAGTGTCTGCCACTACAGTCCTGCAACCAGCTGCGACTTCCTGCTCTGCAACTACAGTCCTGTAACCAGTTGCGACTTCCTGCTCTGCAACTACAGTCCTGTGACCAGTTGCGACTTCCTGCTCTGCAACTACTGTCCTGCGACCAGCTGCGACTTCCTGCTACAGGTTTCCGGGTCTTCATCTGCAGGCACTCGTGTGCCTCCTGTCCCTCGGCTACTTCTGTTTCACTCTCAGCGGGACCTGGGCTGGAGATACAAGAGAGGATGACCTCATCATTTCAGTCTCCCTTCAGGTACGTGACACTAGCACAGGAACAAGGGGGACTGAAGATAATCCAGCAATTTGGCAGTGTCTGGGCTTGGCTTATATAGGGAAGTTTGAGGTCACTTCCTGTGCACCTCCTGGGGATTTTCCCGCCTTTTTCCATCAGGTTGATCCTTTGCACCTCCTGGGTATTTTCCCGCCTTTTTCCATCAAGTCTTCTGCGCAAGTGCGGGTTGGCGCCCTGGACTCTTATGCCCTGTACACACTATCGCACATTCCGACGGATGTTGGCTCAAACTTGTCTTGCATACACACGATCGCACAAAGTTGTCGGAATTTCCGCACGTCCAGAACGCGGTGACGTACAACACGTACGACGGGACTATAAAAGGGCAGTTCAATACCAAGCGCGTCACCCTTTGCTAATTTTGCTAATCTTGTATTAGTAAAAGTTTGGTGAGAGACGATTCACGCTTTTCAGACTTGTGGTTTCCAGATCCTTTTTCTGGTGTTCAGTTTGTGCTTGTGGGTTTGTATCTGCTTTTCAGTGCGTGCAGTGAGTTCGTATTTGATCATCAGTGCGTTCTTGTCCGCTCGTTGCTGATTTTCAGGTCGCTCTTCACAGGCCTTGCTGTTCTTCAGTGCGTTCTGTTAATTCGTTCTGACCAGCCGACCGTTTTGAAGCCATGTTGCGTGTACGTACTCGTCGTGGAGTTCTTGCTGTGCAGGGGCTTGGTGTTGGGCTTTTAGCTTTGACACAAGCCCAGTTCATGAACAGGGCGAGGAGGAGTTCATGGACCAAGAATTGGTTGCTCCAGCGTGACCAATTCTCTCATATTTTGCTCCGTGAGATCCGTGAGAATAATCCTGACTATTTCAGGAACTTTCTTAGGATGACGGACCCCATTTTTCACCATTTGTTGGCTTTGCTGACCCCTTATATTAGCAGGCAGGACACCTGCATGCGGCAAGCCATCACTCCGGAGCAGAGGCTCGTCGCCACGTTGCGGTACTTGGCGACTGGGAGAAGCCTGCAGGACCTCAAGTTTTCGACAGGCATCTCCCCCCAGGCTCTGGGGTTCATTATTCCAGAGACCTGTTCTGCCATCATTCAGGTCCTGCAGAAGGACTATATTAACCACTTGCTGACCACCTAACGCAGATATTCTGCGGCAGAATGGCACGGGCAGGCAAAATCACATACCTGGTACGTGATCTGCTTGCCCGAGGCGGTTGGCTTCGTTAGGGGAGCGATCCAGGCTGAGGGGGAGACCACTCATTCGTGGCCACCCCCTCGCGATCGCTCCCAACGAATGAAAATCTTCCTCTGCTGCTCTAATGTAAACAGCGGCAGAGGAAGCGATGTCATCTCTCCTCGAGTCGGTATTTTCCATTCCGGCGCCGAGGAGAGAAGACATCTGAGTAAGTGCACAACACTACACTAACAGTAAAACACACTAGGCACACATTTCACCCCCCATCACCCCCCGATCACCCTCCTGTACCCCCTGTCACAGTGACACCAATAATAGCAGTTTTTTTTTCTGATTACTGCATTGGTGTCAGTTTGTGACAGTTATAAGTGGTAGGGCAGTTAGTGTTAGCCCCCTTTAGGTCTAGGATACCCCCCTAACCCCCCCTAATAAAGTTTTAACCTCTTAATCCCCCCCCGTCACCAGTGTCACTAAGCGATCGTTTTTCTGATCGCTGTATTAGTGTCACTGGTGACGCTAGTTAGGGAGATAAGTATTTAGGTTCGCCGTCAGCGTTTTATAGCGTCAGGGACCCCCATATACTACCTAGTAAAGGTTTTAACCCCCTGATTGCCCCCTAGTTAACCCTTTTACCAGTGATCACCGTATAACTGTTACGGGTGACACTGGTAAGTTTATTTTTTATAGTGTCAGGGCACCCGCCGTTTATCACCTAATAAAGGTTTAACTCCCTGATTGCCCCCCGGTGATATAAGTTAGGTTTTGGGTCAGATAGGGTCTGCGTCGCTCCAGGCAGCGTCAGGTTAGTGCCAGTAGTGCTAACACCCACGCACGCAGCATACACCTCCCTTAGTGGTATAGTATCTGAACGGATCAATATCTGATCCGATCAGATCTATACTAGCGTCCCCAGCAGTTTAGGGTTCCCAAAAATGCAGTGTTAGCGGGATCAGCCCAGATAACTGCTAGTACCTGCGTTTTGCCCCTCCGTCCGGCCCAGCCCAGCCCACACAAGTGCAGTATTGATCGATCACTGTCACTTACAAAACACTAAACACATAACTGCAGCGTTCGCAGAGTCAGGCCTGATCCCTGCGATCGCTAACAGTTTTTTTGGTAGCGTTTTGGTGAACTGGCAAGCACCAGCCCCAGGCAGCGTCAGGTTAGTGCCAGTAGTGCTTACACCCATGCACGCACGCACCGTACACCTCCCTTAGTGGTATAGGATCCGAACAGATCAATATCTGATCCGATCAGATCTATACTAGCGTCCCCAGCAGTTTAGGGTTCCCAAAAACGCAGTGTTAGCGGGATCAGCCCAGATACCTGCTAGCACCTGCGTTTTGCCCCTCCGTGTCTGCAGCAAGCGCGGATATAGGCGTGACACCCACTATTATTGTCTCTCCTGTTCTGACAATCCTGGTCTTTGCATTGGTGAATGTTTTGAACGCTACCATGCACTAGTTGAGTATTAGCGTAGGGTTCAGCATTGCACAGACTAGGCACACTTTCACAGGGTCTCCCAAGATACCATCGCATTTTGAGAGACCCGAACCTGGAACCGGTTACAGTTATAAAAGTTACAGTTACAAAAAAAGTGTAAAAAAAAAAAAAACACAAAAAAATATATAAAATAAAAAAAACAAAAATAGTTGTCGCTTTATTGTTCTCTCTCTCTCTATTCTCTCTCTATTGTTCTGCTCTTTTTTACTGTATTCTATTCTGCAATGTTTTATTGTTAAATTATGGTGTTTGAAGCGCTTCACAATGTGATAAAAAGATGAATAAATAGATAATAAGCCACTCAAATAAATCCAGCAGTAAAAAATGTGAGATAACAAAAATTGGTGACACCACATGTGTAGGAAGATCCACATAAAAAATATAATAAATAGGAAATGTTCAAAAAGTTCAATCTATAAAATGTATAATCCGATTGACAAAGAGACTTAATCAAGTCCCACTAGCAAAGTTCTAGAAAATAGCACACACTTGCTAAATTGGGGTGCTAATTGATAAATTTTAGCAACACTGTTTCTTATGGTTCTGTTCACATCAGATGTGACGATCACAAACAGACCTCACAGATAAAGCAGATAAAAGAAAAACAGATCATTGTGCAATGATCTTGATACCAGGTACACAGGCAAAAACTTGTATCTGATCCACTCACGTGCGCCTTATAGTGATAAGGCGTATGCAGGTTTCTATATAGCAGTCAGCCGCTTCAGACAGGAGCAGAATCGCTGCAGTACACTGTTTGATACTGCCAGTCTGCACAGAGCGTCCTTGGCTCCTCTCACGCGTTGCGTCACGGTCACGTGACTTTTTCAAGGGGGGAGCGAGATCAGCCCAGATACCTGCTAGCACCTGCGTTTTACCCCTCCGTGTCTGCAGCAAGCGTGGATATAGGTGTGACACCCACTATTATTGTCCCTCCTGTTCTGACAATCCTGGTCTTTGCATTGGTGAATGTTTTGAACGCTACCATGCACTAGTTGAGTATTAGCGTAGGGTACAGCATTGCACAGACTAGGCACACTTTCACAGGGTCTCCCAAGATACCATCGCATTTTGAGAGACCCGAACCTGGAACCGGTTACAGTTATAAAAGTTACAGTTACAAAAAAAAGTGTAAAAAAAAAAAACACAAAAAAATATATAAAATAAAAAAAACAAAAATAGTTGTCGCTTTATTGTTCTCTCTCTCTCTATTCTCTCTCTATTCTCTCTCTATTGTTCTGCTCTTTTTTACTGTATTCTATTCTGCAATGTTTTATTGTTATTATGTTTTATCATGTTTGCTTTTCAGGTATGCAATTTTTTATACTTTACTGTTTTCTGTGTTTTATTGTTAACCATTTTTTTGTTTTCAGGTACGCCATTCAGCTGCAGCACGGATTTATTTATCTTGACAGCAACAGCGTTTGCTCCCAGGATACATAAAGCCATGACTCCAGCGCTGACGGAGGTGATATATGCCGAAGCATGGGGGCAGCAGGGGCAGAGGAGCGATTTGCTCCTAACTTTTGGGGGAGATGCCCCCATGCTTCTGCATATATAAATGGTGCATGTTTGCCCATCATTAGAAGTGGGTGGATGAAGGGAGGTATTCTAATGGTGGGCATACCCACCAATCAATCTCTTTTTTTCGTTCAGCCCACAGGCTGCATGAAAAAAAAAATTACAATATATGCCCAACAAAGACCAGCAACGTACTGGTATGTTGCTGGACTTTGAGTGGTTATACCAGAATGATGCCTGCAGGTTTAGGTATCATCTTGGTATCATTCTTTTCAGCCAGCGGTCGGCTTTCATGTAAAAGTAATCCTAGCAGCTAATTAGCCTCTAGACTGCTTTTACAAGCAGTGGGAGGGAATGTCCCCCCCCCCACTGTCTTCCATGTTTTTCTCTGGCTCTCCTGTCCCAACAGGGAACCTGAGAATGCAGCCAGTGATTCGGCCAGCTGACCATAGAGCTGATCAGACCAGAATGGCTCTAATCATCTCTATAGCATAAGAAACCGAAAGCTAGGAGCATTTCATGACTTAGATTTCGCCGGATGTAAACAGCGCCATTGGGAAATTGGGAAAGCATTTTATCACACTGATCTTGGTGTGGTCAGATGCTTTGAGGGCAGAGGAGAGATCTAGGGTCTAATAGACCCCATTTTTTTCAAAAAAGAGTACCTGTCATTACCTATTGCTATCATACATTTACATTCCCTGACATAACAATAAAAATGATTTAAAAAAATGAGAGGAACAGTTTAAAAATAAGATAAAAAAGCAAAAAAAAAAAAAAAAGCACCCCTGTCCCCCCTGCTCTCGCACAAAGGCAAACGCAAGCTTTGGTCTGGCGTCAAATGTAAACAGCAATTGCACCATGCATGTGAGGTATCACCGTGAAGGTCAGATCGAGGGCAGTAATTTTAGCAGTAGACCTCCTCTGTAAATCTAAAGTGGTAACCTGTAAAGGCTTTTAAAGGCTTTTAAAAATGTATGTAGTTTGTTGCCACTGCACGTTTGTGCGCAATTTTAAAGCATGTCATGTTTCGTATTCATGTACTCGGCCTAAGATAATCTTTTTTATTTCATCAAACATTTGGGCAATATAGTGTGTTTTAGTGCATTAAAATGAAAAAAAGTGCGTTTTTTCCAAAAAAAATGCGTTTGAAAAATCGCTGCGAAAATACTGTGTGAAAAAAAAATGAAACACCCACCATTTTAATCTGTAGATAAAAAGACTCTAAGCATGGGACTTTGGAGGCACAATAGTGTTAGACTACAAAAAGTAAATTTGATAAAGGTATTTTATTAGAAAATTATAAAAGACAATGGACACACATAGATTATTTAAAAACAATTCAGGCTAGATGTAAACCCTAATAGTCATACACCGTAAGGATCCTATCCTGCAGATTTGTATAGCATAAAGAGGGTTATAAATGTATACATATATCACTTAGTCCATGTATAGGAGAAATACTTCCCCTGGGCATTGAACAGTAGATAGGTACACAATTGTGGCAGACAAAGTGCAGCAGGTTTGGTAATCCACGGTGAGATATTCTCTAGTTGCTCTACATGTTTCGCGTTACGCAGAACGCTTCCTCAGGAGCTAGAGATTCAATTGGGTAAGGTGAGGTTGCATAAACCTATCAGTAGTGATTGTATGCAAATGATCACAATTTGGTCATGGGTATAAAGTATCTGAATTGAGTTGGAAACAGCAGTCGGCCACAGCCTGGAACCTCTCAAGGAAATGTAGCATCAAGTATCCATAAGGGGGAAAGCATAGACTTTGTCATTGTAGTGCCTTAGGTGGATGAGAGGGAGCACAGGGATGCGCCGTCCGATCTGGCAGGGTGGCCACAGCACCGGTCCCTGCCAGATCGGACGGCGCATCCCTGTGCTCCCTCTCATCCACCTAAGGCACTACAATGACAAAGTCTATGCTTTCCCCCTTATGGATACTTGATGCTACATTTCCTTGAGAGGTTCCAGGCTGTGGCCGACTGCTGTTTCCAACTCAATTCAGATACTTTATACCCATGACCAAATTGTGATCATTTGCATACAATCACTACTGATAGGTTTATGCAACCTCACCTTACCCAATTGAATCTCTAGCTCCTGAGGAAGCGTTCTGCGTAACGCGAAACATGTAGAGCAACTAGAGAATATCTCACCGTGGATTACCAAACCTGCTGCACTTTGTCTGCCACAATTGTGTACCTATCTACTGTTCAATGCCCAGGGGAAGTATTTCTCCTATACATGGACTAAGTGATATATGTATACATTTATAACCCTCTTTATGCTATACAAATCTGTAGGATAGGATCCTTACGGTGTATGACTATTAGGGTTTACATCTAGCCTGAATTGTTTTTAAATAATCTATGTGTGTCCATTGTCTTTTATAATTTTCTAATAAAATACCTTTATCAAATTTACTTTTTGTAATCTAACACTATTGTGCCTCCAAAGTCCCATGCTTAGAGTCTTTTTATCTATAATCCGATTTTTGGGGACGTTGGCACAAACCGTTACTGAGTACCTGCAGAGTCACCCTGCTTATTGAGGTACCTTGGCACTAGGTTTCCCATTTGATTTTAATCTGTAGGGCCTTTGCTTTAAAAAAATATATAATGTTTGGGGGTTCAAAGTAATTTTTTTGCAAAAAAAAATATTTTTTTCATGTAAACAAAAAGTGTCAGAAAGGGCTTTGTCTTCAAGTGGTTAGAAGAGTGGGTGATGTGTGACATAAGCTTCTAAATGTTGTGCATGAAATGCCAGGACAGTTCAAAACCCCCCCAAATGACCACATTTTGGAAAGTAGACACCCCAAGCTATTTGCTGAGAGAATACATTCTGTTGCTTCTCCTGAGTACGGGGATACCACATGTGTGAGACTTTTTGGGAGCCTAGCCATATACGGGACCCCAAAAACCAAGCACCGCCTTCAGGGTTTCTAAGGGTGTACATTTTTGATTTCACTCCTCACTGCCTATCACAGTTTCGGAGGCCATGGAAAGCCCAGATGGTACAAACCCCCCCAAATGACCTCATTTTGGAAAGTAGACACCCCCAGCTATTTGCTGAGAGGTATGGTGAGTATTTTGCAGACCTCAATTTTTATCACAAAGTTTTGAAAATTGAAAAAAGAAAAAAAAATACATTTTTCTTTTCTTTCTTCATTTTCAAAAACAAATGAGAGCTGCAAAATACTCACCATGCCTCTCAGCAAATAGCTTGGGGTGTCTACTTTCCAAAATGAGGTAATTTGGGGGGGTTTATGGCCTTCAAAACTGTGATAGGTAGTGAGGAGTGAAATAAAAAATTCACGCCCTTAGAAATCTTGAAGGCGGTGATTGGTTTTCGGGGCCCCGTACACAGCTAGGCTCCCAAAAAGTCCCACAAATGTGGTATCCCCATACTCAGGAGAAGCAGCAGAATGTATTTTGGGGTGTTATTCTACATATGCCCATGGCATGTTTGAGCAATATATCATTTAGTGACAACTTTGTGCAAAAAAAAAAAAAGTTTGTCATTTTCCCGCAACTTGTGGCAAAATATAAAATATTCCATGGACTCAACATGCCTCTCATCAAATAGCTTGGGGTGTCTACTTTCCAAATTGGGATCATTTGGGGGGGTTTGAACTGTCCTGGCATTTTATGGCCTTCAAAACTGTGATAGCTCAGCTCACATGCCATGGGCATATGTGGAATTACACCCCAAAATACATTCTGCTGCTTCTCCTGAGTATGGAGTGAAATAAAAAATTTACGCCCTTAGAAATCCTGAAGGCGGTGCTTGGTTTTCGGGGCCCCGTACGCGGCTAGGCTCCCAAAAAGTCCTACACATGTGGTATCCCCATACTCAGGAGAAGCAGCTAAATGTATTTTGGGGTGCAATTCCACATATGCCCATGGTCTGTGTGAGCAATATATCATTTAGTGACAACATTTTGTATTTTTTTTTTTTTTTGTCATTATTCAATCACTTGGGACAAAAAAATTAATATTCAATGGGCTCAACATGCCTCTCAGCAATTTCCTTGGGGTGTCTACTTTTCAAAATGGGGTCATTTGGGGGGGTTTGTACTGCCCTGCCATTTTAGCACCTCAAGAAATGAAATAGGCAGTCATAAACTAAAAGCTGTGTAAATTCCAGAAAATGTACCCTAGTTTGTATACGTTATAACTTTTGCGCAAACCAATAAATATACGCTTATTGACATTTTTTTTTACCAAAGACATGTGGCTGAATACATTTTGGACTAAATGTATGACTAAAATTGAGTTTATTGGATTTTTTTTTTTACAACAAAAAGTAGAAAATATCGTTTTTTTTTCAAAATTTTCAGTCTTTTTCCGTTTATAGCGCAAAAAATAAAAACCGCAGAGGTGATCAAATACCATCAAAAGAAAGCTATATTTGTGGGAACAAAAGGATGCAAAATTTCGTTTGGGTACAGCATTGCATGACCGCGCAATTAGCAGTTAAAGTGACGCAGTGTCAAATTGTAAAAAGTGCTCTGGTCAGGAAGGGGGTAAATCCTTACGGAGCTGAAGTGGTTAAGTTAAGATTTCTCCTTTAACCACTAGCCGCCCGCCCACTGTCATATGACGGTGGTACGAGGCAGCTATTGTTCTGGGCCGCTGGCGGACACCCAGCATTCCACCAGCGTCACTCGGAGCCTATCGACTCCTCTTGACAGTGTGGTGTGGCTCATTGGCCATCAACTGCATCAGCCACGTCTTTCTGGGTGTCAACAGCCCTTGAGTCTAGCTTTTTCCCCCTTTTTTTACTACAGTAATGTATCACCCCAATTTGCCTCCCGGGCCCGCCCCCGGGGGAACGCCTCTTGAGGGCGTCTCACAGCATCGCTCCAGAAAACCCTTGAGGTTATAGTTTGATTACATACTATCAGACGCCTCCTGAAGAAGCGGCTGCGACCGCGAAACTGTAGAGGTCACGTCTGCAAGTATCATACTATACAACCTCTGTCCATACATTTGTGTGGGCATTAGTTTCACCAACTAAGTGTCAACAATGCTGTAACAATTACTGTTCTTTATGTATGTTAAATTATGTTGATGTATAGTACAAGTCCCCTACAGGACTTTTTATTGCTATTTTGAAATAAATCTAATAATTTTTAAACACAAGTCTTTTTTTTCTCTTGGTACCGCAATAGTCCCCATCCCTTTGAAAGAGGCAGGACCCAATTGGAGGGGTCTTTGCTCTGGTTTCTCTTTCATTCCCATTCTTTTTCCTTATAGCAAAAAGTAAAAAATATTGTGTTTTTTCAAACTTGTCCCTCTTCTTTTGTTTATAGCGCAAGAACTAAAAAATGCAGAGGTGATCAAATACCACCAAAAGAAAGCTCTGTTTGTGCGGAAAAAATGATGAAAATTTCGTCTGGGTACAGCATTGCATGACCGCGCAATTGTCATTCAAATTGCAACAGCGCTGAAAGCTGAAAAATGGCTTGGGCAGGAAGGGGGTGAAAGTGACCAGTATTGAGGTGGTTAACATCACATTCTATGTATTTAATGTTTGCTAATGTTTTGTATTTCTTTCATCATTCCCTAATTACCATGACTCTAGTATGCTGTGAATGTCCCTTTGTCCTCATGCATGTTGGAATTTTTTTAAGTTTGTTTTTTGTTCTTCATGCATATTTGCCTTCACTAACCTCCCCAGCATGCTCTCCTGGGCCCATATCCACCTTGTCTAGTCACTTAACAATGTATTTTGTCAGCTCCATTGTAGTGCTTTACCCTAAATACCCCCTAAAATGTGTACAAATATTATTTGTGTCCTTAAATTCATGCAGAGTGCCAGAGACTTTTTTTGAGCTCCCAAAATAATTTGGAACCCTTCCACCCCCCAACCGCTAAGTCAGCTGATACCAATACTCTATCTGCTGACTTTGCCAAACCCATACACACTATACATATTTATTGATGAATTCCCCAAAGCATGTAGTGAAAGGGCCTGCCTGAATACCTTCAAATGGTACTGTTTAAAGTTTTTTTCTCCTATTATTATCTTGATAGGTAATAGCAGAATGTAAAAATGTGCTTCAATTTGTACAGTGTGTATTTATATTTTTGTATTATGACACTTCTTACCTGTCCAGTGGGCTGCCAATAGTGTAAGTAAGGAGGGACTGGCCAAAGCAACACACATTATTTATGCATTCAGCTCTCAATGAAGTGGAGACGGTTACCTATCCAAGTCATCTCCCCCCCACAAAAAAAAAAATTTCACAATGGGCCATCACAGGGGGTGAGGAATCTGATAGCTGGACCTTATACTTTTGTCTTTAAATACTCCATAAAAATAAATGTTTTCTACTGATGTTGGCCAAGAATGTTTGTGTCTAATCTGCTTTCAATGTTTATGTGCAAAATTACTAATTTTTGTTTTCTTGTTTGACTCCAGTTTTCTTTCACGCCACAGGAATGGCAGACTGTGGCCTCCCACTTTGCCCAGCGGTGGGACTTTCCTAACTGCGGAGGGGCAATTGATGGGAAACAAGTCCACATCGTCCCACCCCCCAACTAGGGGTCATACTATTACAACTCAATTCAATAGTATTGTGATGTTGGCGGTGGTGTTGGCTACTTACGAGTTCCTGTATGTGGACGTGGGGAAGAATGGCCAGATGTCGGATGGTGGAATCATTGCCCCGGCCAGAGCTCTACAGGCATCTCCAGAATGGCAGCTTGGGCTTGCCACCTACAGAAGACAATGCGGAAGGACTCCTATTCGTCTTCGTTGCAGATGAAGCGTTTGCGCTGGGGGAGCATCTTATGCAGCCATTCCCTATGAGGACCCTCACCCCGGACAAGAGGGTTTTTAATCTTCTGGCCAGAAGAGTGGTGGAGAATAGATTTGGAAAACCGGCCACCTGGTTCCGCCTATTTCTTACACCAATACACATGGCGGAAATTGAATCACATCATCCTGTCTTGCTGTGTTCTACACAACTTTTTAAGGAGAAATTCTTTGAACTATGCTGCCTCAGTTGGGCCTGAGGCTGGAATTCATAATGAACCAACCCTGACAGCGCTTAAAACTGGCTGTCCTGGCTTGCCCCCCCCCCCAGAGTGCCCGCGAGGTCCATTTAAGATACGTTGAATACATTGCGGGTAGGGGGGCCATCGATATGCCAGACAATGTCTGAGATATTTTTTAAATAAAAATATCTTTGAAACTGAACTAATATTTGCTTTGGTTTACTGCTTGGCTTTCTTTTAGCTGTCTCCTCGGTTATCTTTTAATGGTATTAATTTTTTGGTCAAAAAGAAAAATGGCGTGATTGTGTAAAATTATAAAGCACTGTGGGTGTTATTTACTAAAGGCAAATGCACTTTGCACTACAAGTGCACTTGAGACTGCACTGAAACTGCACTTGTAGTGCAAAGTGGATTTGCCTTTAGTAAATAACCCCCATTGCCACTGAAGAAAACAACTTTACTCCAAAAACTGCTTTTGAGCATTGAAAGAAGAAGCCACACATTGTTGATTATCAAACTTTTTACTCAAAGCACAATCACATGTGCGTTTATAAAAGGGTTTTTTGAACAAACCAACATGTTTGTTGTATAATAACATTTTTTTAGGTCACTTTAATGATAAATGGCCTTTTATAGGTAAAACAGGCATGTTTAAAACCATAAAACAATACACAACTCTGGAACTTACAAAGTTCAACTTTTATAAAGTGAAGGCAATATCAGACATGTCGAAACTGGGTTGATATTGCATTCATCAGATGGGGTGATGTCACCCCTGTGATGCACACAAATTGAGAGTCAAAATGCTGATTTCCCTCCTGATCCCATGCCTAATGTCAACATGTGCTAGCTCCCATCATGGGGGATCAATGGACGTGTTTTGGGGGTGCAACCCCTTCCTCTCAGCTACTTTAGTAGCGAGGAAGGGGATGCACCCACAAAACGCGTACATTGATATCCCCTGATGGCAGATAGCATATGTTTAAAATTATAAATATAAAGTGCAAATCTCTAAAATAAATAAATCCTACATATAAATGAATAGTCCACAAAATTTAAGTACTATTATTATGGATAATTCTCCTTTTTTCTTAGTTACAGCGGACGTATAATTAAACATAAAGATGCAAAGAAAGGGGTAAAATGGGCGCTAAATAACTCCTCTTTAGAAATTAAGCAGCGTAAATACCTTCTGCAGTGTTTAGAATTTGGACTTTTACATAACTACTTCTGGTATGATGGAGATTATTATTTACAGAAGACCGGTGTAGCCATGGGCGCTCATTTTGCCCCAAGTGTGGCTAACTTGTTTTTAGCACACTGGGAGTCAAAAGCAGTTTTTGAAGATAAACCAGAAGAACTGATAGGTTACTATAGATTTATAGATGACCTGTTCTTGATTTGGAGAGGAGATGAGTCTAGTCTCCACTACTTCATGGATAGATTGAACCTAAATGAGAAGAATATCAAATTAACTTGGAACTATGATAAAAAAAAGAATGGTATTCCTAGATGTGGAAATATATGTACAAGAGGGGAAGATCTTCACAAAAAATTATAGTAAGCCCACGGATAGAAACGGCTATATAGCCATTGATAGTTGTCATCATCGACCCTGGTTGTTGAATATACCTAGGGGTCAGTTTGTTAGACTCAAAAGGAATTGCTCCAAGGCGGAGGATTTTGAGGAATAAGCTGCTATTTTTGAGGAGAAATTTTTACAAAAAGGTTATGATAGTGAATTAGTGAAGAGACAACTAAAAGAGGTGAGAAATATGGACAGAAATGAGTTACTAATTACTAAAGAAAAGGTACCGAAGAAGGAGGGAGATGAATACAGGATTGTGCTGAGTTATTAATATTCAAAAGAATAAAATTGAGAATATTATTAGGAGAGACTGGAGTGTATTATTACGAGATAAATTATTGGGTGGTGTTCTGCCTGAGCACCCCTCATTTGTATACAAAAAAGCACCCAACTTAAGAGACATTTTTGCCTCGGGAGCCCTAGACCCCCCCAACAAACATAATAATACTGTAGGGACCTTAACTCCCTTCCTCACCGGCTTTTATGCCTGTGGGAAGTGTTTGGCCTGCAGAACAACTAAAGGAAATAATCCAAAAAAGAAATGTGAATTTGTGGCCACGGCCACGGGTAAAGTACACAAGATAAAATATTTCATCACTTGTTCTTCTGAAATGGTTGTATATATGTTGGAGTGTTCATGCAAACTCCAGTATGTAGGTCAAACATCTAGACCTCTGCTGGTTAGGGTGCGAGAGCACATCAACACGATCAAAAAAGGAAAAAAAGAATATTATGTCTCTAAACATTTTAGAGAAGTCCGTGATAGAAATCCCAGTCAATTAAAGTTTTGGGCCATAGAAAAGGTAAAACATCACTGGGGGGGGGGGGGGGGGGTAATTTCATAAGACAATTAAGCCAACGTGAATCAGCTTGGATATATGAGACCCAGGTTTTAACGCCCAGGGGGCTCAATATTGATTTCGATCTGAATTGTTTCATCTATAATGGGTGATTTTAGGTAACCCTTCATGACTTGTACACAATTTTGTAGGAAAAATAGGAGATTTATGTTTTTTGTTTTTTTTTACAGCAAGTTAGCAGTGAGAGTGACACACTTCCTGGTCTTGGTATTTGTACGTCCTGGAAGCACTGCAGACTGAGCTGTGGCGACGCCCGGATGGTTGCTATAGCAACAATACACTACAAATAAGCTTAGTTTTTGTCTTTTTGTTTTTATATAGGATATAGATTTTTTAAAAATATTTTTAAAATATTTTGATATATATTTGTGTATGTAGGTGTGTATGTATGTATCTATGTATGTATATATGTATCTATATATATGTATGTATGTATGTATATTTTTCTTTTCAATGTTTTTATTGAGATTTTCAGTACATATATAACAAAAGCAAAAGAAAGTGACCAGTCGCATAACTAAATATCAATGGCATGCTTCCATCCCGGGTTCATATATAAAAGAAGAAAAAGAGGGGCAAGTGGGACTTTAAATGAAGCATGTCAATTGAAAGTATAATATATTATAATAATGAATACATGCGAGTAGGTAAAATGATTGGATTTAATTCATAGTCAAGTCCATGATTTTGATGCATACAGTACCAATAAAGTAGTATAAATACAGACATAATCGCATGAATTGATATATAAGCATATTTAGCAGTAGCAATCAAGGAAACTCAGTAGTGTAAACAAATCAATGGACATACATATATGCAATTCATAACAGAAATACATGAATTAAAATCGCCAATCAAAATCACAAAATCGCATGAAATGAGAAAACTCGATAAAAAATGGATAAATGTCAGGGATATGATTTAGGCTTGATAGGGCATCCTTAGTTTGCGAACCCGACGCGTTTCTTGGCTTCTTGCCAGTCATCAGGGGTGGGATGCATAATTTAACTGAGAAAAACAAAGGAATATCATAAATATTGATACATGTGGAACCTCCGGCCAATAGAGAAAATCGTATCAGAAATGTCCAAATTGTCTACTTTGAATGGAGAAGCTACTTACAAAATAGCCCAAAAGTCAAGAAGAGTCACCAGCAAAGGGATCTGTTAGGGTGTGAGATATAACCGTCTCAACCGGGGTTGAGGCAGGGCACCGACCATCCTTCCAAAGTGATTGGAGGGTGGGCCAGGAGAGACCACAGCCGACTGATTCCTGAGCCCTCAATATACTGGTCAATGAGTTGTAAATGGGAAAATCTGCAGAAAATTGAAAAAAATGGGATGTGTCAAAGAAAGTAAAACTGGAATAGAAAGTGTTGGATGAAGGGAATGACTGAAAGAAATGTGTGCTTGGTGCAAATGAAAAAAGTGAATGTGTGAAAAATAAGATAATAAGGGGAAATAAAAATAAAAATAAAATGGATGCATGAAAATGCACGTGAAAAAAGATAAGTGAAGAAACCCATAGGAAATGTGTGAAGATAGAGGATGTCCTGCACAGGGTAAATAGGTGAGAGGATGGGAATGTGTGTACTGTAAGCAGAAAAAAAGATGTAAAAAATATATATATTAATTACCCATGTGTTGAATAGTGGCTGCTTAACAGAGCGGTCCCTTCCTAGCGAAGCACAGTGAGGGAGTGAACCGTCAGTCTGTCGGTCCCAGCTGATATACTCTGGCCCTGGGCGGGTCCCTGCCAGCGTCATGCATGACGTCATTGGTAGCTGAGAGACGAGAGAGCAATCACAGCTGAGAGTAACTCAGTGGATGTCTACTCATCACAGCTGTAGGCGTCAGATGGAGAAAAAACAAAACCCGGCTCACACCTTGTGGCGTCAATTGATGCCACTTGGGGTTGTGATGCGCTCAGCTCCCTCCCCACCTCCCCTCATGCATTTCGGGGCGGTTGGGGCCCGATCTCAACGCATCGGCGCCATGCAAAAAATGGCCCCCCAAGTGGCATCAATTGATGCCACAAGGTGTGAGCCGGGTTTTGTTTTTTCTCCATCTGACACCTACAGCTGTGATGAGTAGACATCCACTGAGTTACTCTCAGCTGTGATTGCTCTCTCGTCTCTCAGCTACCAATGACGTCATGCATGACGCTGGCAGGGACCCGCCCAGGGCCAGAGTATATCAGCTGGGACCGACAGACTGACGGTTCACTCCCTCACTGTGCTTCGCTAGGAAGGGACCGCTCTGTTAAGCAGCCACTATTCAACACATGGGTAATTAATATATATATTTTTTACATCTTTTTTTCTGCTTACAGTACACACATTCCCATCCTCTCACCTATTTACCCTGTGCAGGACATCCTCTATCTTCACACATTTCCTATGGGTTTCTTCACTTATCTTTTTTCACGTGCATTTTCATGCATCCATTTTATTTTTATTTTTATTTCCCCTTATTATCTTATTTTTCACACATTCACTTTTTTCATATGCACCAAGCACACATTTCTTTCAGTCATTCCCTTCATCCTACACTTTCTACTCCAGTTTTACTTTCTTTGACACATCCCATTTTTTTCAATTTTCTGCAGATTTTCCCATTTACAACTCATTGACCAGTATATTGAGGGCTCAGGAATCAGTCGGCTGTGGTCTCTCCTGGCCCACCCTCCAATCACTTTGGAAGAATGGTCGGTGCCCTGCCTCAACCCCGGTTGAGACGGTTATATCTCACACCCTAACAGATCCCTTTGCTGGTGACTCTTCTTGACTTTTGGGCTATTTTGTAAGTAGCTTCTCCATTCAAAGTAGACAATTTGGACATTTCTGATACGATTTTCTCTATTGGCCGGAGGTTCCACATGTATCAATATTTATGATATTCCTTTGTTTTTCTCAGTTAAATTATGCATCCCACCCCTGATGACTGGCAAGAAGCCAAGAAACGCGTCGGGTTCGCAAACTAAGGATGCCCTATCAAGCCTAAATCATATCCCTGACATTTATCAATTTTTTATCGAGTTTTCTCATTTCATGCGATTTTGTGATTTTGATTGGCGATTTTAATTCATGTATTTCTGTTATGAATTGCATATATGTATGTCCATTGATTTGTTTACACTACTGAGTTTCCTTGATTGCTACTGCTAAATATGCTTATATATCAATTCATGCGATTATGTCTGTATTTATACTACTTTATTGGTACTGTATGCATCAAAATCATGGACTTGACTATAAATTAAATCCAATCATTTTACCTACTCGCATGTATTCATTATTATAATATATTATACTTTCAATTGACATGCTTCATTTAAAGTCCCACTTGCCCCTCTTTTTCTTCTTTTACATATATAACAAAAGCAATACAGATACAGTATCCTCCTGTAGGCCAACATAGCCTACCCAGAGTATTGAACATAAAAGGATTAAATATTGAGCAAAAAGTATTTGGTATACATCTGTGTACATATCTGAATATGTGATTCATTACCCAATATAACGTTAATCTTCTCATTTTCAATACTTTTCATTGTAAACAGATAAAAATATTAACATTAACAACACTTGGTGGGTACGTTTTAGGTGGGGCAAATTGAGATCTTGGAGAAATGCCATTCTTGTCTTGGGGTGTGATTGCGGTAGGGCCTTGTAAAGGTGCGAGTATAAGTTTTGGAAGGAGTCCATAACTCCCATTGGATTTTGGGTTAAATTTCCCGTCTTGGTGCGAATTTTTGGGTAGGCAAGGACGCGTCTTTGGGCTCAGTTTAGCTGCTAGTTTAGAGCCTATCCTGTCTTTTTGATCATAAAAGCGAGCCCCTGTCCATCTTAGATGTTTCTCGGCTGAGGTAGAGAGGGAGAGATTTAGTCTGACTCGAGCTGAGTCAAGCCTAGCCAAACTGTCTGGGGTGGGGTTGCTTTTATGGCGTTTACTGAGCGCACGAAAGTCTTCTGTCAACTGTTGTATTTCTGCCCTCCTCTCCCGTCTAATTTGGGATGAAATCTGGATGAGTCTACCTCTCATCACCGCCTTATGCGCCTCCCACAAAGTGCCTGGTGAGATCGAATCAGTGTCGTTGTCCATAAAGTACTCCGCTAGTGTTGTGTCTAGTAGTGTGCAATGTGCCGGATTGCTCAACAGAGCTTCATTGAGGCGCCATTTGAAGGGCCCCCTCTCCCCGATTCCACCCCTGAGGGTAAGGGTCATCATGGAATGATCAGATAAAGAAGTATCGTGTATTCTGGAGGCCTCCACCCTAGGGATTGTATGTGATAGAACAAAGATGTGGTCTATCCTGGAGTGTGTGCGGTGTGGGATGGAATAGTGTGTGTAGTCCCTGGTTCGGGGGTTCATTTCCCTCCATATATCAACCAAGCCATGAGATTGAATGGTCTGCGCTACCCGCAGACTACGTTTAGGAGGTCTCTTGGCTTTTGGGATCTGGGGGTTGGACTTGTCTGAGGAGAGATCAAAAGGTGTGTTAGAGTCCCCACCCAGAACTACTGTGCCAAGAAAGTGAGGTTGCAGGGTCTGAAGAACAGCTTCAAAAAATTTGTCTTGGTGTGTGTTAGGGGCGTAATAGGACACAAACGTGTACGTCTCCCTGTTGATTGTACCAGTAAGTAGGATGTACCGGCCATCAGGATCTTTAACTATTTTGGTAAGAGAGAATTGAACCTTGTTTGAGAAACATACTGCAACCCCTCTTGTCTTGTTGGTAGAATTGAGTGAAGTTTTTGTGAAGGAATGAGGGATTATAGGTAGCCGGGAAGTGTGTCTCTTGAAGCAACGCTACATCCGCGTGCAGTGTGTGGAGCTGTTGCATAATTTTGCGTCTTTTTACTGGGGAGTTGAGTCCCTGCACATTATGGGAGAAGATCCTGATTATCCGGTTCATTGGTTGGGCGTCAGTCATGGTGTAGTTGTACGTTTGAAGCTATGTGTAAGGTAAACTTACCCGTTGCTGAGGCCTTCCCTGGCAGATGAGAGTCCCCACGATCCTAACTGCGATCCGATCTCAAGGTAGGACGTCCAGCAAGACCCTGTAACTGAGGAAGGATAGGGGGGGTGGGGAAGGAAGAAGGGGGAGGGAAAAGCGTAGCAAGAAATGGAAGAAAAAGAAGAAGAGAGAGAAGATGTATTAGAAAAAACATCATACAATACGAACCCAGTCCCACTAGGCCTGGGAAGGGACCCATCCCTGCCCCATCCTTTTCCCAGAGGAAATACAGAACATCCTAGAGTGGACATGGAGATCTGACTCCGACAGGGGAATCAAAGGAAGTTCACCTATCGGCGTTAGACAGAGGTGCACGGTGACCACTCCAGTCACCCCCACCTTAATAGGTAATGAGAACAGTATAAGGGACTTAAAGTCTGAGCCCTGTTGGTGTAAAAACAGTGCGTATTCAGGTATGAATGGACTATCCCCCACCCCCCCACCCGGCAACCCCTTAGCACGGTGGGTATGGATAGTAGGTGTTGTGGTAACGCCCGTTACCAATCATGGGAGAGTACGAGACGCCCACAATTGTCCGTATAGCCGATCATCTGGGGCAAAAAAAAAAATTTACATTTTTAAAACCCAGGAAGAAAGTCCTTAGTGAAGAACAAGAAAACTTGTATGTAAAAGAAACCAGGAAACACGGGTAACCAGGGGGTTACAGGAAAAACCAGTTGAATGGAACAATCTTCCCTTGTGGAACTTGGGGCCATTCCCGAAGTATACTCAATGGCGTCTTAGCGCCATGCCGATGACGGAAGGTTGACCGCGAACACAGCTCCAAAGGGAAGCGGGAAATTGAAGAAATGTTGATAGTAGTCAAGCCATCTCATGGTGGAAAGGACTCTCGTGAACGTTTAGGTTGCTGTTTTAGCCACACTTGGGACAGCGAGCTAGTGGGCGACAGTCGTTTAGAGAATTGTGCTCCTTTATTGATATGGAGAGGTGGCAGTTCCTGGGTAATCAGGCCTAGATGTAGTAATAGTTGTTCGCCTTCAGAAAAGGAGGAGAAGTTATAAGGTTTGTTGCGGTACGTGAAGTTCAGGCGAAGCGGGAAAGCCCATCTGTAAGTGATATCTTTGCTAGCTAGGACTTGAAGCAATGGTTTCAGCGAGTGTCGCTTTTGTACCGTGTATGGGGAGAGATCCGTGAAAATTTGGATCTGGTGACCCATCATCTCCAGTTTCTCCGCTGAGCGGGATAGCTTCATCACTTCTTCTTTGACCGCATAGAAGTGCGGTTTCACTATAACGTCCCTTGGTAGGCCGTCAGGACGAGGAGGTTGGAGCGCTCTGTGGGCTCTGTCAAGCTCTAGGCGGTGCGCCGGGATGTCAGGTATTAGATTTTTGATGAATTCCTGAACCGTCAAACGAACTTCTTTAACGGATTCTGGGAGTCCTCGTATTCTGAAATTGTAGCGTCTCGACCTGTTCTTGAGGTCATCAATTTTAGAAGTCACTACCTCCAGTTGGTCTTGGAGCTCCTGGATTCTGGCAGTATTCTGATTGATTCTCAGGGCAGTTTGGTAAGATTTCTGTTCAATCACTTCTATTCTTGAGCCTATTTACTGCAGATCAGCATGGATGGAGGCTGTGATCTGTGCTGCATTATGGGACAGGCCTCTAGTCAGCATTTTAGAGAATGCAGCTATCATGGAGGGGGAGTCTGTGGGTGTGAGAGAGGGGTCCCATGATTCCTGTCCCCATGGGTCTGGGCTGAGCGGCATCTGCTGCAGTGGTGTGTGGGCTAATCCTCCCAGTGTTCTCCTCAATAGAGATTCAGTGGATGCAGGTGAGGGGGCCGCTTGTTGTGGAGTACTCACTGTGTCTGTCAGTGGATGTGAAGCAGGGAGATCGGCATGATCCTGGTCCACAATGGATTCCTCAGTGTTAACTGTGCCTCGTGAGGTAGCGGCCGCCATCTTGGATTGGCCGGGCCGCGCCGCTGCTGACTCTAATTCACGGGCTAAATTTCTTCGGGCAGTGCCTGAGGACATCGGGCGGTGGTAGGGAATCTCCCCGGTCGGCTGGTGTTGTTGCCGAGCCGGAACGAGGGCTCAGACGGCCGCGGTGTGGGTTGTTAGGCTGGAGTGGCGTGGAGGTCCCGGTCTAAGCGGCCATATTGGACGCTGCCGTGCATGCGCCCTCCATGTATGTATATTTTTAATTTACATGTGTCTATGTGTTTGTTATGGGAGTGGTGACCCTATATAGACATAGACATATGAAGTACGCTGTTTATATTTAAAATTTGATAAGTAATTTTAAATCAATTTAGTCCCATAACATATATATAATTTTGTTGGTTTATAATAAATATGGTATTTTTAAACATAATTATGTGATTTTAGATTGTTAGTATACGTAGTTGTTTTGTATGTTATTATGCTTAGCTTATGATAGATTGTAACCGGAGATTGTCATGTAGGTCTAGAAAGGTTTAGATCCTCCTGCAGTTTAGCAGTGAGAGAGACGCACACTTCCTGGTCTTGGTATTTGTATGTCCTAGAGACACAGGGAGAGGGAGGTTCTTTCTGCACCGCAGACTGAGCTGTGGCGACGCCCAGAGGGTTGCTATAGCAACAATACACTACAAATTAGCTTAGAGGGATCAGCCCACCTATCTACTGAGGAAGGCCTGTGATTGGCCGATACGCGTCTGGAAGGGAGGAGCTGATAGTCACGTCCAGCCAGGCACTGTGTATGGGGACACGGTGGTGCTACTCTGGAGGTTTTTATGTGATTTTAAAGTTTTAATTTTTTTTATTTTGTAAGTGCAACTTGTCTATTTGGGGGCTTTGAATAAATTTCTATACGTAGAACACTATGGTCTCTATACTTATTATTTACATGTCCTGAACTCATGGAATCTTGAGCCAAGCTGGGAGATGATCCGCTTCTTTGGATATTAATGAGCTGAGTTACCATTAAGAAAAGAGCCATCTGGATTACCCACCATTGATTGGGAAGAGGAAGTGAGAGCAAAGTGCTCGTGGGAGATCAACATATGAGTTTTGACTCATTTGGGAGGTGAGCGCGCATTTTTACTAGTGGTGGTGTGCACTCCTTTTGAGGATGAAAAATCACTGTGGTGGAATTGTGTGGATACACTGATCACAAGAAGAGTTTTTCATGTTTTATTTCTTCATTTTTTCATTTTATGGACTATTCATTTATATGTAGGATTTATTTATTTTAGAGATTTGCACTTTATATTTATAATTTTTCACATAGCGCTACATTTATAATTTACTATCCATTTTGAAATTAGTGTGGTGTACCACTTGGAATGTTTAGCAGCTGTGCACGTTTATTATTAGGTTATCTTATTTAAACATCACAATTTTTTACTTGTGGCGCTGATTGTTTCATCTTATAGATAGCATATGTTGACACACTGTGTTTTAAAATACGTAAAAAAATTGTCATTAAAAACCACACAAAAAAATAGAATAAAGTAAGGCATTTCTGGGTGTTTTAGATTCTCAATGTTTTAGGGAGAATCTAAAACACCCAGAAATCCCTAACTTTATTCTCCCTAAAACATCAATGATGTTCTTCATTTTTTTTTGAACATCATTGATGTTTTCCTTTAGCTGTTTTAAATGCACCCCATTATCTCCCCGATGAGGATCTGGGCACTGCAAAGACGCTACGGCCCGGTAGAGGGCCACGGCCCGGGGGTTGACGACCCCTGATCTAGACAACAAACTTTTTTTAATAGAAGTAGGCCAGAAAAAAATGGATTGAACTGCATCTGCACAAAACATCGTATTTTAGTTGCCGAAACAAATAATGTTTCCTACAAACGATTAATGTGCCCATGAACATGAAAGTTGCCATTTTAAACTGTACAATAGTAAAGAAAAGCACATGGAACAGCACGAACGTAATAATAATAAAGAATAGGAACACAGGACAACTACTTACTTTTTTGCAGCATTCTCCGGATCCTTCTATTGCTCCCTCAATTTCAGGTCCGACCAGCGTTTCCTCAGTTGATTCTTGGATCGTCGTACCCCAAAATTCCTGTGCAGACTCTTCACAACTTTTTTTTTTAACAAAAAAGTTTTTATTTATCTCTGTCTGAGAAAAGATTCAATACAAAAAATACAGTTAAAAAATATTTAAAAAAAAAGGGGGGGGGGGGGGGGGAGGAAGGAAACAAGCTAATAATACATATCAGCGGATATTACATCAAAAAGTAAGACATCATATTTGACACATTATTTAGACTCTTCACAACTTTAGCCATGATCTTGGCCTTTTTCACATTTGGGTTTGGGTAAGGTCCATACTTCCCATTATAGTCGCCCTCTTCAAGATGTCCACCATCTCCACCATCTCTATAAAGGCCATATTTGATGCCTTAAATCTCCTGCAGGATCAGGATGTTTCTGGCTCTGGGCTTTCGTCCTTCTCCTCGTTGCTGCTAATATCCTGCACCTGCTCTGTCTCCGCCATGTGCTCTCCCCCACTGCGCCGAAAGAGAAGGGGCAGGGAATAGACTAGAAAGAACGTCAGGGGCGGGCAGAGTTTCACACATGCGCAGTGTATATAAAGCGTAACACGCGTGCGTCGTACGTACGATCTGTGAGCGGAGGAAGGAGTAGCGGAAGCACCGATCGTGATAACGAAGGTACAATTTTAACTTGGGCCTATACTGCTTATAGATTGAGGCCTATATTGGGACAAGATTAGGAGAGTTTAGCCTGATATTAAGGTTTGTTTTATGTTGTGTCTTGCAGATAAAATGGATGGGTTCAAAGACCACAGCTTTCTCCCAATATTCCTAGACAAGTACAGGGAGCTGCCCTGTCTGTGGCAGGTCAAACACCCGCATTATAATCATAAACAAAAGAGGCAGGCAGCACTGGAGAAACTGCTGGAGTTGGTGAAGACGCAGGTCCCCACTGCAACAATCCCCTATTTAAAAGCCAAAATCGGTGGCCTGAGGAGCACATATCTTAGGGAGCACAAGAAGGTCCAGGATTCCCAGAGATCAGGAGCTGTAGCAGATGGCGTTTATGTCCCCAGGCTGTGGTACTATGAGAGACTGCATTTTCTGTCAGACCAGACTGAAGTCAGGGAAGCCCTCTCAACCCTACCTTCCACTCTTCCTTCCACCCTTATCTTTCACCCCAGCTGAGGCTTTCCTGATGTCCAACCTAGGCCTTCCAGCCAAGAAGAAGTGGAGGAGCCCAGCTTGAGCCAGGTATAGCATTGTTCTACAGATTTCTTGTTAAAAAATAAATGATGTTTACTAGATGTTATTATTGATCACTAATTGCTGATTTAATAAAGGTGTTTACATATCAATTGACAGTAGTGGCCACAAATGATTGGGACAAGAATGAAAAATGCTGGGGTCAGAATGATAGTCTTTTATATTTGTTAACATTCGATTTGCAACAGTCATGAGCTGAAAATTGTGTGTGATTGATGAACCAAAAACTAAAACTATGTTCCTTTTTCATACACAGAAAGACCTCAGCCAGGAGGAGGCTGTGGAATGTGGCACACAGGAGGAGGCTGTGGAATGTGGCAGCTAGGAAGAGGCAGGGGTTAGTGTCAGCCAGGAGGAGGTTAGTGTCAGCCAGGAGGTGGCCGGGCTCAGTAGGAGCCTCACAGAATCCCAGGTCCCTCCCCTCCGCCCTCCAACCAAAAGACCCAGGAAGTGGAGTAACGTGGAGGAGTCAGCGCTCAGGCTGATTGGGGAGGCTTCTGCGGCCCTCAGAACCACCCACATTCGTGAAGAGGCCTTAGCCTCCATGGCTGCCACCAAACTGCAGGACATGCAGGAGGGCCAACGCCTCATGTGTGAGGAAATCATTTCTAAAACATTAAATAAGGGGTTGAGGGGCCAAATCACACCCAATACCCACCTGTGTGAGGTGTCTCATCCTCCTCCTGCCACACCTCCAACACCACAGCCACAGCCTGGAAGGAAGAGTGGAAGGAAGACAAGAAAGTGATAACCTGGGTTCAGTCTGGTCTGACAAAAGATGCAGGCTCTTGTATGACCATAGCCTGGGGACATAGATGTCATCTGCTGGTGTTCATGATCTGTTGAACTTCTGCACCAGATTATACTCCCTTAGATAAGGACTCCTCAGGCCACCAACTTTGCCTTAAAATAGTTGATGTCTATTTCAATTTCAGCAGTTTCTCCAGCGTTGCCTCCCTCTTTATTTGGTTATGACCCCTAATAAAGGTTTTTTTTAGAACTAATACTATCCTATGTGTGTCTTCCTTCAAAAAGGACAGTTTGTTTGTGAGGAGGCAGGTACATTTCAAAAATACAATGTCAAATTAACAAGGGACGCCAACACCAAACAACCTCCTTGAGATTAAAAAATACAAGATAATAATGGTGTTGTGCAGTGGCGGCCCGTTCATAGGGGGTGCCCGGGCACCTTTAAGAACAAAAAAAAAAGTCCTTTAACAAAGTGCACTGTGGCGCCGGGTGCAGTGCACTATGGGAAGCGCCATGTCAATGCAATCACGAGATTGCAGGCGTGGCACTTCATTTGCGGGCTTTTAACCCGCCTTACAGCGCAATACAAAGCGTCGAGTAGCTTCCACCCTTAAAATCAGTGTGATTCTATGGGCGGAAGCATTGCTTTTTAAATCTCGAGGTCACTTCTGGGTTTCGGCCCGAGCGAGGCTGCAGGAGGAAGGTAAGAGAGCACGCCGTTACTCAGCATGAGGGACGGGTTCCGGTCTGGTTTATGTAGCAGTCACAAGGAGGGTGAGCTCCAGCACAGCACAGCTGCATCTGTCCCTCTCTTCCCCATTCCCCACCTCCTGTCTCACACTAACACACCACGAGTGCCTTCCTATACACAGACAGAGACAGAGGGGGAGGAGAATGGACACAGCATCAACAGGACGTGCTGATCTGAGGTGAGGTCTGAATATGACACTTGCAGGGGAAGGGGGCAAGTTATCAAAGAAAAATACTCACAGTGATTTGGGGAGCTGGAAGAGGATGCTGTATGTGCTAGGGGCCACTTTGGGAGCAGAGAGGATTTGTGCTAGAAGGGGGGTTGAACATAAAATTAGGCCCCCCTTCTAGCACAAATCCTCTCTGCTCCCAAAGTGGCCCCTGGCACATACAGCATCCTCTTCCAGCCCCCCAAATCACTGTGAGTATCCTTCTTTGATAACTTGCCACCCTTCCCCCCTTGTTCAAAGAGATGTTGGCTGCTATTAAGGAGACAATCATGGTGTATGGGATCAGTGGACACAGTGGCTGCGATTGATGGCACAGAGGTTGCAATTGATGACACAGTGGCTGAGTTTTTTATTTTTTTTTATTTTTTTTGCCACATCAGCGAAATATTTCTCCGGGAATCATGTTTCATTTTTAGATTTCAAACATTGTCCCTTCACTTCTTCACATCATAGTGGCGACTTTTAACCTTGTTTTGCAAAAACTTTAATAACACAGGAAGTACCCTAATGCCCCGTACACACGGTCGGATTTTCCGATGGACAATGTCCGATCGGAGCGTGTTGTCGGAAATTCCGACCGTGTGTGGGCTCCATCGGACATTTTCCATCGGATTTTCCGACACACAAAGTTGGACAGCAGGAGATAAAATTTTCCGACAACAAAATCCGATCGCGTCAATTCCGACCGTGTGTGGCCTGTTCCGACGCACAAAGTGCCACGCATGCTCAGAAGAAATTCCGACACGGGACAGCTCGTTCTGGTAAACTTAGCGTTCACAATGGATACAGCACTTTCGTCACGCTGCAATGTTAAAAATGGTTTAATACAGCGCACTCTCTTCTTCTTTATAATGTGACAAGAATTAAGTCGTTTTGCTGCTCATATTCACACACACTTCTCACAAAGTTTTATTTGTGTTTTTTTAGTGGGATTCCCTCAATATATTGTTATTAGTTGTCACATCTGACAGTTTTATATTTTTTATGTTTTTTTTTTTTTTTTTTTGAACCTTTTTTTTTCTTTAATGTTTGGATTTTTTCCAAGGCTGATCTTTGTTCAATGTTATTTTTATTTTTACTCCAGAATATTTTTGTGTGTGTTTTGTGTGGCAAGTTACCCCAACACCATTGATATCTTTTATTATTTAATCTCCATGAGATTTTTTGTTGTTGGTGTCCCTTGTTCATTTCACATTGTATATTTGCAATGTACCTGAATCCTCACAAACAAACCATCATTTTTGAAGTAAAACACATAGGAGAGTATAATTCAAAACAAAAATACTTTATTAAGGGCTCAGAACCAAACAAAGAGGAAGGCAACACTGGATCAACAGGAGAAATTAGTGAAGCCTGGGACCCCCACGGCAGACATCAATTCTCAAACCTCAAAATTGGTGGCCTGAGGAGTCCATATATAAGGGAGGGCAGTCTGGTCCGGGATTCACAGAGACTTGGATAGCAGCAAATGACATCAGTGTCCCCAGGCTGTGGTACCACAAGAGGCTGCATCTTTTGGCCGACCAGACTGGATCCAGGGTCCTCACTGTCTGGTCTTCCTTTCACACTTCCTTCCGGGCTGTGGCTGTGCAGTTGGAGATGTGGCAGGAGGAGGAGTAGGACCTGGAGGAGGAGTAGGACCTGCAGGAGGAGGAGGAGGACCATCCCAAAGCTGTGTGTGAGGTGTAAGTTGGCCCCTCACACCTTTCGCCAGAGCCTCTGATATGAGGGCCTCACACATGGCTTTTTGGCCCTCCTCCATCCTCTGCATTTTATAGGCAATGAATGCCGCAAGGTTCTCCTGCCTGGTGTGTGGTGCTCCCAGGACCTCTGTAGCCCTACAAAAAAATCTGATAGCCGCCTCCTCTAGGCTACTCCTCCTGCTGCCACTTTCTCTTTCCGGGGGGGTGGAGGGACCTGCAGATCAGCCACCTCCTGGCTGAGACTTCCCTGTGTATGAAAAAGGGACATGGTTTTAGTTTTTGCATCATCAATCACAATCATAAATTAGTACTCCCAACTAACATCTAGTTAACATCATTGATTGGACAAGCAGAAATATTTAGAGGAATGCTATACCTGGCTCAATCTGGGCTCCTCCACATGCGGCCTGGAAGGCCCAGGTTGGGCGTCAGAAGACTCAGCCGGGGGGGAAGGAAGCGTGGAAGGAAGACTTGAGAGGGATGGCCTGGGTTCAGTCTGGCCTGCCAGAAAGTGCAGCCTGTCGTAGTACAACATCCTGGGGACATAGATGTCATCTGCTGCTCCGGATCTCTGTGAATCTAGGACTTTCTGGCGCTCCCTCAGATATGTGCTTCTCAGGCCACCAATGAAGATCTTTAAATAAGTGATGTCTGCCGTGGGGATCACCTGCTTCACAATTTCACACAATTGCTCCAGTGCTGCCTTCCTCTTTATTTGGTTCTTGTAATGGGGGTGTTTAATCTCCCACAGACAGGGCAGCTCCCTTAGCATCTCTATGAAGACTGAAATGAAGTCCTGATCTTCCAGTACCATATCCATGTTCACTGCAAGACACAACACAAGACAAAGCCTAATGTCACACCAAACTCTCCTAATCTTGTTACAATATAGGCCTCAATCTATAGAAGCAGTATAGGCCCAAGTTTGTCTCTTACCTTCGTTCTTACGATCGCCGCGTTCAATGCTCCTTCCTCCGCTCACAGATCAAACGTAATACGCACGCGTGTTACGCTTTATATACACTGCGCATGCGTGTAACTCCGCCCGCCCCTGACGTTCTTTCTAGTGTATTCCCCGCCCCTTTTCGTTCGGCGCAGTGGGGGAAGAGCATGATGGCGGACATACAGCAGGTGCGGGCTAATTGTAGCAACGAGGAGGAGGAGGAAAGGGCGGATCCAGGCACGTCCCGATCCAGAAGGAGACGTTTTAAGGCCACAAATATGTCGTTTGGGGAGATGTTGGAGATGGTAGACATCATGAAGAAGTCCGACTATGACGGAAAATATGGGCCTTACCCCCACCCCAACATCCGAAAGGCCAAAATCATGGCGAAAGTGGTCAGGAGTCTCGAGCGGAATTTCGGGGTACGAAGGTCTAAAGATCAGCTCAGGAAGCTGTGGTCGGACCTGAAGTTGAGAGAGCCAGAGCAGTACCGAAAGATCCGGAGAGTGCTGCAAAAAGGTAAGTAGTTGTGCTGTGTTCCTATTCTTTCTGTCTTTATTACGTTCGTTCTGCTCCATATGCTTTGATTAGTTGTAACGTTTCCAAAGGTCAACTTTAATGTTCATGGGCACATTATTCGTTCGTATCAAACATTTTTCTTTCGGCCTCTAGAACACCATTGTTTAGGCCATATGCATTTTCACACATTTTTGGGGGCCTACTTGGATGCCAAATATTTGTTTGTGTAGATGGGTTTGTTACTAGAATGAAATGCAAACTAGATTGTGTGTAAGGAGAGGACACTGAGCAGCTGTTTTCACATCTGGACACTGGAGCACTAGTGTGGGACACAAGAACACCATTTTTATTAGGGGGCCACACAGATGCTCCAGTGTATACTATGGGGGGGTCTCCATCTGTGAAGCTTGTACCAAACAGGTAAAGTATTGCAGCTTGACAAAGGGCAATAAAAAATATACATCTTTGAACTCGGCTAAAATAGACAATTGTACCCCACTTCCAAGCAATGTTTCCTATTTCTATAGTTCTGCCATCAAATATCTGTGTGCTAAGTATACCATTTTTGTTTTACATAGGGGAGAAAAGACTCGGGGGACACCCCTCATCCCAGGAGAACACAGACCCCCCCCCCTCTGGAAGAAGTTGAAATACCACCAACCCAAGAAGAAGAGCAGGAGGAAGAAGAAGATGTGGTGGAGATTGGCACCACAACAGGTGAGTGTCTGCGACCACAGACTCAGGTAAAAGAGATGGCTGGTGGCAGATTTTTGAGACCTTTTTTTTTGTTCTTTATCTCTTTTTAGGTGATCGTGATGTGAGGGATCCAGAACGGTTTACTTCTGAAAGTGCCCAGATACTGATCGGGGAGATCATGGGGTGCAATCTCCAATTGCAAAACATCCAGCAACAAATCAGTGATGTTATTAAAAAAAATAATAACATCATTGATGTTTTGGGGCGAATTTAAACCCCACAAAATCACCTGTTTTATGGTACCAAACTTTTTTCTATGTTTAGAAAAGCCTAATTTGGAGGATGCACACAGTGTGCCAACATGTGCTATCTGCCATCACGGGAGATCAATGGACACGTTTTGGGGGGGCAACCCCTTCCTCAATTATAAAGTAGCATTAAGGAAGGGCTTGCTCCCCCAAAACACGTCCCTTGATCCCCTCTGATGGCAGATAGCACATGTGGACATTTGTAAATTGGTGTGCATCTTCCAAATTTGGCTTTTCCAGGGGTGATTTCCCCCCATCTGAACGCTATATCAAACCCAGTTCCTAAATACTGATGTCTGATATAGCCTTCAGGTTTTACCTAATGTGAACTTTGTAAGTTCTAGTTTTTTGGCTTTCTTGTTGGTTTTACACAGGCCTGTTTTATCTGAAATGGATATTTAGATTTTTCATAATGCTACTGCAAACATTTTATACAACAAACATGTTGGTTTGTTTTAAAAACCTTTGGTAAATGCACATGTGATTGTGCAGGTATAAAAAAGTGCCTTACTCAAGAATGTGTGGATTATTGTCTCAACACTACAACACTTTTGGGGTGATGTAATTGCTGTTTTATGCACAAATGGGGGTTATTTCCTAAGGGCAAATCCTCTTTGCACTACAAGTGCAGGTTCAGTGCAGTTGCAAGTGCACTTGTAGTGAAATGTGTTTTTGCATTTAGGAAGTACCAGCCAACACTGTTTTTTATAAGGTTACCCAATCACGACATTTTCTGCACTCAACACATTTCTGTCAGGGTCAGCTAAAACAAACACAAGCAGTAAATGTCCACCAAGAATTTCTTTTGGTTGTTTTTTATTTGAAAAAGGTGTCACATATTGTCTGGCATATTGATAGCCCCCCTACCCGCAAAGAACTCCAGGTATCGTAACCGGACATCACGGGCATTCAGGGAGGGCAAGACAGGACGGCCGCTTTCAAGTGCCGTCATTGTTGAAGTATTTGGGATTCCGGCCTCAGGCCCAACTGAGCCAGCATAGTTGGCTGAATGTTTTCGTAGAAAATTATGGAGAACACAGCAGGCAAGTATTATATGGTTCAGTTTATACTCCGCCATATGGATGGGTGTCATAAATAATCGGAACCGGCTGGCCAGGATTCCAAATGTGTTCTCCACCACTCTTCGGGCTCTGGCCAGCTGGTAATTAAAAACCCTCTGTTCCGGGGTGAGGGTCCTCATCGGGAATGGCCGCATCAGGTGGTCCCCCAGCGCAAATGCTTCATCAGCAACGAACACAAATGGGAGACCTTCAACATTGTCCTCTGGAGGTGGCAAGTCCAAGCTGCCATTCTGGAGACGCCTGTAGAACTCCGTCTGGGCGATCACTCCACCATCGGACATCCGGCCATTCTTCCCCACGTCCACATACAAGAAGTCGTAATTAGCCGACACCACCGCCAACATCACTATACTATTAAACCCCTTGTAATTATAATAGTACGACCCCTAGTTGGGTGGTGGGACGATGTGGACGTGTTTCCCATCAATTGCCCCTCCGCAGTAAGGAAAGTCCCACCGCTGGGCAAAGTGGGAGGCCACAGTCTGCCATTCCTGTGGCGTGGAAGGAAACTGTTGAGGAAAAAACAATAAACATTACTATTTTTTCACAGAAACCTGGCAAGCAGATTAGACACAAACATTATGGGTCAACCTCCAGATAGCATTTATTAAGGGGAATTTAACAACAACAAAGTATAAGGTACACCTATCATATTCCCCCCCCCCTCATGGGCCATTTCTAACATTATAGGGGGGAGGAACTCTTGGACAGGTAACCCTCTTCACTTCATTGAGAGATGAACAGCCCCTCCTTAGTTACACTATTGGCAGCCCACTGGACAGGTAAGAAGTGTCATAATACAAAGATATAAATACACACTGTACACATTTGAGCACATTTGGACATTCTGCTATTACCTATCAAGATCATAATAGGATACAAGAACTTTAAACAGTACCATTGGAAAGTATACAGGCAGGCCCTTGCACTACATGCTTTGGGGAATTCATCCATAAATCTGACCAGTAAAGAGATGGGTATAGTGTGTATGGGTTTGGCAAAGTCAGCAGATAGATGATTGAGGATAGAGAATTGGGATCAGCTGACTTAGCAGTTGGGGGAGGGAGGGTTACAAAAAATTTGGGGACACCACAAAAAAAAGCCTCTGGCCCTCTGCCTGAATTTACATCAAAAATAACATTTCCAAACATTTTAGGGGGTGTTTGGGGTAAAGCACTACTATGGAGCTGATAAAATACATTGTTAAGTGACTACATGAGGTGAATATAGGGGCAGGAGACACCATGCTGGAGAGGTTATTGAAGGGCAAATATGTATGAAGGACATAAAATAATAATTACATAAAAATCCAGCATGCATGAGGACAAAGGGGACATTCACAGCATATTACAATCATGGTAATTAGGGAATGAGGAAAGAAATACAATATATTATCAAACATTCAATACAATAAAATGTGATATAAAAGGATAAAAAAATCTTACCTTCATATACTCCTTCTGCAGGACCTGTATGATGGCAGAACAGGTCTCTGGGATAATGATACCCAGAGCCTGGGGGGAGATGCCTGTCGAGAACTTGAGGTCCTGCAGACTTCTCCCTGTGGCCAAATACCGCAAGGTAGCGACCAACCTCTGCTCCGGAGTGATGGCTTGCCTCATGCAGGCATCCTGCCTGCTGATATAGGGGGTCAGCGAAGCCAACAAACGGTGAAACATGGGGTCCGTCATCCTGAGAAAGTTCCTGAAATCATCAGGATTATTCTCACGGATCTCACGGAGCAAAGGCATATGACAGAACTGGTCACGCTGAAGCAACCAATTCTTGGTCCATAAACTCCTCCCCACCCTGTTCATGGACTGGACTTGTGTCAAGGTCAGGACCCCAACACCAAGCCCCCGCACAGCACGAACTCTACGAGGAGTACGCATACGAAACATGGCTAGAAAACGGTCGGTTGCTCAGAACGAAGTAACAGAACGCACTGAAGAACAGCAAGGCCTGTGAAGAGCGACCTGAAAAACAGCAACGAGCTGACAAGATCGCACAGAAAACTCCGATACGAACTGACTGCACGCACTGAAGAGCAGATACAAACCCACAAGCACAAACTGAACGGCAGAAAACGATCTGAAAGCCACGAGTCTGAAAAAGCGCGAATCGTCTCTCACCAAACTTTTACTAACACGAGATTAGCAAAAGGAGCCCAAAGGGTGCTGCGCTTGGTTCTGAACCGGCCTTTTCTAGTCTCGTCGTACGTGCTTGACGTCACCGCGTTCTTGGCGATCGGAAATTCCGACAACTTTGTGCGACCGTGTGTAGGCAAAACAAGTTTGAGCCAACATCCGTAGGAAAAAATCAGAGGATTTTGTTGTCGGAATGTCCGATCAATGTCCGACCGTGTGTACGGGGCATTATAGTGATGTCTTCCCTACCGGTAACTCACCCCCCCTTCCATCCTGTCCCCCCCCTCCCCACCCCCCATCACCCCTACTGTATTCCCTTCCCCTCTACCACTCCGTATCTTTGCTCCTCCTATCTTTCCCGGATGTTCCCTCATCACCCTCTACCCCGTTTGCCACAATCTAGCCTGTTCCTCCACCCTGCGCTAAGAACCCCATAACTCGGCCGCTCTTAGGGAATCTCTGAACTCCACCCACTCCCCCCACTTCAACCCGAAAGACTCCATTTTCGTCCCTTCGCTAAACCTAAGATATTCTAGGCTGTGGAATTTGTTGATCTACATTCTCGCCAAACACTTAAAGTTCAACTCCAGTATTTTACAGTTAACCGACGTAGCACTCAAAATCTTCAGGATCTGCCAGGGTCTGTGATCCTGCAGTCCAACTCCTCCTCCCACTTCCTCATGTATGATGGGACCTCCTTGTTCCCCTACTCCACTAGAACTTTATAGGTCTTAGAGAACCCCCCTCCTTTTTTTATCCGTACAGATTTTCTCCAGCGGACGTAGGTTGTCCACCGACCTAATTGGCTGTGGGAGTGACACTATAAAGTGACACAGTTGGTTATACCGCCATGGGTCTATGACTAGCAAACTTTCCCTTTCTTTAAGTTCCTGGAATGTGCATATTTCACCCTGGTTCATCACGTCTTTAAGTTGGGTGTTTTCCTCCAGTATCCACTTTCCAAACCACTCCTCCTTCCCCGGTGCAAAGTAATCTGAGTCCTTAAGAGGTATTAGGGGTGAGTTAAACCCCTATCCCTCCCTTTTGTGCAATGAGTCCCAAATTTTAAGTGCGTGTCTAGTAATGTGTTGTGTTCCGGTGCTAAGTTTTCTTAAATGGGGTGGGATAGTATATCTTATTTAACAAACTATCACTAATTGTGTTTTCCATTTTTACCCAGTGTTTATCTTTGTTATTGGTCACCCAGTCTATTACCCGTGCTAAGGCAATTACCTCATAATACTTTCTAATGTCTGGTGCTCCGCACCCTCCCTTACCCTTTTCTTTAGATAACTGTGTAAAATTTAAGCAAGGTTTTTTCCCTCTCCAGATAAATTTTAGAAACATTGTGTGTAAACTTCTGAGGAATACTTGTAGAAGTGCCACCGGGAGCATCTGCATTTTGTATGTGATTTTAGGTAGTATTACCATTTTGTAGATATTAATTCTGCCGGCCCAGGATAACTGTCCATGTGATATTCTGTTTAGCTCTTGCTTTATTTCATTTAGAAGGGTAATGAAGTTCGCCTGGAATAGAGCCTCTTTAGTTGTAGTTATTTTAACCCCTAAATATTTAAGTTCTTTTTTATCCCAGATAAATGGGAAACATTTTTGGTATGCCTTATCTCTGAGTTTACCCCCATTGATATCCAAAACCCCTGATTTAGTCGGGTTAACCCTAAAATTAGAGAGCTTCCCATAGTCTGTTAATGTGGAAATAATATTCGGAAGGGAAATGCTCGGACGCGTAACGTATAGCAGGATATCGTCCGCATAGGCGGCCAGTTTGTACTCATCTACGCCAATCCTACACCCGCTAATGTCAGGGTTTAGCCTGATCCTGGAGAGTAGTGGTTCAAGTGCCAGTATGAAGAGAAACGGGGAGAGTGGACACCCCTGTCTCGTGCCATTGGACATTTCAAATGGCTCCGAGAGTAGGCCGTTAATCCTCACTCTCGCAGTTGGTCGGGAGTATAAAGCCTTTATCCATCCTAGGACTCTTTGCCTAATTCCTATCTCCTCAAGGGTACACATCATGAAGCCCCAGTCTACTCTGTCGAACGCTTTTTCAGCGTCTATGGACAGAAGTAGACCTGGGGCTCCACTCTCTTTGATTTTCTGTGTGACTAAGAGCTTTTTAATACTATTATCACGTCCCTCTCTACCCGGAATGAACCGACCTGGTCAGGGTGTATGATCTTTTTGATAACTAGTTTCAGTCTGTCCGCCAGCACTTTTGCGAATAATTTCGTGTCGACGTTTACAAGCGAGATGGGTCTATAGCTGGAGCACTGTGTACTGTCTTTGTCCTCTTTGAGGATAATCGCTTTATTAGCCTCCAGAGCTTCTCTCCTCATTTCCCCTTTGTCCCCAATTTCGTTCATATATGAACACATGTTGGGGATTAAGTAATCCTGATATTTTTTATAGTAGAGGACTGTCATCCCGTCCGGGCCGGGGCTCTTGCCAACTGGCGTTTCCTTAAGGGCTCTTCTTACTTCCTCCTCTGTTATGGGGGCATCTAAGATGTGTTGGTCAGTTTCTGGGATTTTGAGGATACCGCTTTCTTTAACCACTTGCCGACCGCCTACCGCATATATACTGCGGCAGAGCGGCACGGGCAGGCAAAATCACGTACCCGTACGTGATCTGCCTCCCGCGGGCGGGGGGTCCGATCGGACCCCCCCCCGGTGCCATCGGCGGTCGGCATCTGACTGGGAGCGTCGGGAGGCGAGGGGGAGACCATCCGATCGTGGCCCCCCCCTCGCGATCGCTCCCAGCCAATGGGAATCCTCCTCTGCCTGTGTGTCGTTTCACACAGGCAGAGGATGTGATGTCATCTCTCCCCGGTCTGGCAGTTTCCGTTCCAGCGCCGAGGAGAGATGACAAGTGAGTGCACAACACACACACACACACAGTAGAACATGCCAGGCATACTTTACACCCCCGATCCCCCCCGATCGCCCCCCGATCCCCCCCCAATCACCCCCCCCCCCCGTCACAAACTGACATTAGCAGTATTTTTTTTTTTTTTTTTTTTTCTGATTACTGCATAGTGTCAGTTTGTGACAGTTAGTGTTAGGGCAGATAGTATTACCCCCCTTTAGGTCTAGGATACCCCCCTAACCCCCCCTAATAAAGTTTTAACCCCTTGATCACCCCCTGTCACCAGTGTCGCTAAGCGATCATTTTTCTGATCGCTGTATTAGTGTCGCTGGTGAAGCTAGTTAGGAACGTAAATATTTAGGTTCGCCGTCAGCGTTTTATAGCGACAGGGACCCCCATATACTACCTAATAAATGTTTTAACCCCTTGATTGCCCCCTAGTTAACCCTTTCACCACTGATCACCGTATAACCGTTACGGGTGACGCTGGTTAGTTCGTTTATTTTTTATAGTGTCAGGGCACCCGCCGTTTATTACCGAATAAAGGTTTAGCCCCCTGATCGCCCGGCGGTGATATGCGTCGCCCCAGGCAGCGTCAGATTAGCGCCAGTACCGCGAACACCCACGCACGCAGCATATGCCTCCCTTAGTGGTATAGTATCTGATCGGATCAATATCTGATCCGATCAGATCTATACTAGCGTCCCCAGCAGTTTAGGGTTCCCGAAAACGCAGTGTTAGCGGGATCAGCCCAGATACCCGCTAGCACCTGCGTTTTGCCCCTCCGCCCAGCCCAGCCCACCCAAGTGCAGTATCGATCGATCACTGTCACTTACAAAACACTAAACGCATAACTGCAGCGTTCGCAGAGTCAGGCCTGATCCCTGCGATCGCTAACAGTTTTTTTGGTAGCGTTTTGGTGAACTGGCAAGCACCAGCCCCAGGCAGCGTCAGGTTAGCGCCAGTACCGCTAACACCCACGCACGCACCGTATACCTCCCTTAGTGGTATAGTATCTGATCGGATCAATATCTGATCCGATCAAATCTATACTAGCGTCCCCAGCAGTTTAGGGTTCCCAAAAACGCAGTGTTAGCGGGATCAGCCCAGATACCCGCTAGCACCTGCGTTTTGCCCCTCCGCCCGGCCCGGCCCAGCCCACCCAAGTGCAGTATCGATCGATCACTGTCACTTACAAGGCACTAAACGCATAACTGCAGCGTTCGCAGAGTCAGGCCTGATCCCTGCGATCGCTAACAGTTTTTTTGGTAGCGTTTTGGTGAACTGGCAAGCACCAGCCCCAGGCAGCGTCAGATTAGCGCCAGTACCGCTAACACCCACGCACGCAGCATACGCCTCCCTTAGTGGTATAGTATCTGATCGGATCAATATCTGATCTGATCAGATCTATACTAGCGTCCCCAGCAGTTTAGGGTTCCCAAAAACGCAGTGTTAGCGGGATCAGCCCAGATACCTGCTAGCACCTGCGTTTTGCCCCTCCGCCCGGCCCGGCCCAGCCCACCCAAGTGCAGTATCGATCGATCACTGTCACTTACAAAACACTAAACGCATAACTGCAGCGTTCGCAGAGTCAGGCCGGATCCCTGCGATCGCTAACAGTTTTTTTTGTAGCGTTTTGGTGAACTGGCAAGCGCCAGCGGCCTAGTACACCCCGGTCGTAGTCAAACCAGCACTGCAGTAACACTTGGTGACGTGGCGAGTCCCATAAGTGCAGTTGAAGCTGGTGAGGTGGCAAGCACAAGTAGTGTCCCGCTGCCACCGAAAAGACAAACACAGGCCCGTCGTGCCCATAATGCCCTTCCTGCTGCATTCGCCAATCCTAATTGGGAACCCACCGCTTCTGCAGCGCCCGTACTTCCCCCATTCACATCCCCAACCAAATGCAGTCGGCTGCATGAGAGGCATTTTTATGTCCTCCCGAGTACCCCTACCCAACGAACCCCCCCAAAAAAGATGTCGTGTCTGCAGAAAGCGCGGATATAGGCGTGACACCCGCTATTATTGTCCCTCCTGTCCTGATAATCCTGGTCTTTGCATTGGTGAATGTTTTGAACGCTACCATGCACTAGTTGAGTATTAGCGTAGGGTACAGCATTGCACAGACTAGGCACACTTTCACAGGGTCTCCCGAGATGCCATCGCATTTTGAGAGACCCGAACCTGGAACCGGTTACAGTTATAAAAGTTAGTTACAAAAAAAAGTGTAAAAAAAAAAAAAAACACAAACAAAAATATAAAATAAAAATAGTTGTCGTTTTATTGTTCTCTCTCTCTCTATTCTCTCTCTATTGTTCTGCTCTTTTTTACTGTATTCTATTCTGCAATGTTTTATTGTTGTTATGTTTTATCATGTTTGCTTTTCAGGTATGTAATTATTTATACTTTACCGTTTACTGTGCTTTATTGTTAACCATTTTTTTGTCTTCAGGTATGCCATTCACGACTTTGAGTGGTTATACCAGAATGATGCCTGCAGGTTTAGGTATCATCTTGGTATCATTCTTTTCAGCCAGCGGTCGGCTTTCATGTAAAAGCAATCCTAGTGGCTAATTAGCCTCTAGACTGCTTTTACAAGCAGTGGGAGGGAATGGCCCCCCCCCCCCCCAACATCTTCCGTGTTTTTCTCTGGCTCTCCTGTCTCAACAGGGAACCTGAAAATGCAGCCGGTGATTCAGCCAGCTGACCATAGAGCTGATCAGAGACCAGAGTGGCTCCAAACATCTCTATGACCTAAGAAACCGGAAGCTACGAGCATTTTATGACGTAGATTTCGCCGGATGTAAACAGCGCCATTGGGAAATTGGGAAAGCATTTTATCACACCGATCTTGGTGTGATCAGATGCTTTGAGGGCAGAGGAGAAATCTAGGGTCTAATAGACCCCAATTTTTGCAAAAAAGAGTACCTGTCACTACCTATTGCTATCATAGGGGATATTTACATTCCCTGAGATAACAATAAAAATGATTTAAAAAAAAAAAAATGAAAGGAACAGTTTAAAAATAAGATAAAAAAATAATAATAATAAAGAGAAAAAAAAAAAAAAAAAAAAAAGCACCCCTGTCCCCCCTGCTCTCGCGCTAAGGTGAACGCAAGCGTTGGTCTGGCGTCAAATGTAAACAGCAATTGCACCATGCATGTGAGGTATCGCCGCGAAGGTCAGATCGAGGGCAGTAAGTTTAGCAGTAGACCTCCTCTGTAAATCTAAAGTGGTAACCTGTAAAGGCTTTTAAAGGCTTTTAAAAATGTATTTAGTTTGTCGCCACTGCACGTTTGTGCGCAATTTTAAAGCATGTCATGTTTGGTATCCATGTACTCGGCCTAAGATCATCTTTTTTATTTCATCAAACATTTGGGCAATATAGTGTGTTTTAGTGCATTAAAATGTAAAAAAGTGTGTTTTTTCCCCAAAAAATGCGTTTGAAAAATCGCTGCGCAAATACTGTGTGAAAAAAAAAAATGAAACACCCACCATTTTAATCTGTAGGGCATTTGCTTTAAAAAAAATATATAATGTTTGGGGGTTCAAAGTAATTTTCTTGCAAAAAAAAATTATTTTTTTATGTAAACAATAAGTGTCAGAAAGGGCTATGTCTTCAAGTGCTTAGAAGAGTGGGTGATGTGTGACATAAGCTTCTAGATGTTGTGCATAAAATGCCAGGACAGTTCAAAACCCCCCCAAATGACCCCATTTTGGAAAGTAGACACCCCAAGCTATTTGCTGAGAGTCATGTTGAGTCCATGGAATAATTTATATTGTGACACAAGTTGCGGGAAAGAGACAATTTTTTATTTTTTTTATTTTTTTTTGCGCAAAGTTGTCACTAAATGATATATTGCTCAAACATGCCATGGGAATATGTGAAATTACACCCCAAAATACATTCTGTTGCTTCTCCTGAGTACGGGGATACCACATGTGTGGGACTTTTTGGGAGCCTAGCCGCGTACGGGACCCCGAAAACCAAGCACCGCCTTCAGGCTTTCTAAGGCCGTAAATTTTTGATTTCACTCTTCACTGCCTATCACAGTTTCGGAGGCCATGGAATGCCCAGGTGGCACAAAACCCCCCCAAATGACCCCATTTTGGAAAGTAGACACCCCAAGCTATTTGATGAGAGGTATAGTGAGTATTTTGCAGACCTCACTTTTTGTCACAAAGTTTTGAAAATTGAAAAAAGAAAAAAAAACATTTTTTTTCTCGTCTTTCTTTATTTTCAAAAACAAATGAGAGCTGCAAAATACTCACCATGCCTCTCAGCAAATAGCTTGGGGTGTCTACTTTCCAAAATGGGGTCATTTGGGGGGGGTTTGTGCCACCTGGGCATTCCATGGCCTCCGAAACTGTGATAGGCAGTGAGGAGTAAAATCAAAAATGTACGCCCTTAGAAATCCTGAAGGCGGTGCTTGGTTTTCGGGGTCCCGTACGCGGCTAGGCTCCTAAAAAGTCCCACACATGTGGTATCCCCGTACTCAGGAGAAGCAGCTAAATGTATTTTGGGGTGCAATTCCACATATGCCCATGGCCTGTGTGAGCAATATATCATTTAGTGACAACTTTGTGCAAAAAAAAAAAAATTGTCACTTTCCCGCAACTTGTGTCAAAATATAAAACATTCCATGGACTCAACATGCCTCAAAGCAAATAGCTTGGGGTGTCTACTTTCCAAAATGGGGTCATTTGGGGGGGTTTTATGTCATCTGGGCATTTTATGGCCTTCAAAACTGTGATAGGTAGTGAGGAGTAAAATCAAAAATGTACGCCCTTAGAAATCCTGAAGGCGTTGCTTGGTTTTCGGGGCCCCGTACGCGGCTAGGCTCCCAAAAAGTCCCACACATGTGGTATCCCCATACTCAGGAGAAGCAGCTAAATGTATTTTGGGGTGCAATTCCACATATGCCCATGGCCTGTGTGAGCAATATATCATTTAGTGACAACTTTTTGTAATTTTTTTTTTTTTTTTTTTTTTTTGTCATTATTCAATCACTTGGGACAAAAAAAATGAATATTCAATGGGCTCAACATGCCTCTCAGCAAATTCCTTGGGGTGTCTACTTTCCAAAATGGGGTCATTTGTGGGGGTTTTGTACTGCCCTGCCATTTTAGCACCTCAAGAAACGACATAGGCAGTCATAAATTAAAGGCTGTGTAAATTCCAGAAAATGTACCCTAGTTTGTAGACGCTATAACTTTTGCGCAAACCAATAAATATACACTTATTGACATTTTTTTTACCAAAGACATGTGGCCGAATACATTTTGGCCTAAATGTATGACTAAAATTGAGTTTATTGGATTTTTTTTAGAACAAAAAGTAGAAAATATCATTTTTTTTCAAAATTTTCGGTCTTTTTCCGTGTATAGCGCAAAAAATAAAAACGGCAGAGGTGATCAAATACCATCAAAAGAAAGCTCTATTTGTGGGAAGAAAAGGACGCAAATTTCGTTTGGGTACAGCATTGCATGACTGCGCAATTAGCAGTTAAAGCGACGCAGTGCCGAATTGTAAAAAGTGCTCTGGTCAGGAAGGGGGTAAAACCTTCCGGGGCTGAAGTGGTTAAGGTAACTTTTGATTTTCACATTTTTTTGTTCCCTCACTTCCTGGGTGTCCTTTTTGTTGATGGCGTACAACTCCCCGTAATAGTCCCGGAAAATTTCCACGATCTCGCTATCTTTGAATCTGATGTCGCCTACCTTTGTTTTTATTTTATCGATGTAATTTGAGGATTTCTTCTTCCTCAGGGCCTTAGCCAAGAATCTCCCTGGTCTATTGTGCTTAGCGAAACCAATCGCCACTCCTTTAGCACCCCTGATCGGGGAGTCACCATAAAACCAGGTCGGGTATTCCCTGGAATGAATGCTCTGATTCTTACCCAGGAAGAGGTGCATCTCCTGTAACAGAGCGACATCAGCTTTCAGTATTCTTAATTCTCCCAGAATGTTCCCACATTTAGTGGGAGAATTAAGACCCCTTACATTATATGAGATAAAGTTTAGGCTAGTCATCATCGTTTTTTTTAAATCTACACCAAAAGGTGAAGAACCCTTCCAGATTAGCCAAAGGAGTGGTAGACAGTGGAGTACCGACTTCCCGCCTGCCCACTCCGCCCGCCCTCCCGCCTCAGCCACCCACACCTTTCCCCCCTTCCTCCCCCCATCCCCCCACCCTCCCCCCACTCGGTTGGGGGAAACAGGCCTCCCGTAGACCCCAATAACCGTGGCCCATATGTCTGTTCCTGGCCTCCCGGTTATCCCCCTAGAGGTTGAGCTCGAGGTAGACGTGAACGAGACCAATACTCCCCCCGGGATTTGGAATTTTCCTTGACCACCCCCCCACCCCCCCACCACTCCCCCCGCACCTCCCCCACCCAGTCCCCCCATCCAGCTCATAAATATAAATCTAACAACACTAAGATCATTTAATACCTATTTGGTTTCTACATAATGATTCATTTTGCATTGAGGATAGGTTTCCAAACTGTTAGTTCCTCTGCGGATTCTGAATTTACTGCTTTTTCCCACCAGCCCGGGATTTCTACTAATGGAACATCTAGGCGGTGGCAAAATGTTTGTGTTTCTTCCGGGAATCTCAATACTGCTGAGCGACCTTCTTTGCGTCAGATTAGGCAGGCTGGGAAGCCCCACGAGTATTCTACATCATGTGTTTTGAGTAGAGCCAGTAATGGTTTCAAGGTTCTTCTCCTAGTTAGGGTCTCAGCCGCCAGATCTGGGAAGATTTGCAGGTTTGCTTCTCCAAACTTCAGTTGTGGATTTTTTCTTATGCTAACTTTGATCTGTTCCTTATCCTGGTAGTTATGGAATCTGACAATAACGTCCCTCGGGATGTCACCACCAATTTCGGCCGGCTTTCTGATCCTGGGAACTCTTTCTAGTTTTAATTTACGACTAGGGTCAGGAAGGTTGACCAGGCCGCCAAAGATGGCATCCATTTTCTCCTGTAAATTCTCTATTTCACCTTGGGACTCTGGGAGACCTCTGATCCGAAGATTTTTCCTCCTATTTCGGTTTTCTTGGTCTTCCAGTCTATACCTTGTGTTTCTCTGTTCTTTCTGCATTACTTCCACCTGGAGCTTGAGGTCTTTTATCTCGGCCCCTTGCTTATCCATCATGGTTTCTACCTCCTCGACTCTTTTTAGGATATGGTTCATGCTCTCACGCAAGGTTCCTATCTCCTCTTTTATTGATGTTTCGAGCTTTGCGAACATTTTTGCCATTTCTCCCTTTGTGGGGAGCTGTTTTTTCTGTTGGGGTTCCATTCCTATTTCTTCCATTGACTCGCTACCAGTAGGGTGGGTATCAGTCTCTGCCAACTGTCTTCCTGTCCCAATTTTAGCTGGGCATTCTGGAGTTTTGCTTTTTGCCCCGGTAGTTTTTCCCGGACTTTCTTTGTTGCTGTCGTTTACCATGTATTTTCTAATGGTTCCCGGGCTTGCACTTAGTTTAGGCGGGTTGGCGGTAGCCCCTTTCATTGATTTTCCTCTCATTTTTCTTTTTTCTCTTATCTCTGCTTCCCTTTTTTTTTTTTGTTACCCCCTTTTCTCTTTCCTATCTAATGCGGATAGACCCCCCTTTTCTTTTGCTATAAGATGGGACAAGTTTTAAGCTGGGACAAGTTTGCTCGTGAGGCCGGGATCCCTCTCTGGCGGTCTGTTCGGCCAATGTGCAGTCCTTAGAGAGATCCTGTGTGAGAAGGGTATATATTGAAGCCATGGGAGAAAAAGGAAGAAACGCCTAAATACACCTTCCTCCAGGAGGAGGCAAGTCTGCTTCTGTGAAGATTTAGGCTGAGTGCCGGGTATGAACGGCAGTCAGAGAGTCCACACTATTAATCACAGTGTATATTCACTTCTGTGTAGGGTTAGGAGGTTGGCCGGTTTTTTTATTCCTTTTATTCCTAGTGGGTTTGATGAGTAGTGACTCACCAGCCATTGCCGCTTAGGTCTGTGGGTCTGTAGTGTCCCGAACTGGAGTAAAGTATAGATCCCTAAAAGCTACCTAGTATCAAGGAAAAACACAGCATGCGAGAGTCCCCAGCTATTTTGCGTTATATTGCCATAACCCACACCCTTAGCTATAGAAAACAGCATAGACCAATAGGGTTAATTATCATTCTCTGAAAGACTAGTATGAGGTTTCTGGTTACCACTCTTCCTTCGCTTGATGAGCCAGGTGGATAAAGCTATAACGTGCTGTGTCCAGTGGATCATACGGATCTAAAAAGTCGGAAAAGTCACTTACCCCTCGACTGGGATTAGACAGAACAGTATCTTACTAATCTCTCATCCTGTGGAGCTTTTCTCTGCACCTTCGTGCCCTATCGCAGCTTCCACTTCACCCAGACAGGCACTGGACCCCGCGAGGATGAGGTATCCTGAGGTTTCTTGTGGGTGGGCTTGCGGGACCGCCTCCCCGACGCCGGACCCCGCAAGCTCCGTGTTCTGTCCTTCGGTTCAGCAGGGATACACCAAACCTGCCCGCATCCACAGAGAAGAGTTTTGGTGCGCTCGTAGCTGCTGCCGAGATCCACTCAGCGTAGCCGTTCTAAGGACAAGCAGTCTAGCACGCCGCTCTCAGTGCTCGTACCAGCCGAGGCACAACCCCAGGGCTGAGATATCGGATTAGGGGGGGGCAAGGGCGGAGGGCCGAGGAGTCGGCGACGGACTACGGGGTGGCCCGCATGATAGCCGCAGCCAGCATCACGGAGGGGGGACGCTGGGCATCCCAGACTCAGTGTCAGCTCAGACACCACGCCCACATCCGACTCCTCCCTCCGCACTGAGATCTGTCCTTAGTCTTCAGCAAACTGACAGTGGCTGAGTTTTAATGACACAGTGGCTGCGATTGATGACACAGTGGCTGCGTTTTGATGACACGGTGGCTGTGTTTTGATGACACGGTGGCTGCGTTTTGATGACAGTGGCTGCGATTGATGACACAGTGGCTGCATTTTGATGACACACTGGTTGTGTTTTGATGACAGTGGCTGCGTTTTGATGACACAGTGGCTGCGTTTTGATGACACAGTGGCTGCGCTTTGATGACACAGTGGCTGCAATTGATGACACAGTGGCTGCGTTTTGATGACACAGTGGCTGCGATTGATGACACAGTGGCTACGTTTTGATGACACAGTGGCTGCAATTGATGACACAGTGGCTGCGTTTTGATGACACAGTGGCTGCGATTGATGACAAAGTGGCTGCATTTTGGTGACACAGTGGCTGTGTTTTGATGACACAGTGGCTGCGTTTGATGGCACAGTGGCTGCGATTGATGTTTTTATTCAGAATTTTTCAGTTTGTTTGCGCCCCCCGAAAATTTTGAGCACCAGCGACCACTGGTGTTGTGGTAACTTGACAAACAAAACAATTATGGAGATCGCCAGAAAAAAAAAAGAAATAAAAAAAACAGGAGATCTGGATTAAAAAACAACAAATAATAAAAAATCGAAAAACATAAAACCCAAAAAATTATTCGGTAGATCTGACGAATAAAAATATTATATTCGGCGGGCGTGGCTTGGATGGCTTCCCGAGCGGACGTGTTTCACTGAGGCTCCCGCTCCGGCCTGCCTGCATAGAGCTGGGACCTGCACCTTACCGCCACTAAACATGGGCAAACCGCGCAAAAACAAGGAAACGGACCCCAGAGGACACACCACCCGTTCTTCCTCGGTCCCCCCGCCACTCATTACTGAGTACTTCGGGCAAGGAGCTACGGCCGGACACCACGAGGCCAAGATGGCGCCGGCGCCACATACAGCAACCTCACCATCCTCCTCCCTCCAAGCTTCGGCGGACCGCAGAAGCGACAGGTACGGATCCGAGGGTGACTTACCCTCTACCCACCCTCCGACCCTCCCTGCTGAACTTTCGATCGCCCCCTCCTCTGGAGGCCACATGCTGGGCAGTCTATCGCAGACTTTTCCCCCATGCCTCATAGGGCCTGCGCCCTCTATGTCATCCGGCCAATCATCCCCCCCTTGGGACTCATATGCTCCAGAATGGGACCCCCGCTCCCTGCCACAACGTTCCCAGCCACACAGGGACAGAGCCCCTTCTCTCTCCCCTCTCCAGAGGGACACAGTCCAGGCTCCGGCACCATCCCAGGCCCTGAAGCCACCAGGATCACAGGGGGCTCATCCACACACGGGGACTTCGCAAGGCCCATTGCTAGCCAAACACTCCAGCATTACTGCCCCATCACCACCACCTCAGAGGCGACCCCCCACGCCAGCTTCCTACTCTGCGGTAGTGCAGGGCTCTCATTCCCACGCTGCACCAGACTTTGACCCTGACCCTGAAACATGTACATCTTGGCGAGACTACGTCCGCTGCATGCCCACAAAACAGGACTTCCGAATGCTAATTCAAGAAGTGCGTGACACATGTAGAACAGAGATTAATATGCTTCGCACTGATCTTCATCAACTGTCCACTAAAGTCGCATCCTTAGAAGAAGAAACAAATGACACGAAAATTGAACTCTCACAAATACACGACCGCTTAACTTCACAAGCTACCACCCTCAGGGACTTCCAACGCCACCTTGAGGACCTCGACAACAGAGGCAGACGTAACAATATTAGGGTCAGGGGTCTACCAGAGGCGACACAAGAAGAAGACCTAAATGTGACTCTACAAGCCATTTTCAATAGCATTCTAGGTCGCCCAGAACACCAGCGGGTTAAACTGGACCGTGCACACCGAGCTCTGCGTCCCCGTGGGCCAGGATCTCGTCCACGAGACGTGATCTGCAGAGTCCACAACTATACCCTCAAGGAGGACATTATGAGAAAGGCGCGAAATATGCATGCTATTGATTTTGACGGGGCTTCCCTGCAACTTTTTCCAGACCTCTCATGGATCACCCTCCAACAGAGAAGATCTTTGCAACCACTCCTCACCCTGCTAAGAGAGCACGACTTTCGCTATCATTGGGGTTTCCCCTTCAGCCTCACGGCAAAAAAAGACGGAAAGTCCACAACCCTTCGTTACCCGGAGGATCTTCAATTTTTCTGCAGAGAACTGGACATACCGGTACCACCTACCCCTGGATGGGAACCGCTGCCACTTCCCCCACCTTGCCCAGACCCTTGGATCCAGGTTACAGGTCGGAAACGCACAAGACCACGATCCGCGGGCCCGTCTCCTCCACCTCGTCAGCGCTGAACTGCTGCTCACCTAAACTCTCATCTTCCCCAGTTGTACCACTTCAGTTTCAAAGTATGGTTTGTCCTTTTCTGTTTTTCTACCTGAGAACCCGGAGACATATCCTGTTCACCCTACTCATTTATAGTATGGACTTACTCAGCAAACGGATTCTCTCTTGACTTAGCAATGCATGTTTGACTGTGATTATAAAGTTTAGATAGGACTTACATAACTAGTCGGGTTGTGCCATCTCCCCCCCCCCCCGTGTTCCCCCTCTCTCTCCCACACCCTCTTCTTCTCTACCCTCTCCCCTTCCTCCCCCCTCTTTTTTCCTCTCCCCCCCCCTCCCTCTCTCCTTCTCCCTTCTCCTACATCCATCTGCACCTGCTCCCCACCCTCACTCTCCCCTCTCTTTCTCACTGTTTGTCTGTTTCAGGGGAGGGACATGGCACCCCCTCTCCGTTTTGCCTCCCCCCTTGTTGGAGGTTAAACTATAGGAGAATACTATTACGCAGAGGAAATTTCATATACATATACCTCTGTACCATCATTTTTGAACCCATAGAAGTTATTTTACTTTTGCTTCAACTTCCACGAATCAAAAGCCTCATGGGTTTATCCTTTTATTCAGATCAGTGACATAAGCATAGACGTGTCGGTTGCCATTTTTATGCATGCAGGTTCCCTGTTTTTTCTGTTACTTAAGTTTTCATAAAATTTTTTTTTTTTAGATGCAGGCAGGCCCGGAAGGAGGTTCTCCTCTCCCCTTTGGGTCCATCCTTTCCTCCCCCCGGGACTCTCCGAATGGCTCCCTTTTTTATTTTCTCTGACGCTGGTATTTTTGGCCCCGACATCGGAGGGGGCCCTTCGGAGTCTCCCATCCCATCACTCTGTGTAGGTGGGTTATATTGTGAACGGTTGAATAACCTTAACGTTGCACTAACCTTTGTGTTCTTTTTCTCTTTTTTGTACCTTTTCTTATGTTTCTCTCCCACTGCTAATTCCTATTTCTCACTCCCTTCCCAACTCCCTGGCCGTCGCCCATCTCCGGGACCAGGTTCATGTTCAGGGAGCCATAGGCTTTCATACCGCAACCACCATGGAGACTCACTATAGGGACTTCCTATACTCCAAGGCTCTGCTGCACCTGCTAGGTAAGCTACTGTACCTTTCCACTAAACACCCACCATGATTAATATATTTTCACTAAATGTAAAGGGCCTTAACTCAAACGTTAAGAGAAGCCTAGCGCTACGAGAGTTCAAACGGTCTAAAGCGGACATTATTTTCATTCAGGAGACCCACCTTGATAAAACAGGCACCATGACATTCGCACGACGGCAATACCCTCATATATATCAGACCTCTGGCCCACATAAACGGGCAGGGGTGGCAATCCTTTTTAAGCAAGGCTCCCCCTTCCAGTTGCAATCCCAATACTCTGACCCTCTGGGACACTACCTCATCCTCCGAGGCCTTTGGAGAGGAGTGAATATCACTCTATGCAATATCTATGCCCCAAACACGAATCAAATCCCTTTTTTGTCTAGGGTCTTTGACCGCCTGTTTAAGGCCCCCCATCAATACCTGGTGATCTGAGGAGACTTTAATCTTGTCCATTCTCCAGGTCTTGATAAACACTCAATGGGCCGGGGGAAATCTCAGGCAAACACCAATAGAACAGCCACCTGGCGCACCACATATCCATCAGCTAAACAATTCACTTTTTATTCCCATCCCCATATGTCCCACTCACGACTAGATTATTTCTTTGTTAATGCCCCGACGCTGCGAACATGCACGAAATCAGACATTCAGGCCATCTCCTGGTCGGACCATGCACCGATTACATTATCTCTGACACTCTCCCCGAGCTCCCTTCGCAAATGCCACTGGCGCCTAAACGACTTCCTACTTAAACATGACCCATCCAGAATGGAACTAGAACAAACTTTGAAGCAATACTTTGTGGAAAATTGCTCCTCCGAGATCTCCGCCCCATCTTTGTGGGAGGCCCATAAGGCGGTCTTACGAGGCCAATGTATCTAACTTTCCACGGCCTTAAAAAGAAACGCTAATGCCACACGCAGCGCTCTTCTGGACAAACTCAAGCATCTAGAAATGCGCTTGCTCAAGTCCCCATCCCTGACAACCCTTAGAGAACTCACTAGTGTAAGGGCTGGACTGAAAGATATCGAAATAGGGAAGATAGAAAAGGCGCTAGTCAGGCTTAGACAGACTTACTACGACAAAGCCAACAAACCACACACACTCTTGGCGAAACAGCTTCGCGATCAGGCAGCAACCGCTACCACTACACAACTTAGGGAGGCAAATGGCGTCCTCCACTCCCACCCTGACAAAATAGCACAACTTTTTCACGATTTTTATTCCGCATTGTATAACGACCCGAATGTCCCGCACAACCCACCTCCTCCTGACCTAACCCAGGCTATCTACACCTATTTAGCGGAAACAGACACTCCCAAGCTCACTCCCTCTGCCCTGGAGACTCTTAACGCCTCCATCACAGAGGAGGAGATAACGGAAACAATTAAACTGCTACCAAATAATAAGGCCCCTGGGCCTGATGGACTACCGTACCTCTATTATAAGACATTTCTAACACACTTACTCCCCCATATGACAAACCTCTTTAATTCATTTCTTTCTCACACACCCATCCCCAGAGATATGCAAAACTCCTACCTGACACTAATCCCAAAGCTAGGGAAAGACCACACCCTCCCATCCAATTACAGGCCGATAGCACTTCTAAATACTGACTTAAAAATCTTTACGAAAATATTGGCCAATAGATTAAACAACTTTATGCCGTCTCTGGTCCATAGAGACCAGGTGGGCTTTGTTCCTTGTCGACAGGCTGGGGATAACACCCGGAGGGTCATTGACCTGGTTGAGGTTGCGAACAGGAACAAATTAGAGGCAATACTGCTAAGTTTGGACGCCGAAAAAGCCTTTGATAGGCTGGGCTGGCCCTTCCTGTTCGCGACTCTCAACCGGGCTGGTATTGAGGGCCCGTTCCTTCGAGCTATCACCCACCTATACTCGGCCCCAACAGCCCAGGTTCGCACTAATTTTGCAACTTCCCCTACTTTTTTAATTTCTAATGGGACCCGCCAAGGCTGCCCACTCTCCCCTTTTTTATATGCCCTATGCATTGAACCACTGGCAGCACATATCAGAAACAACCCAAATGTACACGGTATACCAGTCCGTACTAGAGATTTCAAAATCTCCTTATTTGCAGATGATGTCCTCCTCACTCTCACCCAACCCCACATATCTCTTCCGAATTTACAAGCAGAGCTGGAGAGATATAGCACCCTCTCGGGTTATAAAATTAATAGCTCCAAGACAGAAGTTCTCCCTCTTAATTTATCACCCCAGACATTCTCAACGCTTTCACAAACTTTTCCATACTCTTGGCGGACCTCTTCCTTAAAATATATGGGGGTGCATATTACTCCCACATACGACACTCTATACAAGGCCAACTTCCCCCAAATATTCGCTTCTATCAGAACCTCCTTAAATAAATGGAGATCCCTGAAACTGTCCCTTTTTGGTAGACTTGAAACCTTGAAGATGACGATACTACCTAGACTTCTATATTTGTTCGAGACGCTTCCTATCCCCATTCCGAGTTCACACCTAAAAAAACTTCAGGGTGACCTAATAAACTTTTTTTGGAATTATAAAAGACACCGTGTTGCTAGATCGGTTCTATACGCCCCACGTACCCAAGGAGGACTGGCGTTCCCCAATATAGCTAAGTACTATTTAGCAGCCCAACTAAGACCTATAGCCTCCTGGTGTACCCTACACGCTTACAATAGGTGGACACAGATAGAAAAGTTATGGCTAGCCCCTATACACCCAAATTCCATGCTTTGGAGCTCTGATATACCTCCAAACAGCGTACAATTGCTAGGACCAATGGCTCTTCTACGTACATTATGGCGACGGGCCAAACTGAAATACCCACTCACCACAATGACGTCCCCAGTCACCTCATTTCTATTCACACCCAATATCCCTGACAGCTTAACCTCACAGATGTCCCATTTCTGGATGGACAAGGCTATATTTCGGTATGGACAATTAATTGACCCTAAAACTAGAATGCTACGATCCTTCCAAGAACTACAAAAAATTTTTGATATTCCCAAACAGGCTTTTTTCAGTTACCTACAAATACGCCACTATGCACAATCGCTGAGGTCGAATTTAAGATTCTCTCCCCTGACAGACTTCGAAAAACTATGTTTAGAGGGCTCGTCCCCTAAAGGCATGATTTCACGTTCCTACCAAATACTGGTCACTGATTTCTCACCAGATGGGCCACGACACCCATATATGGCTAAGTGGGAGCAGGCTTTGGGCTCAGATCTATCCCTCAAGACCTGGCAATTTATATGGAACCAGGCTACTAAAAGCTCCATATGCACGCTTTATAAAGAAAATCAATACAAAATACTATTCCATTGGTATCAGACCCCTGACCTGCTCCACTCTATATATCCCACAGCCGACTCTCGCTGTTGGAGATGCTATAAGGATAGGGGAACACTATTTCATATCTATTGGACCTGCCCTCTAATCATCCCTTACTGGAGTATGGTACAATCCTTGCTCCAGTCTATCTTTGATACTGGAGTGCTTCTAGATCCGAAGATCTTTCTTTTGGGCCTTCCGCCTACCACCTTCTCAAAAACCTCCAAAAAACTCTTAGCGCATGTGCTTACTGCAGCACGCTGCCTGGTGGCTCTAAAATGGAAAAAAAGAGAGACTCCTTCACTGACTGAGCTGCACTCCAGGATCAGGGATGTTAAAAGAATAGAATATCTTACGGCCTCATTAAATGATACTCTTGAGAAACATAACCGTATCTGGGAACCCTGGGTTCTGTTTGAGACCCCTGTGACTTAATGATATAGGTCATTCATGTACCTATAACCTGTCCCCCACAGACGTGTCCCGGGTTTGGTGATGGGTGGCGACCTTCCCCCCCCTTTTTCTCTCCCCCCTCTATCTACTCTTTTTCTTCTCTCTTTTTTATTCTTTTAATTTTTTTTTTTTCTTTTTATGAAGCTATATACATATGTAAAGGGTACTAATGGATACAATGTATGAAACGTCTAACTGTCTAGTTAACCTACTCCGTTTCATTACTAACTGTTTATATTACCAGGCTTAACCGTCCAATGTTTGGATGACTATGTGCCAAATTGAAATGTGACACTATGACTTCTTTTTATTCCTGTACCCAATACTATAGTGCTGTAATTGTTAACTTTTTTTCTGTTGAAAAATAATAAAAATTGTCAATTATAAAAAAAAAAAAATATTATATTCATGAAATCACAAGAAATAATGAAGAAATAAGTTTGTGAGAACTCTGTGTGAATATGAGCAGCAAAACAATTTCATTCTTCTAGCATTATAAAGAAGAAGAGAGTGCTCTGCATTAAACAATTTAAAACATTGCAGCCTGACGAAAGTACTATATCCATTACGACCGCTAATTTTACCAGACCGACCGTCTCGGAATTTATTCTGAGCATGCGTAGCACTTTTTGCGTCGGAATTGTCTACACACGGTCAGAATTTACGCAAACTGATTTTGTTGTTGGAAAATTTTATAGCCAGCTCTCAAACTTTGTGTGTCAGAAAAAGTCTGATGGAGCCCACACACAGTCGGAATTGCCGACAACAGGCTTTGATCGCACATTTTCCATCGGAAAGCCCGACAGTGTGTACAGGGCATTACACAGGGTCATACACGGGAGATCAAGCAGAGGGAGCTGGCAGCAAGACCGGACAGGGAGAGGGTAACAGGAGACAGAGAGAGCAGGTGGGAAGGGATCAGGCTATAAGGTCTCTTAGATTGTAAGCTCCAAGGAGCAGGGCCCTCTTATTCCTACTGTATCAAAGTGTATTGTATTTGTACTGTCTACCCTCAAGTTGTAAAGCGCTACGTAAACTGTTGGCGCTATATAAATCCTGTATAATAATAATAATAATAAGGTCGGGATCAGGAAACAGAATGCAGAAACACTGGAACACAGGTCGGGGCACATGGAGACAGAACACAAGGCAGGAATGAAGAGCAGAGGCAGGGCTTAAATACACATCCTGCAACAAGCATCTGGTGATGACTGATTACATGAGATGATCTTTTGGCTCCTGAGAGACACCCGCTGGTGGACACCAGAACTGCAGCCTATGGATCTGAGAGACACAGTGCCACCAGCAGGTGAGCCCTTTCCTGACACTGTCATGGAAATACAGTAAAACCTTGGATTGCAAGCATAATTCGTTCTGGAAACATGCTTGTGATCCAAAGCACTCGTATATCAAAGCAAATTTCCCCATAAAAATATCGGAAACTCAGATGATTTGTTCCACAACCATTTATTCATAAATCCTTCAGTTTATAGTCCATATAAAAAGATTATAGCAATGTGATAGGTTGTGTAACCATATAATGTCCATTCACAAATGGCAGCCCCCACAAGGGGATTGGAAGCAAGATCCAGCAGGAGCTACAAAAAAGAGAAGAGGGCACCTCAAAGTGTAGCAATATGGTTACATTTAATGAAAGTACAACATTTAGCAACTCACATGTTTGTGGAATAAAACAGGCACATCTAAGTATGCAGGAATCTGGGGTAAAGCTGTCAACATAGACCGTCCTCCGCACCACCGGCTCTCACCAATGTCAGTCTGCAATCATGACCGGGAAGACGACCCTGCAGTAGAGCGATCTGAAAGCGAGGCTTGAAGTGCTCGTGGAGCGCAGCATGGAAGGGATGATATCAATGGCGGTGTGGAGGACGGTCTATATGGACAGCTTTACCCCGGAGGCCTGCATACTTATGCCCCGTACACACGGTCAGACTTGCCAACGGGATAACCTCCGTCGGCATTTCCGACGGAAAGATTTAGAACATGTTCTCTAAGTTCATCAGAAATGCTGAAAGAAAAAGTCCGATGGGGTCTACACACGGTCGGAATATCCGACCAAAAGCTACCATCTGATTTTTTCTGTCGGGAATTCCGGCCGTCTGTACGCGGCATAAGATGTGCCTTTTTAAATCGTCAACCACGTGAGTTGCTAAAGGTTGTACCTTCATTAAATGTAACCATATTGCTACACTTGGAGGCACCTCTCTTCTCTTTTATACACAGTTGTGATATGACGCTACTTGTATATCAAGACATCGCTCGTTTATCAAGTCAGAATTTATAAAAAAAATTTGCTTGTCTTGCAAAACACTCTCAGAAGTTACTCTCAATCCAAGTTTTTTTTTTTTTCAAATATAATTTTATTAACCACTTGAGGTCCGGGCCATAGCCGAATGACGGCCACAGTGCGGACCTCAATTTCTGGGAGGCCGTCATGGGACGTCCTCCCCTGTGCACGCGCACCGCGCGTACCCTACAGGGCGCGCGGTGCACGCACTGTGATCACCGAGTCATGGAGACTCGGATGATCACAGATCCAAGTAAGGGGCCGATCCCGGCCCCTTACCATGTGATCAGCTGTCAGCCTATGACAGCTGATCACATGATGTAAACAAAAGTTCGGTAATCGGTTTCTTTTTCTCCTCACGCTGACAGGATGAGGAGGAAAAAAAAGCAGATCACCAGCTTATGTTAAAGGGACATCGGTTCCGAAGAGGAAGGAGGCACATATGCCTCATCTGAGCCTGCCAGTGCCATCTGTCATTGCCCCCTGCCAGTGCCCAGCAGTGCCACCTATGAATGCCCACAAGTGCCACCTATCAATGCCCACAAGTGAAACCTATCAATGCCCACAAGTGCCACCTATCAATGCCCACCAGTGGTGCCAATCAGTGCCACCTAGCAGTGCTGCCATCAGTGTAAGCAATCTGTGCCCATTATTGCCACCCATCAGTGCCCATCACTGCCACCCATCAGTGCCCATCACTGCCACCTTATTAGTGTACATCAATGAAGGAAAAACATGACCTGTTTGCAAAATTTATAACAAAATATAAAAAATTTATACATTTTTTTTTTTTAATTCGGTCTTTTTCAATTTTTTTAACAAAAAATAAAAACCACAGAGGTGATCAAATACCACCAAAAGAAAGCTCTATTTGTGGGGAAAAAATGATAAAAATTTCATTTGAGTAGTGTTGTATGACCGCGCAATTGTCATTCAAAGTGCGATAGCGCTAAAAGCTGAAAATTGGTCTAGACAGGAGGGGGGTTTAAGTGCCCAGTAAGCAAGTGGTTAAACCTCAGGAAAGGGTGGTGCCTCAATAATACAATATTAACAGTCATCAAAGACGAGGTCACAGCCTAGTGTCATCAGATCACATCAGACAAGGATGTAAACAAGAATGAGTATACATGTGCAAGCGATCTTTTTCCTAAACATTTTGCATTTTTATATATCAACTTATCACTTAATTAACCTGTGTAATGTGATCATTCTAGAAATAGGGTGGTCCAATCCAATTTTCCAATTTTCCCTTAATGAATGGGAGAAGAAAGAAAAGAAGGAGGGGGGCTATAGAGCGTAGCAGCTAGAGATAAGAGAGAGAAGGGGAAAGGTATGGCTGTCCAGGGCTACTTTGATTTTTGCTTGCATGCAGAGGATGTTCCATATAAAGCTTGTCCTTCTTCTGAGAATATAAACATATTCCAAAGATCCCATGTCTTTTTGTATATCTCATGTTTGTTTTGTGCTCCTTAGCCAGGTCACAGGGGTTGGGGTTTTTTCGTTGCTTCCAGAACAGGGGAATGCATGACGCTGGTTCATTCGGGATTGAATGGTTTGTAAATTTTTGGGAGATAGTTCGGACAGTCGTCCAAAACTCTGTCAGTTTAGGGCAAGTCTAGAATATATGTAAAATTGTCCCTATTTCTTTTTGGCATCTCCAGCTGAGTTCTGATGTGTCGGGGAAAGATGCTATGTAGACGACTAGGCGTCAGATACCATCTCGTTAGTACTTTGAAGTTGGTCTCTTGAATTTTTGTGCACAGCGATGATTTGAGGGCAAGACCTATTATATTTTGTTTTTGTGGTGTTGTGAAGGTACATTGGAGATCAGTTTCCCATTTTGCTAGGCATGGTAGTGGTGGTTGTTCCGGGGGGGTGTTCAGGAGTGTGTACGTTTTGGAGAGAACTTGGGGCAGTTGATTCGTCCCTGAGCAATACTCCTCGAAAGTGGTCAACTGTCTATTGAAGTTCAGAGGATTGGGTATAGAGTGAAGGAAATGGTGTATCTGTGCTGTATTCCAGAACGTGAGCTGAAAGGGTCCTGTGGGGTTCCCCAGCTCCGCTATGGTGGGCCATTTTCCTTCAGTCACAAACCTGGAGGCCTGTTCATAGTTGTCCCGTAGCGTTTTAAATGAGGTTGGTGATAGCCCCGCGGGAAAGTTAGGGTTTCTGAGTATCGGGGTCAAAGGTAAGTCAGCAGTTGTCGCAGTTGTTGTTGCAGTTGTTGCATGTTGGGAAGGTAACCTGGGAGCATTGTCACAGTGTGGTTCCAATCAGTGGGTGGGATTTTATTTCCAGGGGTAGTGAGTCGTAGCACCATAATGCCCCTTTCAAGGGGATAGTCGACTGGTTCTGTTCTATCTGTACCCAAAGTTTTAAGTCAGAATGTCGTCCCCAATCGATGACTCTACCTAGATGGATTGCTTGATAGTATTTACGAATGTCGGGTAGAGCTATGCCCCCGTAGAGTTTTTGGGGGGATAGCTGGGTTCGTGGTATACGTGGCTTTTTTTTTGCCCATACAAAGCGGGTAAACATGGCCTGGACCTGTTTGAGATAGGAGAGAGGTATTTGAATCGGTAGGGCTTGGAAGAGATATAAAAATTTTGATAGAATACTCATTTTTATTAGGTTACATCTCCCAAACCATGAGTGAAGGCCTGTGTGCCATTTGCCCAATAGGTCCTTAGTTTTGGTTAGTAATTGTGGGTAGTTGTGAGCAAATATATGGGAAAAGTCAGGCAGGATGTATGTGCCTAAATATTTTAGAGTGGATGTGGTCTATTTAAAACGGAAGTTGGATTGTATGATTGGAGTGATGTGTGGTGGGAGAGCTATGCCCATTGCTTCCAATTTGGTGACATTTATTTTTAGTTTAGACAGTGCTCCATATTTATCAAATTCTCTCAAGAGGTTGGGTAGTGAGATTGTCAGATTCGTCAGAGAAAAGAGTAGGTCACCTGCGTAGGCAGAAATTTTATGTTGGGTTGCACCAACTGTCAGTCCTTGTATGTCCTGGTTTAGTCTAATAGTGGACAGAAATGGTTCTAGGGAGAGGGCAAATAGTCTCGTCCCGTTCTTTATAGGGAATGGGTCGGAGAGAACTCCATTAGCTTTCACTTGCGTGGTCGGATTTGAATAGATCCCATTAATCCATTTGAGCATCCCCTGTCCCAGACCAACATGTTTAAGTACTGATAATATAAATTACCAGTTCACTCTGTCGAATGCCTTTTTGGCGTCGATGTTCAGAAAGATACATGGGGTGTTTGTAGTCTGTGCAATATGTAAGAGATTCAATATCTTGGTCATGTTATCCCTCGCCTCTCTGGTGGGGATAAAGCCCACCTGATCGAGATGTATCAACTTCTGAAGATGTTGTGCCAGTCTGGTAGCTAGGATCTTAGTGAACACCTTAAGATCTATGTTTAACAGGGATATGGGTCTGTAACTACCGCATGATGTGGGGTCTTTCCCTTCCTTGTGTATTATTGAGATGTGTGCCCTCAGGGTATCCCTAGTGAAGTCAGAGTCAGAACCCACTGCATTAAAAAGTTTGACCATATGGGGTCCTAATAATGGGGGAAGTGTCTGATAATATTGTAAGGTATAGCCATCCGGGCCCGGGGCTTTACCTGGTTTCATTGCTCCTATGGCTTGTTGGATTTCCAGCAATGTTATTGGCGAGTCTAGTTCTTCCCAGATTTCAGGGGAAAGGGATGGGATTTGAGATGACACCAGATATTCTTCTATGTCCACTTTGGATGGAGATTCTTGTGGCAAGTTATACAAGTGGGAGTAAAATTCTCAAAATTCTTTTGTAATTTTGTGTGGGAAGGACCACTTTGTGGCCTTCAGAGGTGATGATTTGGGGTATGTATGTGGAGAGTTTGTGGTCTCTAACCATCTTTGCTAATAATTTTCCTCACTTGTCAACCAATTCATAAATAGCTTTGCGGCAGTACTGTAAGGCCGCTTTAGCTCTATAATGTAGCATATCTGTGATCTGTCTACATAATAATGTGAGTTTGTTCTCTGAGGAGGAGGATGGAGCATGTTTGTGACAGGCTTCTGTGGTCGAAAGTTCCTGTAAGTGCTGGGTTAGTTCCAGTTTGATACGGGCGCCGTGCTTGATCAGGACCCCTCGTATAACCGTTTGGTGGGCTTCCCAAAGGATGCCTAGGTCACAGTCTGGTAGTCCATTCATCTGAAAGTAATAGTTTAGTTCTTTTGTCACATCCGCCAGCACCTCGGGGGTTTGTAATAGGCTTTCATTAAGTCGCCAAAAGTGATGTCTAGGTGAAGATGTATCAGAGAGCGTAAATGTCAGGAAGATGGGGCCGTGATCAGACCAAGTTATATTTCCTATTGATGCGTGTAGTTGTGTATGAGGGATCAGAAAATACATCTATCAACTGGGCTCTGTGTAATGATTTGGCTATTCGTTTCAGGGAGCTTGGGGAGATAGAGGATGTACCTGAGGAGGTATCTGCTGTCGGGAGTAGAGGTGTATTAAAGTCCCCACCAAGGATTAAGTGTCTCATTGTGAATTCCATACGTTTCTCATGTGCATTTTTAAGGAAGATGTCTTGGCCTTCATTGGGGAATATATAGTTGCTAAGGTCACCTGTGACTAGCCCATAGATCCCTTCAGGAACACGTATCATCCCGCTGGATCTATGAGAGAGTCTTGGTATTTCCAGGGGAGCTACTTGATAGCAATATGGAGACCCCTTTTGACTTGGCTGTCGGCTTAGTGAAGTGATATCTGAAAGGGTAATACCTATTGTGAAATAGTGGAAGTTTGTCTTTTTTAAAGTGAGTTTCTTGGATAAATGCAATGTCAGTATAAGATCGGTTTAGGTCATGTAGTAGCATGCATCTCTTTTCCGGTGTATTGAGACCCTTTGCATTCAGTGACATCCCTTTTATGCTGTCCAGCACCATAGCTTGAGGGAATGGAGAGGGGACAGTGAGAAAGAGAGGGGGGAGGACGGGGGGGGGGGAGAAAGTGGGAGGGTGCAGGGGAAGAGAAGGGAAGTTGGGTGTGGGAGGGGTTGGGTGGGAAGTGAGATGAGGGATTTTTAGAGAGAAAAGGGCCTATTGCACTAATTCTGGTATTTACTAAGAATGTAAAACATGTAATCCCCAGAAGGGCAACCAAAGGCCTCCTAAGGAGATATGCTAACCTAAGTGGGGAGGAGTTAAACAAGGCTCAAATATTGAGGTCCCCGCCACCCCTCCCACAAAAACAATTCTGTAAGAAGAAAACAAAAGTAAAAACAAACTTATAGTGGCATTTCAGTTATGTGGGTACATTGTGCAACCAACATTGGGGTGTGTATGATCCCCCTTGAGATAAGGGTGTCAGTACCACTGTGAGGTGTGACTGCCCATCCCCCCTATTGTTCGCCACCAGTATGGCCTCTCCTGTAGCCTCTTCTCGTGGTTGAATTAATGTTCCTTTGTGACCCATATTTTTGGGATGGGTAGTGTTCACCAAGGGCTTAGCAGGGTTCACCCTGCTCGTCTCGGTAATGCCCTGCAAACCGTGGGGGATGGAGATATGCTCATATGCTCCTGTTAGCATGTTATTCTTTCTTCTTTGGTATCTAATGTCTGTCAATGTTAGTTTGTGAGTCAACAGGTAGGTGTTTTTGTGCCCTGTCTATTCAGGTGAGTAGCTACATAGCGTCCTGAGACAGGTTCCTTAGCCTAAAGTGTCCTGGCTTAAGGTGCCTAAAGCTGATGTTCTGTTGACAAAGTGGGGCATTGTAACATCGGGGAGTGTTGATGTGGTCACCTCAGAAAGGGGGTGTTCACAATAGGATCCTCAGTAGGCATTGTGGGCAGCTGGATCCATCCCCTGGAGTAAAGGGTTGGCACCTCTGAGATCGCAGGTAAATGAGAATTCCCAGGTAACACTGGCAGACAGTCTGTCTCTTGAGGGTGTCTCACTCTATTAGTGAGTAGTTCAAGGAGACTGCCTCGTAGTTCACCAGCGTTCCGGAGGGATGCTCCAGGGAGGAGGGGGAATATGGCTGGGCAGGAGAGGTAAGATGCAAGGGAACGGTCAGGGAGGGGTGCGCTATATAGTGCAGTGTAAGGGGGGGGGGCAGTCTGTGTAGTATTTACTTGCCTTATGAATCGTGTGCATAAGGCAAGTAAACACCTTATGGTTTTCTCTGCCATCTGCGATTCCTTTGTGGTCTGGGTGGAAAGTTTCCTCTTCCTGCGGATGAAGTTTGTCGATCCTGGAACTTCGGTAGGAGTGTCAGCCAGTTCAGTATCACTATGGGGTCTGTGTCCTGGAACTCGAAGAGAGCAGGCAGCACATTATGGAATGTGACCGATAGGGGGAATCCCCATCTGTATGTGGCGTCCTTTCTCCTGGCTAACTCTAAAAGCGGCCTCAGCATGGCCCGTCGCTGCAGGGTGGCTCTGGATAGGTCCGGTAGGATCTTTATCGTTGCCCCATCAAATTCTGGATCGTCCGCTTCCCAAGCTTTGCAAGCTATGTGTTCTTTGTGGGTATAGTGGTGTAGCCGGCATATCACATCGTGAGATCTCAAGGGATCAGTCGATTTGGGGCCCAATGCTCTATTGATCCGGTCTAATTCGACCCGGTCTGGCAGTTCGACCCCGGCTAGATCCTCTGCTCCGGTGGCCTCTGGCAGTCCACGGAGCCGCAAATTATTCCTGTGGCTCCGGTCCTCCATGTCTTCAAGGTGGAGTTGTTGATTCACCAGTGCCTCTGAATGTGCCCGTTGCGAGTGTTCCAGTGCGGTCACTCGGTGGCCCAGTGTGGATAGAGAGGTCTCCCCTGCCGTGAGCCTTGTTGAGGTTGCCTGCGCATCGGCCTTCACTGCTTTCGGTTCCTTCCTGTGAGCTGCCTCTATTTTCTCGATTAGGGCTGCCATGTCGGCCTTAGTCGGGAGCGATTGCAGGAGGGATTTTAGCTCCGTGTTTGCCCGGTATGTCAAAGAGGGAGAGTGTGACGGTCCTCCCAGATCTGAGAGGAAAGCTGATGGGATGTCGAACAATGCCTCAGATTCCGAGTATTCTGCAGGTGAGGCCGGCAGACTATGGGAGGCCTGATCTCTGGCTTGTTCGACACATGTGTCCACCATCTTGGGCTCTTGTGAGTTTAGCTGGGAAATTTGAAATAACCTCTGAATATCGCTTGCTGGCAGAGCTGGAGGTGATGATTTTGTGGGTTTGTTGTTTCTTTTAGCTGACCTCTTCTTTGAGGAGTACATAATGTGCAAGTGTCAGGAACGGTGTCATCTCTGGTTTCTCCTGCTGGTGGCACTATTACATTCAGCACCAAAAGGGTGTAATTCCAGTGGCCACCAGCGGGGGTCTCCCTGCCTGGACTACAGAATTGTCATCAAGCACACCTGTCATGGTTTTGCTGGACTATATAAACCCGCCCTGAACTAACCTCAGTGCTTCAGAATTCCTCTGCTAAGCCCTTGTCTCTGCCAGTACCTGCTCTTGTTCCTGAACCCCGTTTGTGTATCCTGACCTCGAACCCTGTTTCCTGTTCCCTGCTCCTTGGTCTGCTTCATTATTCCTGGTTTCTGTTCCCTTGTCGCTTTGGCTCATGCCTTATTTTTTATTTCATGTTGGTTTCCTTGCTTGTGTATTATATTAGTTAGATAGATAGTTAGGTAGGTTTGGGGGTTTGCTGTGTTTTCACCATTTACTTGTTTTTGGTTTGCTGTCTTGTTTTCACGTGTGTCTTTATCATTAACAATAAACATACCTTCTTATTCATTTACTCGTTTGTCCCTGATTCCTTGGTGCAGCCCAGCGATCTGATCACCTGCATTGGATGTTGTGTATAACATCCCCTGACAGAATTCTGAAGCCATGCAATCAGATCGGTTGCACCTGGGAATTGGGGCCTGAGTCCCAGCTATTGTTGAAAGATGGATTTTGAAAGTATTTTGTATTTATCGCTCCTGGCAACTGATGACAGAGACTTTTGTTATCAGACATTGACTGAATACACTAGGGAACAGTTTTTAGAATGCATCCGCCTAGCTCATGTTTTTATTGAGCAAGGCAGTTTTTTGTTTGAAGATGTGCAACCATTAATTTGGATTTGTACTGAGTTGGCCCTGTCTGATGTCGCTGAGGGAGGTGATGACTATAAACCCCCTTTTAGTGCAGCTCAGGTAGAATCTTTAGTTTGGCTGTTGGAGGATGACTCAGCATTTTTTTTTTTGAACAATATTCAGTTTGTCCTCAGCAGGTGCTTGCAAAATGCATTGAAAAAGTGCAGTCTCTGGTCAGACAAGCCAAGTGCAAACCTGATTCAGTGCAATCATTAATACAGGCCTGGTCAAGTCTGTCGCATTCAGCTTCTGTTAGCTCCGAATATACCTCTCTACCAATGAAGTACCAGTACCCTGTTTCCTCCTGTTGCACCTACCCTGCCTTTAACTCACCTGCTGCTTCTCAACTGCCTCCATCAGCTCCACTAAATCTCCCTTCAAAACCTACTCCCTCTGTTTTGCCATCCTTTCACTCCTCGCTTCTACCAGCTGCATTCACTACCTACAGCCCTGTACCCACTTATAGATCCCCAGTGGCTAAAACCAAAAAGAAGCGGAAGTTTTTTCCAACCCATACTATCATGCCAGTATCCAATCCTGCCTCCCCACCAGCTGATCTGTTCCAGCCTGATGTGTTCCTGTATGCCACCCAGCCTGATGTTCCGATGCCTGCTGTTGTGCCAGCACCTGTGCCCACTGTCCAGTCTGAAGTTCCAGTACCAGCTGCCCGGTTTGGAGTTCCAGTACCTGCTGTTCAGCCTGTTGTGCCAGTACCTGCTGTTCTGCCTGATGTGCCAGCACCTGTGCCCACTGTCCAGTCTGAAGTCCCAGTACCAGCTGCCCGGGTTGCAGTTCCAGTACCTGCTATCCAGCCTGATGTACCAGCTGTTCAGCCTGTTGTGCCAGTACCTGCTGTTCTGCCTGATGTGCCAGCACCTGTGCCCACTGTCCAGTCTGAAGTTCCAGTACCAGCTGCCCGGTTTGAAGTTCCAGTACCTGCTATCCAGTCCGATGTACCTGCTGTTCTGCCTGATGTGCCAGCACCTGTGCCCACTGTCCAGTCTGAAGTTCCAGTACCAGCTGCCCGGTTTGGAGTTCCAGTACCTGCTATCCAGTCCGATGTACCTGCTGTTCAGCCTGTTGTGCCAGTACCTGCTGTTCTGCCTGATGTGCCAGCACCTGTGCCCACTGTCCAGTCTGAAGTTCCAGTACCAGCTGCCCGGTTTGGAGTTCCAGTACCTGCTATCCAGTCAGATGTACATGCTGTTCAGCCTGTTGTGCCAGTACCTGCTGTTCTGCCTGATGTGCCAGCACCTGTGCCCACTGTCCAGTCTGAAGTTCCATTACCAGCTGCCCAGTTTGGAGTTCCAGTACCTGCTATCCAGTCCGATGTACCTGCTGTTCAGCCTGTTGTGCCAGTACCTGCTGTTCTGCCTGATGTGCCAGCACCTGTGCCCACTGTCCAGTCTGAAGTTCCAGTACCAGCTGCCCGGTATGAAGTTCCAGTACCTGCTATCCAGTCCAATGCACCTGCTGTCCTGCCTGTTGTGCCAGCACCTGCTGTTCTGCCTGATGTGCCAGTGTCTGTGCTTGCTGCCCAGTCTTAAGTTCCAGTACCGGCTGCCCGGTTTGAAATTCCAGTACCTGCTATCCAGTCCGATATGCCTGCTGTTCAGCTTGAAGTGCCAATGCCTGCTGCCCAGCTCGATGTGCTTTTGCCTGCTGTCCAGCTCAATGCGGATGTGCCACTGCCCAGCGTGATGTACCTCTGCTTTCTGCTCAGCCTGACATGGTGCCTGCTAAAACTGTTCCTGACTGATGGCCATCTTGCCGCTGGGTCAATCCTGTCTGTCGCCTGGCTTGAATGTAATGCTCCTGTGTGGTCTGCCTCCAATAGATTCTTTCCCGCTACCCTGCTAATTTTCATCTCCAGATCCAAACTTCCTGACCCGGGTGGTGGGGTACGTGTCCTATTTTTAGACTCTGATGGCACGTCCCCCAGTGAACTAAAAGACTCTGGCCTTGGAAGTGCGAAGAAGTCCGCAGACTCAGTAGGGAAACATTTTAAGGGGTTTCTGCACCCACTCGGACTGTCGTACCCAGGGCTGAATGGAGTGTCCGGAGGCCACTCCTTTAGGAGGGGGAACTGTCAGGAACAGTGTCATCTCTGGTTTCTCCTGCTGGTGGCACTATTACATTCAGCACCAAAAGGGTGTAATTCCAGTGGCCACCAGCGGGGGTCTCCCTGCCTGGACTACAGAATTGTCATCAAGCACACCTGTCATGGTTTTGCTGAACTATATAAACCCGCCCTGAACTAACCTCAGTGCTTCAGAATTCCTCTGCTAAGCCCTTGTCTCTGCCAGTACCTGCTCTTGTTCCTGAACCCCGTTTGTGTATCCTGACCTTGAACCCTGTTTCCTGTTCCCTGCTCCTTGGTCTGCTTCATTATTCCTGGTTTCTGTTCCCTTGTCGCTTTGGCTCATACCTTATTTTTTATTTCATGTTGGTTTCCTTGCTTGTGTATTATATTAGTTAGATAGATAGTTAGGTGGGTTTGGGGGTTTGCTGTGTTTTCACCATTTACTTGTTTTTGGTTTGCTGTCTTGTTTTCACGTGTGTCTTTATCATTAACAATAAACATACCTTCCTATTCATTTACTCGTTTGTCCCTGATTCCTTGGTGCAGCCCAGCGATCTGATCACCTGCATTGGATTTTGTGTATAACATCCCCTGACAGCAAGTAAGTTGAATCAGCCGGGGTGGATGAGAGACGGCTGGGAGCTCAGCAGACACACATCTCTATCCAGCCATGTCCAGACCACGCCCCCTCAATCCAAGGTTTTACTGTATCATGAATGATCCGCTCCAAAGAACTTAGCGGGAGGGGTTGTAATGTAATTTGAGAGAGTCCATGTCATAAATCCATAGTGGAATTCCACACCTTGTAGGCAGCTGTGATAGTGTCTAAAAAGTGTTTTTATGGTGCTTTTTGGAGCAATACTGCTCCCAGAAGAAGTTTAGAGTCAAAGTCCAGCATCTAGGCCAATAGATAACATATGGGATTTAGAGTGGTTAAGTTTGTACAGGGAGATCAGTCCAAAATTATCAAGCAACAAGGGCGGTAGAGATCATTCCGCATATAATCCTATTTTGTGTTTAACTGAATTTATAGTTAGACCAAAGTTTGAAGGGTGAGATCTGACATGTTCCGCAAGACGCTCCATGATTGCATAAAAAATTATAGGGGAGAGGGGACACCCCTGTCAGGTAGAATAGGAAAGGAAGAAGATAAGAATTAGACATTTGCAGAATGGAAAAATTAGCTTAGTTTCATTTCGGATATATTTTGTTATGTTACTAAACAAAACAATGCCGGCAATAGAAAATTCTGAAAAAAAAACTGTGTGGGGTCCCCACTTTAAAAAAATTGACTTGGGGTTGCAAATACCAGCCCAGCTATTTAAAAAAAAAAAAGAATAGCTACTCGATTGGGCTTCACATGCCCACAATCATGATGGCAACAGCCACAACAGGAGGCAGCAAATATTCAGTAAGAAATTAATATTTTTGCTAAATACATAATAAACATTGTATAATAGTTTTTGAATTTTATTAGTAATAATGATAGGATCAATTAAAAAAAATAATAATTTCGCCGGAACTCCGCTTTAACATGAAAAAACTCAACTAGTAATTACTGACAATGAAATTTAGGGTCTCTAAAATGTTTACTAGGCCAACATATCATTATTTCCCTTGAATACCCCCTCAAATCTAATTACCACCAATACATACCTCTTCTATGGTGCTTTATCATCCTTAAGTATGTAAACAATGCACCCTTTGAAATGTTCAATTAGGTTAACAGTCCATACCTCACATACCTAGGTAGACTTGCATAAGATTAACACATCAAAGGGTCATCAGCTGTCCCTTTGATATGTTAAAATTGAGTTGGCTTGGACAACTCAACTGAATTCTTGGTCAATATGGTACTGTCCTACATAAATCGACCAACATATTACAACAAGGAGAACAAGCCAGGGTCGGGGCAACTACCAGACAGGGATGGTCAGGAAGGCACGCCAAGGTCGGGGCAACAAGCTGAAAGAAATAATCAGAAGGCACCCCAAAGTCGGGGGAACTAGCAGACAGAAATGGTCAGAAGGACACGGCAAGGTTGGTACACAGAAGTGAGAGATAAACACACAGCAGGACGCCACACAGAAGCCTAAACACAACTGTTGCTCGGGCAAGACTGGCTTGCAGTGCACATGGTTAAATAGTGTTAGTCCTGTTAGAGGCTGGGGTGGAGTCATGCTGAGAGAAAATTACTTAAAGCGTAACTCCACTTTTGTTGAGAAAAAACCATTCCCCTCTGGGTGATCTATGTACATTGCAAGGATTATAACAACCTTTTTTTGCGGATTCCTACCTTTTGTTATTCTGAAGAAATCTATGTGTGTTTGTCTGTGCCTCTGTACCGAGTGGGTCTAATGGGAGTGGTTTCATAATTAACTGTCAGGTGTGCAGCTGCAGGGCACTAATGAGGAAAACTGCTGGGCCTGCATTCCTTTAGACGTGCTCCTATTGAAAGTATCTTTTCAAAAATGACATTTTTGTTGCAGGTGATGCTTGAAATCTGACTTGTATCTTAGGCAGACTTTTGGGAAAATTGGTGAGCCAATCACACAAGCAGGAAATTATGTTTCTGGGGAGTGGTCAGTACACACTCCAGGTAGCCATATTGCAATGCATTCTCACAAAATTACAGTGGCTGCAGATTGAAAAGGAAAGGTAATTTTTATTAACACTTAATTACAATATGATTAGTGTCACAATTATATGTGCTATATTTTTTTTTCTTAATTTGATTTTTTTTTTTTTTACCCACGAAAGTGGAGTTACCCTTTAAGCACACAGATGGGAGGGTACGGTCCCTAAGCTATTACACAGACCAGAGAGGTAAGCAGACAAACAGGACATGAAACATTACTGTAGATTCATGATACTGGGGATTTATCTACTGTAGCGGTAAGGATTTGATAGCTTTGCAAACTTCTGCTTCAGAGAATGGAGAGGAAATATCTTGAAGTTGTTCAGTGGTTAAGTTGGTGAGCTGGAAAGGTTTGTATTGCTAAAGGATCAGGAGGGTGAGCATCAGTTGAGTCTTTTAAGTTATAAAGGGCAGAGTAATAGCTGCATGACTAAGGGGTTGATGTGTTTTACAGCCTCTGATATCGCAGATAACAGGAAAAGAATTTTTGACGCTGCCTGTTGATTTTTAAATTGTTTTGCGAGGAGGTTTGTTCCCTAGAAAATTGTGAGATTTTTTTTTTTTTAAATAAGGAGCTAAGTTGTTTGCAGTGTTTTCATATCTGATCAACAAGGAGGGGGTTGAAACAAGTTTTATTACAGGATTCCAGGTCTCGAATTTGGCAGTAAGCTGGGAGACCTGTCACATGCATCGCTTTTTCTCATGGGCTGGGATTTAATAAAGAGGCCCCTAATGAAGGCCTTATGGGTATATGGGTCAGAGAGGATTAGTAAGTCCCAGATCTATAAAAATAGGTGCATGGTCAGACCACATTATGATCCTAATTTTAGCAGAGGTGAACTTATCAAAAACAAAAAAAGGACAAATTCTAGAATACACTTTATGCATAGAGGAATAAAAGGTATAGTCTCTTTTGTTGCCATGGATACAGCGCCAAACATCATACAGATCGTCATCATATAAAAGAGAGAAGAAATTTGGGGTAGGTTTACAGGAAGGATTGGTAGAATCTACAGAGGGGTTTGGTACAGCGTTAGAATCAGAACGGATAACTAGTGATTGAGATTTGTAGGCCTCTAATTTTTGCAGCAGGGATTTGTAAAAAACATTTTTGGAATGTATTAATAGCATATAGGTTTACTATGATAATAGGGGAGTTATTTATGGTCACAGAAAGCATAAGAAAATAGCCTAGAGGGTCCTCTTCTACGCTATAAAGTTGAAAGGCAACCGTGTCTTTGATGGTGCAAATTTGAGATTTCCTGCTTTGTACTCTGCACATGCCCAAGGACTTACAACTTTTGTTTTATGTTTTTGAGCACTGAGCATGCCCAGGGACTTTACATTTTGAGAGCATCCACTGGTGAGGGAATGCACTGGACACCTTTGCTGTCATTGTGCTATATGCTGGGTGTCCAGTGTGCCCCTGTGCATTTAAGGAGGGGTGGGCACCCTCCAGGCTCACCTGCCCTCTGCCTATCCATTATAATGCATGTGCTTCCACTGTGGAGGCTCTCAAAATTTTGAATTAGGATTACAGAAAATACCGGGGTGCCTTGACAGGGCTCTGTAGCTTACGCATGTATTTGCAAATGTGTGCAAACTAAACCCCTGTTTTTAGCGCATACTGTTAGACAGGACAATTTGGTTGGTTAGCAGGCTGGTCTATAAGGTGAGCTGGGAATTTCTTTGGGTTTGTTTTGTATGTGTCCATACACAATATTGATGTTTACAGGAGTATAGTGGCAGTTTTATTTCTGCCTATAAACTCCCCTGATACAAAACGCCTAAAGAGGTGGCTTCTTTGAGCTGCAGTGTGCATGAAGCCCAAAGTCGCATCAAAGTTGCACTACAGGAACAAAACTATAATACTTTCCTATTAGCCCAAAAAAACCCCAAAAAAAACTCAAAAACAAGTGTTCAAAATCACAATAAGCACTGCAAAACATAATGGAAAAACACATCAACTACAATCTGCATAGATGTGAACCTAGTCTAAACAGTTGGAAAACGGAAAATGGTATACTCACCTTTCCGTAATTTTCCTTACCTCACTCATCCCCATGGCAGCACACACTGGTTGTGACTCCGCCCCCACAACCTGACAGGATTGGTCAGCTATAAATTTGAAGGAGAGGCACCCCACTTCATTCTCTGTAACTATCATCCTAAAGAAAGGGTGGGATGCTGTGTGCTGCCATGGGGATGCGTCAGGAAAGGAAAATTACGGAAAGATGAGTATACAATTTTCCATTTTCCTGACGCATCATGGCAGCACACACTGTAAAATAACTCGCCAGTCGGGTGGGTGCAAGTTAAAGTATTAGTGTTTATTATATAGCTGAAGAATTGGCTCGAACAAGGGCTCTTTCAAAAACTACCGTTGATAACTGAGCCAAATCCACTGTATAGTGGGACATGTAAGTATGCCTGGAGGACCAGGTAGCTGCCCTGCAAATTGTCTCGAGAGACACTCTGCAATACGCTGCCCAGGAAGCTGCCACTGCCCTTGTTGAATAAGCCCTGATGCCTCTGGGTACCGACAGATTCTGAATGTCATAAGCTTTCTTGATTGTCTTGACCAACCAAGATGCGATGGTGCAGGATGATGCAATCTGGCCTCTTCTCCCCCCATGGGGAATCACTAATAGACTTTGGGTCTTCCTGAAAGAGACTATAGCTGATAGATAATTTCTAATAGTAGTCTTAACATCAAAAGCGTGTGGTTGACCTTGATTATCTGTAAATGATGGAAGATTGATTTCGTGATTGTAATGGAAGGAAGATGACACCTTTGGAGTGAATTTTTCTGAGGGTTTCAGTACCCCCCTGTCTGGGTAAAAGACCATGTATGGCTCTAAAATCATTAACGCCTGTATTTCCGAAACTCTTTTAGCAGAAGTGATAGCTATAAGAAATGTTAGTTTTAAAGTTAAGTTCCATACTGTGATTGAATCAGCTGGATGGAAAGGAGATTACGATAGGGTTTTCAGGACTATCGATAAAACCCATGCTGGGAAAGTCGGTCTTCTTGGAGACCTGATCTTGACACATGCGCTTATAAATTGTATAAGAAGAGGGTGATTGGCCCACTTGACATCCGTCTTAGCTGAAAGAGCTGAAACCTGTACATTGAGTGTACTTGAATTGAGCCCTCTGGATAAACCTGCTTGAAGGAATTCCAAAACTTGCAGCACTTCTGGAGATAAAGGATCCCAACCATTCTACTGGGCCATTGACATAAACTTGTCCCATATTCTGTCATAAGTGACATTAGTCGTGTATTTCCTAGCCTGGAGTAATGTTGAAACGACCTCCTGTGAGCAACCTTGCTCTAGGAACCTAATCCTCTCAACATCCAGGCCATCAGATGGAGCTTCTGTGGGGCTGGATGGAGGAACTGACCTTGGTGAAGAAGATCTTGTGATAATGGAAGAGGTAGTGGGTCCCCCAGACTGAGCTGTAGCAGAGTCGTAAACCAAGGCCTCCTGGGCCAAAAAGGAATGATCACTATCACTGATGCCGAAGATCTCCTGAGCTTCGATAGGAACCTCGCAATCAAAGGTGTTGGAAACATGTACCCCAGTTGGAAGTTCCACTGATGGAGAAGGCAGTCCACTCCCTCCGCAGATGGGTATGCCGCTCTCGAAAGGAACCTCTGACACTTTGTTTTTGAGGGTGTTGCTGCCAGATCGATTTCCGGAATTCCCCAAGTTTGGGTCAGGAGATTGAAGACTTGTAGGTTCAGGGACCATTCATTGTTTGATAAGAACTCCCTGCTCAAACAGTCGGCTAGCAGGTTCTGAGCTGCTGGGACATATACTGCTCGCAGATCTAATAGAAATATCTGAGCCCATTCTAGGATTGGACCTCTAACATTCCTATAACAATGTACTGCTTCTGGTACCTCCTTGTCTCTGTATATACGTTACTACTACTTGTTGTTCATCCGGACTAGAACACTCTTCCCCTTCAAGGATGGGCCAAAGGCTAGGAGAGCCTGCAAGGCTGCTCTGAGCTCTAGGACATTCAATACCAGATCCCTTGCTTGGAATTGCCATTGTCCTTGAGCCGCCTGGTTCCGATAATGTGCTCCCCAACCTGACTGGCTGGCATCCGAGGTGATCACTTCGGGTTCTGGGTGGACTATCAGTCTGTGTCTCCTTAGATTGTCTGTATGCATGCACCACCAAATTGACTGCTTCATGGTTCGATGAATGGTGATCAACTGGAGCATTGGTGTTCTCCACTGGGTAAGGAATGAGTATTGCAATGTCCTCATATGCCATTGTGCCCATTGGATCATCGGTAGAGTGGCCGACATTGACCCTAGAATGCTCAGACACATTCTTGCTGGAAGATATCTTGCCGCCATTAGCCTCCTTATCTTCTGTAATAAGGGCCCTATCTTTTCCTGAGGTATGCTGACTCTGTTTAATAACGTGTAGAGTTCCGCCCCTAAGAAAGTCATATTTTGAGTGTGCTGAAGACTGCTCTTCTTCCAATTGATCAGCCACCCGAAACTTTGAAGCGTGTTGATCAGTATATCTTGATGAAGAATCAGTGTTTCCTGACTGCCCGCTAAGAGCAGGATATTGTCTAAATAATTATGGGGCCGCAGGCCTTTCTCCCTTAAGAACGCGATCACAGGAAGAAGAGTCTTGGTAAATGTCCTTGGAGCGGAGGAGATACCGAACGGGAGACACTGAAAATGGAAATGATGATGGTTGACCGAGAATTGCAGATACTTTTGAAAAGCGGGGTGTATGGGCACGTGAAGATAAGTATCCAATAACTTTACGGAAAGCATCCAATCTCCTAAGTGTACAGCTAACAAAATTTAATGGAGGCTCTCCATTTTGAAAGCTTCTACTTGAATGCTTTTGTTGAGTCCCTTTAGGTCCATAACAGGCCGTAAGTCGCCTGTCTTTTTCCTTACCAGGAATAGAGGGGAGTAATACCCCCTTCCTCTTCGGGAAATTGGTACTTCCAATATTGCCCCCTTCATTACTAGCTCCGCCACATACTTGAGCAGTAATCTCCTCTTGATTGGAGATGGCAGTCTGGTTGTTTGAAAATGTTTTTTGGTGTTTCTTCTATAAACTTCCATCTGTGACCATACATTACTGTGGACAGTGTCCACGCGTCCTTTATGTGTTCCGTCCATACCTGCTCAAATTTTGAGTCTGGCTCCCACTCTCACAGGTAGGATGGGTGCACCCTCAAAAACACTTTTGGTTTTCCCCTGACGAGGTGGTCTTAGACTTCTGAAGTCTCAAAAAGGATGATTGTGGATTCTTCCAATACCTGGTCTGTATGTCTTTGCCTCCCTGTATCTCTCCAGGAGATTGCGTTTGAAGGTAGGACCCTTCTGTGGTTTGGGACGCCGGTCAGAAAGAATCAGGCCCGACTTTCCACCTGTTACTTTGGAGATTGCCGAATCCAACTTTGATCCAAAGAGGCTAACTCCATTATAAGGGATCTTGCACCAGTTAGACTTTGATGCAGCATCCGCCACCCATGGCTTGAACCATAGAGCTCTTCTGGCCGTAACTGATGCCAGCATAGCCCTGGCAGAGGAACGAATTACATCCACTGCAGCTTTTGCCACAAAATCATCTGCCAGTTTCAATTCTTGAAGAGAACGGATTATCTTCTCCTGGTCAGCCCTCTCACGAACAGATTTCTCTATATTGGCAGACCAACCAGAAATCGTTTTTCCTACTGCAGCTGATGCCATCGCAGGTTAACATGCACTACCTGCTGTGGCGCAGGTTAACATGCGCCACCTGCTGTGCAATATGCTTTTTTCATGTATTGATCGATTTTTCGATCCATCATGTCCCGGAAAGTTACTGCATCCTCTATGGGTAAAGCAACGTGTCTTGCAAGTCACATCAAGGAAGCATTGAACACCGGTGGTTGGGATAGCGAATTCACGTTTTGTTCTTTCAAAGGATACAGTTTAGTAAATCTATTATTCAGATTAGCTCTCTTGTCCATTCTCTCTCACTCATCATTGATGAGATTTTCTAGCTCCTCGATAAAGGGAATGGACTCTGGTTCCCTCTATAGCTTAGGGAAGTACTTCCGAACCTTGCGAGGGGTCTCTTTTACCTCCTCCCATCCTATGGCTTCCTTTACTGACTTTATGAAGGGCTCCACTAGAGTAAAGTGAAATCCAGTAGCAGTCTTCGCCTCAACATTTGTCAGAATCTGAATCCGAATCTATGGGCGGATTCTGAGCTATGGAAGATGTGCTCGGGCCGGCCTGGTCTTGTTCAGGAAGTGATGTCTCCAGGATAGTCTCCCGTACAGACTCTCTGATGAAGTCAGTCACCTCTCTTACAACAGATTCCTTTTCTCTGGTTGCTTCATTGAAGTATGCCTGGCAGGCCAATTTGTCTGGCAAAGCTGGAGCTCCGCACACCTAGCAAGCGCTTGCTGCAGGGCGGGTGTGATAGATCCTTTCGTGACGGGGAGAAGGTGACCTTCTATATGAGTGACTATAATGAGAGTGGCTGCGACCACAGTGACGATGGCGAGATGAAGATCTTGAGTGACTTCTCCTAGATCTCCCATGACTCGAAGTATGACTGGAGCATCTGTGATGCTTGGAATTGGTAGATTTAGCCCTGGAAGGGCTACCAGAAATCGCATGATTAGCAAATATGCACTTTTTTCTCTCCTTCATACCTACCATGAATGATGGCACCTCTTACCTCATATGATGAGGATGGTCTGCTTGGGCAGTGGCTTCCATGGAAACAGTGCACCAGAAGACAGTATCTAGAAAGCATACAGTATAGGATTGCACGAGTAGTCACAGACATAAAAAGATCACTTTTTAGCACAAGCAAAAGAGATGTGGACTTACCTGGGACTGAGGGCATCAAAAATGCCAAGGAAAATCCTTTTTTAATATGTAACCTTCAGCATAAACTTACAGATTACAAGGCTTTTTAAATTCCCCTCCTCCGTCGTTCTGGAAATGACATCACCACACATGTGCAGTAGTGCTATGTAGTCCCAGGCGCCTTCTTGGCGAAGGGCAAAAGTTCCAGTAGTATGACCTCACTTCCCCCGACACCTGTGCAGAGAGCTAATGAGGACACTGCAGCCATCTTGGAGATTCCCCTTGCCTGTGGAACTATAGAGCCCAGCAGAACTTTAAAACACACAAAAATGAAAGGAAATGACACACTTACAGGAATAGAGACAGGTAGGAAGCCACTGCGATTTTTTTAAGCTTCTTTAAAGCTTGTATGTACCAGAAATCCTTGCCCATGAGACCACCAGAGTGGGGCTCTCTCCATAAAGACTCCTTTAGAGGCTGAACAGGAGAGACTTCCAGCCAGGAGAGGCTAGTCTGGTGGGGCGAATATATGGTAAGGGTGCAAAGTCTTGTCTTTCCAATCTTGTCAGATGAGGAAAAAAAAAAGACAATGAAGTGGGGTGCCTCTTCTTCAAATTTATAGCTAACCAATCCTGTCAGGTTGTGGGGGCGGAGTCACAACCAGTGTATGCTGCCATGATGCGTCAGGAAAGAGTATTTGTCCCTACTAATCAGGAGATAAACACTTAGGTCTTTTGCACACAGGACGTTTTGCAAATTCTCCTAGAAGCCTTTCCTCCTGGCAGCAGTGTTTTGGCGGAAAAAAAGCCTGACACTTGTAAAAGTCTCTAAAGCTTTTACAAGCTTTTAGGCACGTTTACAGGCGTCAAGAACTGGGGAGCTAATTAATTTCATTGACCAGAATAATAATTAAAGCGGAACATCAGTCATTTTTTCAACTTTACATCTATTAAATCTTCTGCCCTTGTTGTTTTACCTTTGGATAGTGTTAGGAATGTTAATGGTCTAGGGGTATATAGACACTTGATACCTCTGACTAAGGTGTGACTTACAATCCCCACAGGCCTGTGAGATTAGCCCATCGAGACAATGATAAAAAACAACGACAAGGTCTCTCCGAGCAAATCTAAAAGTTTATTCTGTCTGTGAATATAAAGGGGTGCTTTCAGAAGGTACAGCCCTCTTTACGTCATACAGATTATCCAATCAGACAGAAGCAAAATTTGTGACAAAACGGAATCTCAGCAAAAGCATCATTTCTAGGAAATCACGTGCTTTACAAGAAATTGGAAAGTAACTTATGAGAAACGAAACTAGAAAGAAGATAACAGGAACAATGGGCAGTACGTGCACACAGCTGTTTGTGAAATGGAGTACAGGGAAAACACAAAATGGAAACTGATTATTATAAAATAGATGCAGTTAATCTAAATATCCCTTCAGATAGTAAAACATTTTTTTTTCTGCCAGTAAATACCTTATACAGCCCACTTCCTGTTTATTGTCTGGTCATTAGCCTGGGCTTATGACATCATGCAGAACTCTCTCTCTTACTCTCGTGAGAGTTTGCCAGGAAGGGAGGGGGGATGAGTCATAAGAGGGCCAATGAGAGCTGCAGGGCTGCAGAGTTGGAAATGTGCCTATGTGTGTCTGTGTAAATCCAGGAAGTGAACAGGCAGCAGCTTCAGATGCCCACAGTTAAAATGGTTGCAGCCAGACTCAGTGGAGGGAGATATCTGCGGTGTTATACCTGAAGTGTTTCACATGTACTGTCACTTTAAGGCTGGCTCCACCCAGGAGTGATGACAAGGGTCAAGGGGCATAGTAGCCATCTTGGAACACATGTAAGGAAGCACACTAAGATATACCTGTCCTGAAATGCATGTTGGAGTGTACAGCGAGTACTGTAATAAACATCAGTTGTTCCAGACCAGAGTCTTTTGTCTCTCACAACTCAGAGAATATAATAGTGGCGACGAGGATGTGATTTACAAAGTGTCTATCAGTCTGAGAGAGAGAGACAAAGGCAGTGTGGATTGTCAACTGGATAAAAGCACTCACAGAGCCCAGCAGGAAGAATGTCATTGATCGGGACATTAAGTGAATTTGATGGGGAAGAGACATCCAGGAGTCCCTGGGTTGGGAGACTGGAACAGTAATTTCAGTGCAAATGCCATCCCAGGCGACAGGCAAGTAGCAGTATTTCTGACAGTGGTTGGTGCTAAGACATATGACACTCTTCTGCCGCGTACACACAATTGGACATTCCGACAACAAAATCTATGTTTTTTTTCCGACGGATGTTGGCTCAAACTTGTCTTGCATACACACGGTCACACAAACCTTGTCGGAAATTACGAACGTTAAGAACGCGGTGATGTACAACACGTACAACGGCACTAGAAAAGGGAAGTTCAATACCAAGTGCGCCACCCTTTGGGCTGCTTCTGCTAATCTCGTAGAAGTTTGGTGAGAGACGATTCATGCTTTTCAGCCTCGTGTTTTTCATATCGTTACTGCTCTTCAGTTTTTGATTGTGGGTTCGTATCTGGTTTTCAGTGCATGTAGTCAGTTCGCATTTGTTTTTCAGTGCGTATTTTATAGTAATTATTTGATTTGCAGTGCGTTCTTGTCCGCTCGTTTCTGATTTTCAGCTCGCTCTTCTCAGGCCTTTCGGTGTTTCAGTGCATTCTGTTAGTTTGTTTTGACCAGCCAACTATTTTGAAGCCATGTTGCGGTTACATACACCTCGTAGAGTTCGTGCTATGCAGGGGCTTGGTGTTGGGATTCTTATTACTTTGACCCGAGCCCAGTCCATGAACAGGGCGGGGAGGAGTTTATGGACCAAGAATTGGTTACTCCAGCATGACCAATTCTCGCACATGCCTTTGTTGTGGGAGATTCAGGAGAATAATCCTGATGATTTCAGGAATTATCTCCTCATGATGGACCCCATTTTTCACCATCTGTTGGCTTTGTTGTTCCCTTAGATTACCAAGCAGGACACCTGCATGCGGCAAGCCATCACTCCCGAGCAGAGGCTAGTCGCCACGTTGCGGTACTTGGCGACAGGGAAAAGTCTGCAGAACATCAAGTTCTCGACAGGCATCTCCCCCAGGCTCTGGGGATCATTATTCCAGAGACCTGTTCTGCCATCATACAAGTCCTGCAGAAGGACTATATTAAGGTAAGATTTCTCCTTTAACATTACATTCTATGTATTTAATGTTTGCTAATGTATTGTATTTCTTTCATCATTCCCTAATTACCATGATTGTCCTCATACATGCTGGAAGCTTTTAATGCTCCTTTTTTGTCCTTCATGCATATTTGCCTTCACTAACCTCCCCAGCATGCTATCCTGGGCCCATACACATCTAGCCTAGTCACTTAACAATGTATTTTGTCAGCTCCACAGTACTGCTTTACCCTAAACACCCCCTAAAATGTGTTTAAATGTTATTTGTGTGGTTAAATTCGTGCAGAGTGCCAGAGGCTTTTTTTGGGGTCCCAAAATCATTTGGAACCTGTTGGATAGCGACATGGTTTAATATCTTACTTCTGGTATTTCACTTCCTGTTTGACACAGCCAGGTAGGAATGAAACACATCAAAGCTTTGTGATCAGAAGAACAATGCCTTGGCTCAATCCCACCTTCTGTGACATCTGCGAGTACAAGCTTCAAAGAGACCACTGCTGCCAAGATGTCTATTGAGATTTGACACAGGACTAATAGAGACGAAGGGATACCTCTCGGCAATGTATATTGGATAAAAGGCAAATGGGAGTGGCTACGAGTGGGCGTGTATGTTTGAATGTAAGGGACACACAGGCTTTTGTTCTCTCTCTTGGTTGCTGAGAAGCCTGCTGTAAGGTCGTCCCTCTGCTATCTTGGGACCTTGCTCTGACCGAGGGCTTGGGCCTATTATCCATGAGGCCCAGACCCCTTTTATCATCCAGAGCCCGCAGAGGAAACCATGTGTGATAAGTATCTTTGATATTTCATTGTTGTTATATGTTGTAGAGATGTGCTGTTAGTAAAGTGTGTTCTGATTGTAAGCTATGTAACATTGTAATACCCTTTTAGTACTTTTATGATAGTTTCCTAACTCCTTGGGAAATAAAATAAGATATTGTTTTACTAGCAGCACCGTGTGTTTGGTTTCATAGCTAACCTGGTATTATTGTGATATTAACAATAGCATGTGCTCAGAGTTTAATAGACCAACTAATTATAGGGACTAGACAAATTAATACACAGATATAATATTAATAATTATATCGATTATTACAGAACCCTCCCTCCCCCCAACCGCTAAGTCAACCGCTACCAATCCTCTCCTGACTTTACCAAGCCCATACACTATACCCACACACTATATACACTATACCTACCTCTTTTGTGTTCATATTTATGAATGAATTCACCAAAGCATGTAGTGAAAGGGCCTGCCTGAATACTTTCAAATGGTACTGTTTAATGATTTGTTCTCCTATTATCTTGATAGGTAATTGCAGAATGTCAAAAAGTGCTTCAATTTGTATATTATTTTTATTTTGATATGACACTTCTTACCTGTCCAGTGGTCTGCCAATAGTGTAAGTAAGGAGGTAAGGAGGGGCTGGCCAAAGTAACACACATTATTTATGCATTCAGCTCTCAGTCAAGTGGAGAGGGTTACCTGTCCAAAACATCTCCCCCCTCCCCCCTAATTTTTTTACAATGGGCCATCAGAGTGGGTGAGGAATCTTATAAGTGGACCTTATATTTTTGTCTTTTAATACTCCTTAAAATAAATGTTATACTGATGTTGGCCAAGAATGTTTGTGTCTAATCTGCTTGCAATGTTATGTGCAAAATTACTATTTTTGTTTCTTGTTTGACTCCACAGTTTCCTTCAACGCCACAGGAATGGCAGACTGTGGCTTCTGAAGTAGAATAGTAAAGTATCGAACCAGGCAGAAATTCACCAATGCAGGTTTATTAACAGCTGATAACATACAGGTTTATGTTCAAAGTATTACAAGATACAGGTCTAATTTATACAGTTTCTTACAATGCATGCATATTAGATATAGATATTCTTATCCTCTAACCAAATTGAAACAATTGTGAATTGTTCTCACCTTGAACCAGAATGGGTCTTTACTGCCAATTCTTGGGAACCCATCACCTGATAGGAACCAGTCGATCGACCAGTGGTCTGGTCCCCTCACAGAGTTCTGGGTTCCAGCTCGACCAAGTTTGTGAGGGAAATTCACCTGAGACCACATTCTGGAACAAGCCAAGAAGTCTTCTCTGACTCGTACGAGGAGACAAGTTATGGACAGATACTTGCCCATTGGTTCTGACCTCTATGACCCGTGCAATAGGGCAGCATACATAGAGTTCAGCCTATCTGACTTGTCTGTCTAACAATTGTAGAGCTTGCATTTATATACCCTTTTACAAGTCTTATCTTAACATCTCTCTTACATATGATTGGTCGCTAAGATCTACGTCAATGTAACTAACCATAAATCTGACACCTGTTCTACAACCAGATAAACTTAATTATTCCCAAAATTCCTATATGTTCATTAAAGTGATTTATAACTGGTTTTGTCCAAATAAAAACACCTGTATAGAGACAGTCTGGCACCCAGCTGTGTTATCAAACTCTCCTTATCTTGATAAGATTTAACTTAAGTTCAAGAATTACAGATTTATGACATTTGGGAAAATGAACTTTCAATAACCCCACCAGATGTGTTATATGTTTCACTATATGTATGTATTTTAACAGTTTTAATGAGGGCACAAGCAGACCTTTGTTTGACCCTGTCAAACTTAATTTAATGTACTGTACGTAACTTTAATTATTTCTAAACCACCTGTTTTCTTATCTTTATCTGTCTGATTTATATGCATTTCAGACTTGATACAATTCTATATAACTTGAATCTATTCTAATGAACTTTCACCCAGTAGACTATCTCAATACATTTTCGAGAACACCTGTGTACAAGTACTTGTCATAAAGCAGAGGTCATTTAAAGTTCAACACTTAAATATTAAGACTTTCTAAATCTGGAAAACACAGTATACATTATTAAAGATTAATAATTGTTGCTTTACTCATTGAATAATAATATTGATAAAACCACTACTATATAATAATAATAATAATAATAATAATAATAATAATAATAATCAATAAAATACATGCAAATCAATATGAATAATATGAAATACATTGGCTAATATGAGATTCTACAACACTTCCCAATTTGCCCAGTGGTGGGACTTTCCCAACTGCGGAGGGGCAATTGATGGGAAACATGTCCACATAGTCCCACCCCCCAACTCGGGGTCATACTATTACAACTATAAGGGGTTTAATAGTATTGTGATGTTGGCAGTGGTGTCGGCGACATATGAGTTTCTCTATGTGGACGTGGGGAAGAATGGCCGGATGTCGAATGGTGGAGTCATCGCCCAGACCGAGTTTTACAGACGTCTCCAGAATGGTGGCTTGGGACTGCCACCTGCTGAAGAGAACGTGGAAAGACTCCCGTTCGTCTTTGTCGCTGATAAGGCGTTTGGGCTGGGTGATCACCTGATGCGGCCGTTCCCAATGAGGACCCTCACCCCAGACCAGAGGGTTTTTAACTACCGGCTGGCCAGAGACAGAAGAGTGGTGGAAAACGCTTTCAGGATAATGGCAAACCAGTTCCGCCTATTCCTCATTGCAATAAACATGGCGGAATATAAAATCAATCACATTGTTCTTGCATGCTGCATCTTACATAACTTTTTAAGAAAAAATTCATCAAACTATGTGGCCTCAGTTGGGACTGAGGCCGGCTTATTACCGGATCCAAAACATCTGACGGCTCTTGAAGCTGGCCATCCTGGCTTGCCACCCCAAAGCACCCGTGAAGTTTGCGAAAAGTATCTAGAGTACTTTGTGGGTAGGGGGGGGCATTGATATGCCAGACAATGTTTAAGAAACATTTTAAAAAATAAATTTTTTTGTTAAACTGAAATAATATCTCCTTTGATTTAATGCTTGTGTTTCTTTTAACTGTCTCCTAGGTTCTCCAATGGGCTTTTCTTTTTGGCCATTTTCTTCAAGAGTGCAAACATAATTTATTTGATACATGAGGTGACAATCTCTTCTTCAGCGAACTATTATGTTGTGGGTCTGCTACACACACACCTTGTTTTTGTTGTTAATGTATGTAATTAATGATAAAAGGAATCATTTTCAGCACCATGAATGAATTTTTGGGAGTCAAGAAAATGGCGTGATTGTGGCAAATTATAAAGCACTATGGGAGTTATTTACTAAAGGAAAATCCACTTTGCACTCCAAGTGCACTGCAAAAGTGCCCTTGAAACTACACTGAAAGTGCACTTGTAGTGGAAATTGGCTTTGCCTTTAGTAAATAACCCCCATTGTCACTGTAAACACCAACTTAGTACCAAAACTGCTATTGAGCATTGAAAGAAGAAGCCACAAATTGTTGACTTTAACATTTTTTACTCTGTGCACATTCATGTGTGCTTTAGAAAAGGGTTTTTGAACAAACCAACATATTTTTGGAATAACATTTTTGCGTTTGACAGTACAAATAGCCTTTTTTGTGTTAAACAGGCATGTTTAAAACCATAATACAATACACAACCCGGGAACTTACAAAGTTCAACTTTGATAAATTTAAGGCAAGATCAGACATTAGTATGTCCAAACTGTGTTGATATTACCTTCATCAAATGGGGGTGATGTCGCCCCTGTAAAAGCCAAATTTTGAAGATGCACACAAATTGAGCGTCAAAATGGGGATTTCCTGATCCCATGCCTAATGTCAACATGTGCTAGCTCCCATTATGGGGGATCAATGGACGTGTTTCAGGGGTGCAACCCCTTCCTCTCAGCTACTTTAGTTGTGAGGAAGGGGTTGCACCCACAAAACGCGTACCTTGATATCATGTGATGGCAGATAGCACATGTTGACATACTGTTTGCATCTTCAAAATTTGGCTTTTAATACACTTCAAATTTTTTTTAAATATTTAGAAAATCTCAACAAATTAAAGAATTTTGGTGTGTTTTAGATTCTGCCTAAAACATCAATGATGTTTTTGAGTCTTTTTTCAATATCATTGATGTCTTCCTTGATCTTCTGTAAATTACGATTGCACACCATGATCTTCCCGATGAGGACGTGTGCACTTGCATTTGTGAAATGAGTTTCTTCTTCCACAACATCCACATCACCTAAAATTCAAAAACACACCATGTATTAAAAATATGCAGGCATACATCTATTACCTGAAGCTGTGGTCTCAGACACTCACCTGTTGTGGTCACTATTTCACCAACTTCATAAACGTCTCCCTCCACATTGTCTGGTTGTGTTGGTGGTATTTCCCCTTTTTTTGGAGGTTTTGGGTCCCTGGTGTCCTCAGATGTCCCGAGTCTTTTCTCCCCTATGTGAAAAAAAGGTATATTTAGCACACAGATATTGAGGCCAGAAATAGGAATCTGAAACATTGCTTGGAAGTGTTGTACAATTGTCTTTTTGGGCAGAGTTCCAAGCTGAAGACATTTTTTTTCCCTTTCTAAAGCTGGAAAACTTACCTTTTTTATACAATTTTCACACATGGAGACACCCCTAGTATCCACTGGAGCACCTGTGTGGGACACCCTAAAAAGTTTGTTCTGGTGTCCCACACTAGTGCTCCTGCGTCCAGATGTGTAAACAGCTGCTGAGTGTCCTCTCCTTACACTGAATCAAGTTTGCATTTCATTCTAATTACAAACCAATCTAGACAACAATGTACTAAACTTCTTTTAATACAAATAGCCGTGAACAAATTTAGTTAACCTGGATCTGCCCCAAACATCGTATTAGTGGGCGAATGAACGATGTTTACTACGAACGATTACTGTGCCCACAAACCTGAAAGCTGCCATTTTAAACTGTACAACAGTAAAGAAAAGCACATGGAGCAGCATGCAAGTAATAATAATAATAGGAACACAGGACAAAAAATTACTTGAACAACATACTTATTTGTAGAACTCTCTTGATCCTTCTGTACTGATCGTGCTCCCTCAATTTCAGGTCTGACCATCATATTCTCAGTTGATCCTTGGATCGCCGTACCCCAAAATTCCGGCGCAGACTCTTCACAACTTTAGCCATGATCTTGGCCTTTTTTACATTTGGGTTTAGGTAAGGTCCATACTTCCCATCATAGTCAGCCCTCTTCAAGATGTCCACCATCTCCACCATCTCTACATAGGACATATTTGAGGCCTTAAATCTCCTCCGGGATCGGGACGTTCGTGGCTCCGGGCTTTCGTTGTTGCTGCTGTCTGCATGCTCTGTCTCTGCCATGTGCTCTCCCAGTGCGCAGAAAGACAAAGGGCAGGGAATAGACTAGAAAGAATGTCAGGGGCGGGCGGAGTTTCACACATGCGCAGTGTATATAAAGCGTAAAATGCGTGCATCGTACGTACAATCTGTAAGTGGAGGAAGGAGTATCGGAAGCGCCGATCGTTAGAACAAAGGTACAATTTGAACTTGGGGCATCAGTGGTCTATACTGCTTCTAGATTGAGGCCTATATTTGGACAAGATTAGGAGAGTTTAGCCTGACATTAGGGTCTGTCTTGTGTTGTGTCTTGCAGAGAAAATGGATGGCTTCAATGATCACAACTTCCTCCCCCTATTCATAGACAAGTACAGGGAGCTAGAAAGAACAAAAAGCCCAAAGGCTGAAGCTGCGCTAGAAATAATAAATAAATAACAAATAGTGAATGAGTATCAAAATAAATTGATTAAAGCTGCCAGCACCTGAAAGTCTAGTTTCAAACTCCAAAAGTACATATAAAAACACAAAAGATGCAGCGCTAGAAATAACATGTGAAAAAAACTTTGAAATAAAATTGTGACTGGAGAAAACTAAGGCAGAGTCTCATAAGCATACCAGCATGTAGTCAATGGTGAAAATTCATATGAAACATAATCTGATGGACAATAATACAAAGACGTGTATAAAACTTTACAAGTGAGAAATGTAAAGAGGAAAAGTCCCATCAAGTATCAGTCCACGAGTAAACAAGAAAAAACACCCATCCGTGGGGATGCAAGAAATCAGAAAAGTGTAATCTTCCGTGTAGTTTCACACCCAAGGTGAGTAATATAATCCGCTTACCAGATGGCGATGACTGCTATTACGGCAGTCTCGCCCAGCCCAGGGAAATCGGTCTCCCCAAAACCCAAGGCACAATACCGGAACAGCAACTAGTGGCGGATAATTCTCAGGAATATGAAACAAAAAAATTCCAAGATAATAATGGTGTTGTGGTAACTTGACACACAAAACTAAAACCAATATTATGGAGAGCACTAGAAAAAAAACAAAAAAACAAGGAGATCTTGATAAAAAAAAAATAAAACACTATAAACAAAAATTAAATACATTATTATGGAGATCTGACGAAAACCAAAAAATAAAATATTCAGGAGATCACGAGAAATAATAAAGAAATCATTTTTTCAGAACTCTGTGTGAATATCAGCAGCAAAACAACTTCATTATTTTAGATTCTAAAGAAGAGAATGCGCTGCATTAAAAGATTAAAAAAACGCCAGAGTGACGAATGTGCTATCTCCATTACGAACGCTAGTTTTTCCAGACCGAGCGCTTCCATCTTGTACTTGATTCTGAGGATGCGTGGAACTTTTTGCGTCGGAATTGTGTACACACAATCGGAATTTACGAGAATGGATTTTGTTGTTTGAAAATGTGAGATCCAGATCTCAAATTTTGTGTGACGGAAATTCCGATAGAAAATGTCCGATGGAGCCTACACACGTTCGGAATTTCCGACAACAAGCTCCCATCGAACATTTTCCATTGAAAAATCTGACCGTGTGTACGGGGCATTCGGGATCTCCTTTCCCCTGTAAAACCAGCAACTAAGACATTGGCAGAGCTCCTGACACTGTTAGAGGCTCACTTCCAGCCAAAAAGACTAGAGATTGCAGAAAGATTTCGGGTATATGAGTGGCAGCAGCAGCCAGGTGAAGAAATTAAGGCTTATGTGCAGACTAGCCTCTACCTGTTCTTTTGGAGAGTACTTACCTATTGCACTGAGAGATAAGTTTGTCATGGGACTGAGCAGTGAGTCTAGCCAAAACAGACTGTTAACAGAAAAATACCTTACCCTTACAAAGGAAATTAACCGCTTCCCGACCAGTCGCCGCAGTTTAACTGCGGCAGAATGGCAAAGGCAGGCGAATCGCCGTTATGTTAAGGCGGCCACGATGATCAGATTCGATCCACAACCGATCAATCCCCAGGCCCAGGCCAATGAAATCTGGGATGGACCTGGTGATCGCTCCTGGCAAATGAGATCCTTCCCCTGCATGTGTACTTCCCACAGCAGGGGAAGTGATGTCAACTCTCCTCGTGTTCGGATTATTTTTTTGATCACTGTACTGGTGTCATTAGTGATAATTAGTAATACGGGTAATTAGTGGTAGGCCTAGATAGATCTAGGGACCCCCCCTAACCCCCCTAATAAAGGTTTAACCCCTTGATCACCCCCTGTCACCAGTGATCACTGTATAAGTGTCACGGGTGATGCTGGTTAGCTAGATTTTTTTTTTATAGCGTCAGGGCACCTGCCGTATATTACCCAATAATCACCCGGAGGGTGACATCAGTTTTAGAGTCAGTCAGGGTCTGCGTCGCCCCAGGCAGTGTCAGATTAGTGCCAGTAGCGCTAACACCCACTCATGCACCATACACCTCCCTTAGTAATATAGTGTCTGAACAGATCAATATCTAATCTGATCAGAACTATATTAGCATCCCCAGCAGTTTAGGGTTCCCAAAAATGCAGTGTTTGCGGGATGAGCCCAGATACCTGCTAGCACCTGCGTTTAGCCCCTCCGCCCAGCCCAGCCCACCTAAGTGCAGTATCAATCAATCACTGTCACTTACAAAAACACAACACACATAACTGCAGCATTCGCAGAGTCAGGCCTGATCCCTGCGAATGCTAACAGTTTTTTTGGTAACGTTTGAATCAGTCGCTGACAGTTAGGTGCTTTTTTTCTTGTGAGTCTCACTACTGTATCAGTAAATTTAGAGACCAAAATGTCAAATCAAAGGTACAGTAGTGAAGAGGCCTACACGTTTCTGAGCATGACAGATAATGAAGAGGAAGTCACTCAGGTCAAGTCAGATTCAGGCTCAGAATACAAACCTGTAGACAGCACACCCTGACAGATAGCTCTGACAACGGAGTTGTGGTCCCTGCCAAGGTTGGGCGTACCAGCGGCCTAGTACATCCTGGTCATACATCCAGCACTGTAGTATCACATAGTGACGTGGCGAGTCCCATGTGCAATTCAAGCTGGCGAGGTGGCTAGCACGAGTAGTATCCCGCTGCCACCAAGAAGAAGACAAAGACAGGCCCATCGAGCCCATAGTGCCCTTCCGGCTGCATTCGCCAATCCTAATTGGGAGCCCACCACTTCTGCAGCACCCGTACTTCCCCCATTCACTGGCCAACCCGCAATTCAGGTGGAAACAGTTGATTTTATGTCACTTGATTTATATTCGCTGTTTTTCACGGAAGATCTCTATAGATCTATTGTTGACCAAAGCAATTTATATGCTGGTCAATTCATCACCGCTAATCCCCAGCTGACCCTTGCCAGAGAATGGAAACCAATTATTGTCTCCGAATTTAAGACCTTCCTGGGCCTATCCCTCCTCATGGGCATAACTAAAAAGAGTGAGTTGCGGTCATATTGGTCCACTTACCCAATTCACCATATGCCCGTGTTCTCTGCCTCCATGACCAGGACATGATACAAGCAGATCTTGCGGTTCAAGCACTTCAATGATAATGTTGTCCTCGGGGTGACCCTGAATTTCATCAGCTCTACAAAATTTGGTCCCTCGTAAACCACTTCAACCAACAGTTTGCAGCCTTGTTTACTCCCCATCAAGTTGTCTAATTAAGTCCCTGATTAAGTTTTCTGGCTGCTTGTCATTCAAACAGTATCTTCCCAGCAAGCGTGCCAGATATGGGGTCAAGATGTATACAGTGGGGACGGAAAGTATTCAGACCCCCTTAAAATTTTCACTCTTTGTATTATTGCAGCCATTTGCTAAAATCATTTAAGATCATTTTTTTCCTCATCACTGTACACACAGCACCCCATATTGACAGAAAAACACAGAATTGTTGACATTTTTCCAGATTTATTAAAAAAGAAAAACTGAAATATCACATGGTCCTAAGTATTCAGACTCTTTGCTCAGTATTTAGTAGAAGCACCCTTTTGATTTAATGGTCTAAAGGCTTCTTAGGAATGGGTAAAGGCATAAGAAGACCATCAGGAGTCTGAGCAGGGTCCCCCAGACCCTTAAAGATGAGCTGGACATCCAACACAGGATCATCAGACTGGGCAGAAGTCAGTGGATCCCTGAGGCCAGGTTGGTTAGAAAGTGATGTGTCACAGAAGTCAAGCTAGATAGCTTCACTGGGCATAGGCTGAACTGGTGCAGAGGCCGACTGAACAGCATTGCCAGGTGCAGCGACCACCAGAATTGCATCACAGGGCGTAGCGACTGTGGAACTGGTAGACGAGTCAGCCTGGGTGTGCGTCCAAGGGGGTCCAGGAACAGGCAAAGGTAAATGACCATGCAAACTGGAGTGAATGATCGGCTCAAGTTTACAGGTGGGCTCCTCATCCAGAGTGCCACATGACCCAGAGAGTGCCTCAGCCTGACTATTGCAGGAGACATTCCAGAAATCACTATATGCAGCAGGAAGAGCAGAAGATACTGGGATGGTGGCAACAGGAAGTTTCTCTTTTGGGGTAACCTTGAGTAGGCAGGAAGAGGAACAGGAGGAACCCCAAGCCAGGATCCGTCCAGCAGTCCAGTCAATGTGTGGAGAATGGAACCGTAACCAAGGAAGACCTAATATGATAGGAGATGAAGCTTTAGGCAAGACAAGGAAGGATATTCACTCCTGGTGGAGTGTCCTTACCGACATCTTAACAGGAAGGGTCTGGAAGCGGATAGGACCCCCTGGGAGAACAGTGCCATCAATCGCCAAGACCACCAATGGCGTTGAAAGGGGCAAAAGGGTAAGTCTCATGGAAGATGCATCCATGAAATTGCCAGCGGCTCCGGAATCCAGATGTGCCGAGACTGAACGAGAGGAAGCGCCGACATGAAGGAACACAGAAAGAAGAAAACGAGAAGGTGAAGGTGATACTTTCCAGATGTATTAGCCCCGATCTTTTTTCCGAACGAAGAGAACAAGTGTCACGAAAATGACCTTTGGCCCCACAATAGAGGCACTGGCCCAGAGTTCTGCGCCTAGCGCGTTCTTCAGAAGACAACTTGGTCCAGCCCAGCTGCATAGGTTCCTCAGCGGGCAGGGAGTGCTCCTCGGATCGAAGAGAAGGGACTGGGAGCTCAAGCTGCCTAAGGAACTGGGAGTGCTGGCGTCTTTTTTCCAGGGCCCTCTCCTGAAAGTGAATATCGATCTGGTTACACAAGGTGATGACACCGTACAGATCAGCAGGAAGGGATCTTCCTGCTAATTCATCCTTCACTCTATCAGAGAGGCCATGTAAAAAGGTTGCAACTAGGGCCTCATTATTCCAGCTCAATTCAGCTGTGAGGATACGGAACTTAAGAGCATACTGTCCCACAGAAGTGGACTCTTGACTGAGACGTAAAAGAGTGCTAGCCGCTGAGGAGACACGACCCAGTTCCTTGAAGATATTCCGAAAAAGTTTCAAGAAATCAGACAGGCTAGAAACCACTGGATCATTCAGTTCCCACAGAGGGGCAGCCCAAGTAAGCGCCTCGCTGGACAGAAGGGATATAATATAGGCTACTTTCGCCCAATCGGATAGCAAGTTTTGGGGCTAAAGTTCAAAATGAATCGTGCACTGGCTAAGGAACCCCCTGCAAGCCTTGGAATCCCCAGAGAAACGGGCCGGAGCTGGCAGTTGTAATGAATGTGTGGCTGCGACTGGTGCGATAGGTGCAGCAGCAGATAGCAGTTGAGGTTGTTGAACCAGGGGTCCTAATGAGGCCTGAATCTGTTCAAAACGGGATGCCAAATCCTGAAGGAATCGCATCACTTGGGTCTGATGCGATTCCTGGGTCTCAAGTCTGCGAACTAAGCCCTGCAACGGATCATCTGTGGGTAGCGGCACATCAGCCAAGTCCATGGCTGATCAAACTGTCAGGTCACCTTGAGGCTAGGTGACAGATGCACTCTGTAGGAGTCAGAAGTGCACCGCTAGGTAGTGGACCCTAGGACTGACTGCTGCAGATTGAACCCTGGGAGGTTCAGGAAGCAGGTTTACTGGATCACTGACACAGATCCCACTGGGAGCTAGAGCATAGATTCCCCAGGGCGCGGAGTCTAAGAGCCAGCAGGTGTTCACCAGAGCCTTTAGTGGTAAGGATGGACTGCGCTGCAGTCTGGCTCCAGGTCGCGGCCCCCAGGCAGCAGGCTGGAACAACAAGGAAAGTAAGGGACAAACCAAGGTCGGGGCCACAAGCAGACAAGGACAACAGAGTTCACGCCAAGGTTCAGGGTCACAGGCAAACAGGGATGGGTGGGGACACGCCAAAGGTCAGGGTCACGAGCAGACAGGAATAGTTAAGAACAGGCCAAAGTTGGTAACTGGAATCAGACGTAGGAAACACAGCAAGTACACATGAAAGCTAACACACAATGGTTGATCAGCACTGCTGGCTTGCAGTGCACAGGTTATTATAGGGTTCCTTGATAGGGCCTGGGGTGGGGCCATGCTTAGGGGAGAGGTTATAAAACCAGTCAGGTGAGAGGCAGCTGGTCTTTAGAGATGAACACATGGAGACAGGTAAGCTGACAGAGAACTCTATTGCATAACCATGACAATACTGCTTAGAATTAAGGCCAAAAAGTTCTATCTTGGTCTCATCAGACCAAAGAATCTTATTTCACCATCTTGGAGTCCTTCAGGCAGGGGCGTTGCTAGGTCTAAAAAATATCTGGGGCTAGAGCCCATAGCACCGGTCACCAACCGGGGGGGGGGGGGGGCACGCTGGTGGTAAGCAATTTTTTACTGGCAAAGGAAGGCTGGTGTTGGCGTTTCAATCATCATGGAACCATGGTTGTTATGGTGTCAGGATGATTGAAGCACATTATTTCTACATTACATTACATTGTAATATATAATGAAGTAGTTCTACTCACCATAATGCAGAATCAGTGGGAGCCTTCGGCGTGTCACTTGCCACCGTCACCTGCCACTACATGTGGATTGTCACTTGGCACCATATGCAGATTGCTATTGCCACCATTTGCAGATTGTCACTTGCCACCATTTGCAGATTGTCACTTGCCATGCCAGCCAGTACAACCAAATGTGCATTGTCGCTGCACTGGTGGCAGGCTGACAGCACTGGTGCATTTAGTGATGACAGCAGAGCGAAAATGCGGGACAGGCAGTGAGAGATGATGTAATCTCTCTGCTCCCTGCCGCACCTCCGACATTTAAAAGGCCCACACCGTGGTGGTGGAAGAGCGCTGATGTGTGGCCAGGGCCGATCCTAGGGTCACAGACGCCTGGGTGCAAAAATATTTCTGGCGCCCCCACGTGGACGTGGTCGACTTACTAACTCCTACCCTTTACAAATGTTTATATGGCAACGACTCAAACACAGAGATGCTCCCCTAAGTAGTCTTTGTTACCCTGGGATCCTCCCACAATCTCTTAACAATAAACAAAATACAGGAAGAGAAGCAGAGTACGCTAATGGGACCTGGAGGTGAGTCTCTCTAATGAACAGAGAGAGAGAGTCTGTTAAAAAGAGCCCCCAGACATACTACAGGAGATTTTCAGAGACTGCAGATATGATACAGAAGATGGTCAGAGACTGCAGACATGACACAGAAGATGGTCAGAGACTGCAGACATGATAAAAGAAATGGTCAGAAACTGAAGACATGATAAAAGAAATGGTCAGAGACTGAAGACATGATAAAAGAAATGGTCAGAGACTGAAGACATGATAAAAGAAATGGTCAGAGACTGCAGACATGATACAGGAGTGGGTCAAAGACTGCAGACATGATACAGGAGATGGTCAGAGACTCCAGACATGATACAAGAGATGGTCAGAGACTGCAGACATGATACAGGAGATGGTCGGAGACTGTAGACATGATATAAGAGATGGTCAGAGACTGCGGAAATGATACAAGAGATCAATGCATCAAATGCAGACTCATCAGTGCCCACCAACTGCAGCCTACCAGTGCCCACCAACTGCAGCCTACCAGTGCCCACCAATTGCAGCCTACCAGTGCCCCTGGATCACACAGAGCGGCGATGATCTCGGAGCTTGGATTTGAATCACCTGGGCAACCATTGTAACAAAGTCGTGCCTCCTAGACCATCTCGCGGCTCCTATGATACACATCACACTGATTCAATTTTACTGCATTTGATCAATGTTTTGTCTATCTCACAGGACCCAGTCTAGGAGGCGGGACTTTGTTACAGCGCCACTGGTCATTTCAGACCAAAGCTTGTGTTTTGTGTGCAGGCCCGGACTGGGACAAAAATTAGACCCGCCATTTTAGATTGAGCAACCAATTTTTCCAGGGGGGGTTGGTCGGACGTTTTTGCGGATGGCTAGTGACGGATAGTGCGGAGTCGGTCCCCTGCATTGTATTGTAAAAGGGGACTGCACTGTAATGATTACATGCCCCTTTACAGTACAGTGCCCCTAGCAATCACAACCCCCCCCCATCACAGTGCCCCTTTGCTGTCATGCCCCCCTCCCCTTTTCTCTCTACTCACAGTGGCCCCTTTTATTCTCTGCCTCCCCTGCAAAGTCCTATCTTCTGCAGAGCATCGTAAGGAGTCAGCCTGTGTGTCCTTTTCCACCCCCCCGAAGTATCAGCAGGGCACGGGCGAGAGGAGCTGCAGATCTGGATCATATTAACAAGCGGGTGACTACATGCTTGCTAAAATGAAAATACTCTGTGTGCAGATCTCCAGCTCCTAGCATTGCATTCAGATCTGTAAAAAAATACATTAAATAATTCCTGGTCAGTATTTTCCATGGGTACTCCTGACTACTCATACACACGTGTACACACAAAGCACTACCCCCTTGAAAATAAAAATGCAAGAAAAGTCAACAAGATTATCAATTAGAATATAAAGATTTTCATACAAAAGAGCCACATGGGAGGTGGAGAAATTGAACACATTAATACTCACATGGATGTCTACACATCGGAGTAAACGCATGCACTATACGGGTCAGACTTTTTCTTCCAGGAAGCTGTGTGCCGGGAGCCTTAGGCCTTGCTCACAGGGGCATACTAAAGTCTATGCCCATGGAGGGCTGTGGTTACCTGCACAGGGGACACACAGGTGTGCCATGCATCCATGTCGAGTCTGACCCCCCCGCCCCATCTACCCCAGACTGTCCCCCCCGCCCCCAACTGACCCCCCCTGCCCCATCTACCCCTAGACTGACCCCCTGCCCCATCTACCCCCAGACTGACCCCCCGCCCCATCTACCCCAGACTGACCCCCTGCCCCATCTACCCCTAGACTGACGCCCTGCCCCATCTACCCCCAGACTGACACCTCTACCCCAGACTGACCCCCCCGCCCCATCTACCCCAGACTGACCCCCCTTCCCCATCTACCCCAGACTAACCCCCCTGCCCCATCTACCCCAGACTGACCCCCCCCGCCCCATCTACCCCAGACTGACCCCCCCGCCCCATCTACCCCAGACTGACCCCCCCGCCCCATCTACCCCAGACTGACCCCCCGCTCCATCTACCCCAGACTGAACCCCCTGCCCCATCTACCCCAGACTGTGCCCAATCCACCCCAGACTGACCCCCCGCCCCATCTACCCCAGACTGACCCCCTGCCCCGTCTACCCCAGACTGTGCCCAATCCACTCCAGACTGACCCCCCACCCCCATCTACCCCAAACTGACCCCCCTGCCCCATCTACCCCAGACTGACCCCCCCACCCCCATCTACCCCAGACTGACCCCCCACCCCATCTACCCCAGACTGACCCCCCCGCCCCCATCTACCCCAGACTGACCCCCCCGCCCCATCTACCCCAGACTGACCCCCCCGCCCCATCTACCCCAGACTGACCCCCCCGCCCCATCTACCCCAGACTGACCCCCCCGCCCCATCTACCCCAGACTGCCCCCCCTGCCCCATCTACCCCAGACTGCCCCCCCTGCCCATCTACCCCAGACTGACCCCCCTGCCCACATCTACCCCAGACTGACCCCCCCGCCCCCATCTACCCCAGACTGACCCCCCCGCCCCATCTACCCCAGACTGACCCCCCTGCCCCATCTACCCCAGACTGCCCCCCCGCCCCATCTACCCCAGACTGACCCCCCCCGCCCCATCTACCCCAGACTGACCCCCCCGCCCCATCTACCCTAGACTGACCCTCCACCCCATTCATTCAAGACTGACAGCCCCCCGACTGACAGACCCACACTCACAAAGACACTAACACCCCCTACACTCAACTTCTGGCCCTCCAGACTAACTCAGACCCTGTACAGCTCTTCCCCATGAAATCAAATCCCCTGTGCCTCAAATGTCACCTGGGCATGGAAACTGGCACATTGGGATCAGACTCGGCGCTCCGCCCCTCAAACCAATCAGTGTTTGTAAGACCTGGAGGAGCCTGCAGTGATTAGACACAAGGAGCTGATGACTGCTCCAATCACATACATGGGGCGGGGCTTGTGGCTCTCCAGACGTCCACTGCTCTTCAGTGCTCAGTCAGCAAGGGGATATCAACGGGTTGAAACATTCCACAAGCCAGCCAGATGATTGGATGACTGTGTGTGTGTCCCCTCCCCCTCCTCTCCATACATTTGGACACTGACATCTCCGCCTCTGTCCTCTTCACCAACTGAGGATGACATCGTTGGTGGGGCGGGAGAGCAGACATAGTCCGGGCCAGTGTGTGTGACACACACAAGGAGGGGAGCATTCTGGCACTCGGGCGCCCCCACCTCTGCCGCGCCGGGGTGCAGGGCACTGTGTGTGGCGAGCAGTGAGGGTGGAAGAGTGGTGACAGGCGGGCGGAGAGAGAATATGTCATCTCTGCTCATCCGCCCGCTCGTCTCTCCACCTTCAAAGCCGCGACCTGCTGAGACTCAGGGCTATGGGCTTCACATTCGGGGCTCCAACCTCGATAGCCACACCCTAGTGACGCCTCTGCCTTCAGGTGTTTTTTAACAAACTCCATGCGGGCTTTCATGTGTCTTGCACTGAGGAGAGGCTTCCGTCGGGCCACTCTGCCATAAAGCCCCTACTGGTGGAGGGCTGCAGTGATGGTTGACTTTCTACAACTTTCTCCCTTTTCCCGACTGCATCTCTGGAGCTCAGCCACAGGGATCTTTGGGTTCTTCTTTACCTCTCTCACCAAGGCTCTTCTCCACCGATAGCTCAGTTTGGCCGGAAAGCCAGCACTAGGAAGGGTTCTGGTCGTCCCAAACGTCTTTCATTTAAGGATTATAGAGACCACTGTGCTCTTAGGAACCTTAAGTGCAGCAGAATTTTTTTGTAACCTTGGCCAGATCTGTGCCTTGCCACAATTCTGACTCTGAGCTCTTCAGGCAGTTCCTTTGATCTCATTTGCTCTGACATGTACTGTGAGCTGTAAGGTCTTATATAGACAGGTGTGTGGCTTTCCTAATCAAGTCCAATCAGTATAATCAAACACAGATGGACACAAATAAAGGCATAGAACCATCTCAAGGATGATCAGAAGAAATGGACAGCACCTGAGTTAAATATATAAGTGTCACAGCAAAGGGTCTGAATACTTAGGACCATGTGATATTTCAGTTTTTCTTTTTTAATAAATCTGCAAAAATGTTAACAATTCTGTGTTTTTCTGTCAATATGGGGTGCCGTGTGTACATAAATGAGGAAAAAAAAATGAACTTAAATGATTTTAGCAAATGGCTGCAATATAACAAAGAGTGAAACATTTAAGGGTGTCTGAATACTTTCTGTCCCCACTGTAAGCTTTGTGACAGGGCTACAGGCTATACATATAGTTTTATGGTTTACGAGGTGTAGCGGGGGTGCCTGTGAAACAGGTTAAAATTTCAGGATAAGTGATTGATGGGATATATGTTCCTCCACGGATTCTTATGCCGCGTACACACGAGCGGACTTTACGGCAGACTTTGCCCGGCGGAGGGGATTTGGTCGGACAATTCGATCGTGTGTGGGCTCTAGCGGACTTTGTTTTCTCAAAAGTTGGACGGACTTAGATTTGAAACATGTTTTAAATTAATCCGGTCGAAAAGTCCGCCGTCTGTATGCTAGTTCGACGGACATAAAGCCACGCTAGGGCAGCTATTGGCTACTGGCTATGAATTTCCTTGTTTTAGTCCGGTCGTACGTAATCACGTACGAATTCGACGGACTTTGGTGGATTGTGTGTAGGCAAGTCCGTTCATTCAGAAAGTCCGTCGTAAAGTCTGACGAAAAGTCCGCCGAGCAAAGTCTGCGGTAAAGTCTGCTCGTGTGTACGCGGCATAAGATTTGCAATCTAAGATAATACCAGCAGAGACTTCAGGGTAAAGAAGGATAGAGGGCAGAAGGGAAGAGGTGAAACGGGAAGTTTTCAGAACAGCAGTCAAGCCAACTGCCGCAAACTGGAAATACAGACCCCCACCAAGCCGGGAGTCAGCCTGCTACCATTGTGGCAATACAGACCATGACCACAAAGTCTGCCAGTTTAGGGATCAGACCTGTCATAATTGCAGTAAGACAGACCATCTTAAACGAGTGTGCCGTAGCAGGAAGCTGCGAGATACACAACCTCTGAACCCCAAGACAAAGACATATATGGTGGGAAGATATACATCATCATCTGAGTCAGAGGATGAGGAAGTGCTCCACAGATTAGACATACATTATATACATTCAGCACCCTCTGCAATGACTGTAGAGGTAACCAATTGAGGGAAAGAAACTCAAGATGGATCTAAACACAGGAGCAGCAGTTTCAGTTATCACCCAGAAACAATAAAGACAACTTCAGACCCGAACAACTGTCCGCCCAACACCAATCAAACTGCAGACATACTCAAAGCAGATACTCCACCCAGTGGGTTATGCAAAAGTACAGGTATTGTACAAGGGTCAGACAAAGAGATTTCCATTATATATCCTAGAAATTGGGGGACCCCCTCTCTTTGGGAGAGACTGGATTGCTCACTTTGGTATGCCAGACATTGCCATAAACCACTGTAACACTGTTACAATTCCATTAGGAGATGATGAGGGATGGGTGGTGTCCCTGAAGCAGTGGTTCCCAAAGATCTTTGATAGCCAGGGAAAATAAAGCATGACTGTGTGAGACTCAGGCTAAAAACCCAACGCTCAGCCTAAGTTCTTCAAAGCTTGGACAGTACTTTTCGCACTCTAGCCAACTTAGTTCAGCTTCCACTCCTGTTCAGAGGAACAAGGTGTCATCTCAAAAGTAGAGCACAGTGAGCATCACCAGTGGTACCAGTAAATAAAGCGAATGGGAACTTATGCATTTGTGGCGAATTGCGCATGGCACTAAACTTCCAACTGGAGATAGACCAGGATCCCCTACCCAGAGTAGATGACATTTTTGCCTCTCTTGCTGGGGGTCAAAAGTTCACCAAGCTTGATCTCAGACAAACATATTTACAGTTTGAGGTCCTTCCTTCTTCCCTCAAGTTTCTATACATCAACACCCACAAGGGACTGTATGAATACTATCTGGTGGTGCTTGGTGTAGCCTCTGCCCCAGCCATTTGGCAACGAAAAATGGATGAGATTTTGAGGGACATTCCTTTCACACAGTGCCTGCTAAATGATATGCTCATCACGGGACGGACGGACCAGGAACACAAGCGGAACGTGGAGCTTGTTTTGGCGAGACTCCAAGAGCAGGGTCTAAAAGTGAACTTAGCGAAATACCAATTCATGGTGCCTAAATTGGAGTTTTGTGGCCACCCTGTGGATGCGGAGGGTATAAACACCATGGAAGCCAAGGTTGATGCTTTAGTCAAAGCTCCAGCCCCAACCATCGTCCAGTAGCTGCGATCATACCTCGACTTGCTGAACTATTACCACAAATTCCTGTCTGATCTGGCACACACCTTGTTTCTGTTGAACAAGCTTTTGTAGAAACACTCCAGGTGGGACTGGTCTGCTGCAGGCCAACGTGCTTTCGAAGTTTTTAAGCGGAAGCTGTTATAGCGTCCACGCATGCTCGTGCACTATAACCTCCAGAAGCCTCTCACCTTGGCTTGTGATGCAGACCCTATGGTGTGGGGGCTGTACTATCTCACATCTTAGCAGATGGGTCAGAAAATCCATTCGCCTCCAGGTCTTTGAAAAAAGCAGAAAGCAATTACTCACACATTGACAAAGAGGCTCTTGCTCCGATATGGGCAATTAAAAAGTTTCATCTTTACCTGTATGGTAGGGAATTCACCATACCGACGGACCATAAACCACTCCTTCAGAACTTTAGCCCTGACAAAGGCATCTCTCAGACGACTGTGGCCCGCCTTCAACGCTATGCCCTATTCTTGGGGGCATACAGCTACAAAATCCAGTATCTAGGTCATGATGCCAATGCTAATGCGGACGCAATGTCCCGATTGACAGGGACATAGGCTGACTTTTCTCCACCGGTCAAAAGTTGTCGTTACACCAGCCTGTCCTTCTTGTCTTGGGGTGATAGCAGCCCATACAGCCAAGGATACCTTCCTGCAAACAATACTTTCCTGGGTACAGTACGGTTGGCCTGCAACCATCGCACAGGATTATGAACCTTATTTCCATAGGCGTATGGAATTAACTGTGGCTGGCAACTGTGTTTTATGAGAAGACTGAGTGATCATTCCACAGACCCTCCAGAGACACATTCTGGACTTGCTACATACTGGTCATCCCGAGGGCACGTATGAAACAAAAGGCCCCAGGCTATGTGTGGTGGCTGAACCTAGACTCCGATATCACGACATATGTGAATGCTTGTGCTGGATGTGCACAAACTGCAAGAGTCCCTCCTCGAGTGTGCGTCCAGCCCTGGACTTGGCCCACGGAGGACTGTTATTGGACAGTTATGAGTTACTATTTTGTGCCTGTTATCGTTTTGTTATTTTTTTTTTTAGGGATGGATGGAGTTATACCTGAAGGGTTCCACATGTACTGTCACTTTAAGGCTGGCTCCACCCAGGAGTGATGACAGGGGTCAAGGGGCATAGTAGCCATCTTAGAGCACATGTAAGGGAGCACAATAAGATATACCTGTCCTGAGATGCATGTTGAACTGTACAGTGAGTACTGTAATAAACATCAGTTGTTCCAGACCAGAGTCTTGTGTCTCTCACAACTCAGAGAATATAACATGTGGCATATTTGGCAAGTACAGAATCACAGTATATAAAAAAATATATGCAAAATGGTTGGAGGGAAGCTTCAGAATGGCAAAGATGTTTTTATTACAAATTATATGAGCAGGCTACAGTTCCTCTTTAAGTGTGTTTAGCAGCATCAAGTGCTTTTTTCTGCCAAAACTCCTGGATGCACTGGCAGTGGGTTTTTTCCTGCCTCTAAAAGCCCCTGCCACTAAATGCTGCTTAAGCTTATGTGTGCATGGACACATAGGCTAATATGGAGGGGCATTTAGAGGCAGGAAAAAAATGGCTGATGCCCCTAAAAGGAGCTGTAAAAACATCCAGGGTGCATGAGGCCTTAGGCAAACATAAAGAGTCAGAATAAATTAAACTGGTGGGTGTGTCCTTTATTGGGTGTGTGTAGTTGATTAGCTGCAGTAGTGGGGTTTGCTTTGCCTGCCAAGAGTAGGGTTGCTACCTGTCCGGGATTCACCCGGACAGTATGGGTTTTGAAACATGTGCCCGGGTCTCTGACCACGTGAGACCCGGGCACATTATTCATTTCAGACCCGCCAGTGGCTCCCTGTGCCATCAGTGCAGCCGTGTCTCCTCGATTTCGGGTCCACATCGCCGCAGCGCTGCTTGATTTTTGCTCCTGCTCAGCTGACAGCTGTCAGAGTGCGGGACAGGAGTCGGGAGGCAGAGGCGGAGCCCCCATGTTGCTGGCCGGGTGCTCTCCTCGAATCCTCTGGCTGGTTACAGAAGGGACAAGGGCTCTGGAATGTGTACAGAGATCGCACTGGGACTGCAGCCAAACTTCTAAGGTAAGGTAAGTTTTTGCCATATCAGGATTTCAAAGTACTCTCATCTGTATTCCCCCACCATTCACTATACATACATATACCCCCCTCCCCCCACCATACACTATACATAACCCCCCCCTCCCCGCATACACCATCCATACAGTGCCTTGAAAAAGTATTCATACCCCTTGAAATTTTCCACATTTTGTCATGTTACAACTAAAAACGTGAATATATTTTATTGGGATTTTATGTGATAGACTAACACAAAGTGGCACATAATTGTGAAGTGAAAGAAAAATGATAAATCGTTTTCAAAATTTTTTACACATAAATATGTGAAAAGTGTGGTGTGCATTTATATTCAGCCCCCTTGAGTCAATAGTCTGAAGAACCACCTTTCGCTGCAGTTACAGCTGCAAGTGTTTTTGGGTATGTCTCTACCAGCTTTACACATCTAGAGAGTGACATTTGTGCCCATTCTTCTTGCAAAATAGCTCAAGCTCTGTCAGATTGGATGGAGAGCATCTGTGAACAGCAATTTTCAAGTCTTGCCACAGATTCTCAATTGGATTGTGGTCTGGAATTTGACTGGGCTATTCTAACACATGAATATGCTTTGATCTAAACCATTCCACTGTAGCTCTGGCTGTATGTTCAGGGTCGTTGTCCTGCTGGAAGGTGAACCTCCGCCCCAGTCTCAAGTCTTTTGCAGACTCTAACAGATTTTCTTCTAAGATTGCCCTGTATTTGACTCCATCCATCTTCCCATCAACTCTGACCAACTTCCCTGTCCCTGCTGAAGAAAAGCATCCTCACAACATGATGCTGCTGCCGCCACCATGTTTCACAGTGTCGATGGATGTGCAGTGTTAGTTTTCCGCCACACATAGAGTTTTGCTTTTAGGTCAAAGAGTTAAATTTTTGTCTCATCTGTCCAGAACACATCCTTTTGCTGTCCCCCCCACATGGCTTCTCGCAAACTGCAAACAGTACTTTTTATGGCTTTCTTTCAACAATGGCAATCTTATTGCCAATTTTTGGCCAGATTTGTGGAGTGCACGACTAATAGTTGTCCTGTGGAGAGATTCTTCCACCTGAGCTTTGGATCTATGCATCTCATCCAGAGTTACCATGGGACTCTTGGCTGCTTCTCTGATTAATGCTCTCCTTGCCCAGCCTGTCAGTTTAGGTGGACAGCCATGTCTTGGTAGGTTTGCAGTTGTGCCATACTCTTTTCATTTTCAGATAATGGATTGAACAGTGCTCCATGATATGTTCAAAGTTTAGGATATTTTTTTATAGCCTAACCCTGCTTTAAACTTCTCCACAACTTTATCCCTAACCTCTGGTGTGTTCATTGGCCTTCATGATGCGGTTTGTTCACTAAGGTTCTCTAACAAACCTTTGAGGGCTTCACAGAACAGCTGTACTTATACTATAGATTAAATTACACACAGGTGGACTCTTCTGAAGACAATTGGTTCCATTAGATTTTAGTTAGGGGTATCAGAGTAAAGGGGGCTGTATACAAATGCACACAATTTTTAGATATTTATTTGTAAAAAAAAATGAAAATCATTTATTATTTTCCTTCCACTTCAAAATGATGTGCTACTTTGTGCTGGTCTATCAAATAAAATCCCAATAAAATACATTTATGTTTTTGGTTGTAACAAGACAAAATGTGGAAAATGTCAAGGGGTATGAATACTTTTTCAAGGCACTGTATATACATTTCTCCCCCCATACACCATCCATATATACAGTCACCCTACATATACAGCCCCACCCCATACACCCTCCATATATACTGTTCTCACCGGGTGACACCATCCACTGCCCTACTGACACTGTCCACTGCTCTACTGACATCGTTCACTGCTCTACTGACACCGTCCACTGCCCTACTGACATCGTCCACAGCTCTACTGACATCATCCACAGCTCTACTGACACCATCCACTGCTCTACTGACACCGTCCTCTGCTCTACTGACACCGTCCACTGCTCTACCGACACCGTCCACTGCTCTACCGACACCGTCCACTGCCCTACCGACACAGTCCACTGCCCTACCGACACCGTCCACTGCTCTACCGACACCGTCCACTGCTCTACCGACACCGTCCACTGCTCTACCGACACCGTCCACTGCCCTACCGACACCGTCCACTGCCCTACCGACACCGTCCACTGCTCTACCGACACCGTCCACTGCCCTGCCGACACCGTCCACTGCTCTGCCGACACCGTCCACTGCTCTACCGACACCATCCACTGCTCTACCGACACCATCCACTGCTCTACCGACACCTTCCACTGCTCTACTGACAACATCCACTGCTCTACTGACACCGTCCAATGCCCTATTGACACCATCCACTGCTCTACTGACACCATCCACTGCCCTACTGACACCGTCCACTGCCCTACTGATGCCATCCACTGCTCAGCTGACACCGTCCACTGCTGTACTGACACCATCCACTGCTCTACTGGCATTTTCATTTTTAACTGACATTTCTTTTATTAATCAAATAATATTTTATGAGTACACTAATGCTTTTGTTTTATTTAACCATGCCCCTTTAAGCCCCCCCCCCCCCCCATTGTTAATGCAATTTGGCCACAGCCACTGTTCACCGTAGCACACCTCATTTATTACTCTCTTTGGGTAACCCAAGGTATTTTACAATCCTATAGCTTGTACTACAGAAAAATTGCCGTGCGCCGCGAAAGCGTTCGGGTTTGGCTTAAAGAAAAGGTGGCAACCCTAGCCAAGAGGCCAGATTATTTGCTTTCAATCCTTCCCCCCTTTTTTTTTTATAGCACACCCCCGTAGGGACTTCTGATGAACTTGGATCCCCCACTCCTGCACAGCCAGGCACTTCAAATTTTCACAAGCACCCAACAGTCCGCGACGTTGTTTTATGTTATTTATTGAGGTTAATAAGTTGGATAGGGATGGGAGGTTATGGGATGCCCAATTGATTTCAGAAAAACTTCAGGACATCTTCCTATATACGTCTATATACAGTCTCTTTCACTTTCCTCCTGCACAGCACTTGCTTGCTCCAGCTGAATCACTTTGATTTACCTGACAGGCTCCCAGTCTGATTAGCAATGGCCCTTTACAGGCAGGAACTCATAGCCCCTTTTTGTGTACCACAGTGTAGTGAATCTTGTAACCCTTCCTCTGTGGCTACTGATCTCAGTACCACCTCTTCAGGCACTGCCAACCCACCTGGCTGCAGCCGCCCCTTTTACTAGCCCTCCAGGCTAACTCTCCACACCAGTCCACCTGACTGACTCATCACCAGCCCACCAGGCTGACTCTCAGGAGATCTCTCAGGGAAGGATGAAGAATTAAGCACACTGCTGTCTTCAGGGAAACTGGCTACATGTGTCAGTCTCCCCCCTTGTTAGTCCCTAAAAGTGTTGACTACTCACTCTGTCCTCTCTCTTGCTCCCGTGTCTCCATGAAAGCCTCCTTCCATGTGTTTTAGGCAGGATCCTTCCAGCACCCGAGCCCCAGCCCAAGGCAGGACACCCCTCTCCCCCCGGACTACGGGGCACCCCTGAGGGCCACCGACAGCCTCCTCAACACTGAATCTCCATCTTCCACCTGACTGCTCCGCTGACATTGCCCAAGTCTATTTATGGAGTGGTCTCAGCACCCTGCCAGCCTACCTCTGAGGATTGGCTGAGGCTCCATAAATATTCAAGGCAGCTCCTCCTAACCTCCACCCACTAATTCTAAAAGATTCTCCAACCTTCTAGACCTGAGGCAGGCACCAGAGCTGCCAGGATGAGTCACCCAGCACTGAACCTTAGTAAACCCTGACCCAGATTCCATAGTTTAGGCTTAACCCGGAGCTAAACTATGTTTTACCTATTCTAACTTCTAGCACACACTAGAGGGTGATACATTTTTTTGTGGGGGGGGGGGGGTATTTTGCATAATGACCAAAACCCCACTAAGGCAGTGGTTTTTCATGTTTGTTTTATGTGCTTGTGTGTTTGCTGTAATTGTTTTTGACCCTCAAAAGTGGGTTTTCCTGACAGACTCCATGGCAGCATACATATGAATTTAGCCCCGCCTCCTCTCCTACCCTATAGGACCCCACTCCTAATACATTTTGACCCAGTGGCAGAGGCCGCATTCCTTTTTTGTCCTCCTTCTAGGACCAAAGACTGGGGTGATGACCACACACTCATCCAGGGGTGTGTCTATGTCGTGGCGGCATGTCGCCCCTGAGATGATTTGTAGAGTTACCTCATGGTCCTCAATCAACACTTTTATGGCTCATTACTGTATTGAGCCTGCCTCTTTATCCTCTGTTATGTTTTTTTCTGCAACTGCCCACCCGTGTGTGTGTGTGTGGCTAGTTATTTCCCATACATATACTGCCATGGAGTCTGTCAGGTAAACAGAAAATATTGTATCAAATACTTCCCGTAAATTTCCTTTCCTGATGGACTGCATGGCAGCAGGAGTACCCACCCAATGGCTCGAGTAGGCTAGTTATGGAACATGGCCTCTGGCACTGAGGCAAAATTTATTGGGAGTGTGGTCCTATAGGGTAGGAGAGGAGGCAAGGCTAAACCCATACGTATGCTGCCATGGAGTCCATCAGGAAAGGAAAATTGCGGTAAGTATTTAATAGGAAATTTTTAATTTTTCTGTGAAAGGCTATAATTTTATGTGTATTTTTCCTGTCTGACCATGCTTTTGTCTGTGTGAGCATCTGCTGACACTTTTGTTTGTTTGTCTTCTTGTTATTTTTAACTTTCATAGGGCTGGGGGATCAATTCACTAATGTTTGCAGCATGCGATACACGATTGCGATTCACATGCAATAAAAAATTTACCAATACAGAAAAAAAAATTATGCAGTAAAATGAAAAATGTGTCAGTAATAATCGCAAAAAAAAACATGCAATAAGCTCTTAAGTCCAATTCACAAACGGAACAGAGACATGCTCCTGGCCAATGACCTTACAAGGGGGCGGGCACCATCTTTTTTCGGGTCCAGTGGTGTGGCGAGCATCGTGATTGACGATGGGTCTACATCGGGAGACATTTTATTTTTATTTTTTAATAAAGGACTTGTCACAAACTCCTGTGTATTTACTTACATTTTACACTTTTGTGGTGAATAAGTAGGGGCCCTTGTAACCATCAGCCGCACCCCACAACCAAAGCACCCCCATGTGGCCTGGTATGGTTCAGAAGGGGGGGGGCGCTCACTTATCCCCAACCTTTCCTGAACCTGGTGGGTTGCATGCTTGGATAAGAGTCTGGCATGGATTTTGGGGTGAGACACGCCTATTTTTTTTTTTTACATTTTGGTGTGGGGTCCCCCTTAAAATCCATACCATGCCAGCATATTTTCTTTTTTTTTCAAATATTTTATTTTCATCAGAAAGGCAGTTCCATGTCAACAAGACAATAATAAAGAGACAGTGGTATACCAGTAAACAAAACATAAGTACATCCAGGCAAAAAGTAGAATCAGGACACCAAAATGTATCAGTAAGCATTTAGGTTGTACTTATGAGGTATAAATAACACTCTATGTCTGTATAGGCCTAGGAAAAGTTGCCGCGTACACACGATCGGAATTTCCGATGGGAAATGTTCGATGTGAGCTTGCTGTCGGAAAGTCTGTCCGTGTGTATGCTCCATCAGAGATATTTGCTGTCGGAATTTCCGCACACAAATGTTTGAGAGCAGGTTCTCAAATTTTGCGACAGAAAACTTTGTTGTCGGAAATTCCGAGCGTGTGTACTCAAGTCTGATGCACAAAATTCCACGCATGTTCTGAATCAAGTACGAGACGGAAGCGCTCAGCCTTGTAAAACTAGCGTTCGTAATGGAGATAGCACATTCGTCATGCTGCAAATTTTTAAATCTTTCAGTGCAGCGCATTCTCTTCTTTATAATGCTAGAATAATGAAGTTGCTGGTATTCCCACAGAGTTCTGACAAACTGATTTCTTATTATTTCTCGTGATCTCCCTAATAATCTTTGTTTTTGTTTGTTTTTTTTCGCAATATCTCCAGAATAATCTTTATTTTATTTTTTTTATAGTGATCTACTTGTTTTTTTCCTCAAGATCTCCTGAAGTTTTTTTTTTTTTTTTAAATAGTGATCTCCATAATATTTTTGGTCGTTTTGTGTGTCAAGTTACCACAACACCATTACTATCTTGTATTTTTTACCATCAAAAGAGGTTGGTTGGTGTCCCTTGTTAATTTGACATTGTATTTTTGAAATGTACCTGCCTACTCACAAACAAACTGTCCTTTTTGAAGTAAAACACATAGCCAAGTATTTGTCAAAACAAAAATTATAAATTTATTAGGGGTCATAACAAACTAAAGAGGAAGGCAACACTGGAGAAACAGTTGAAATTGATGAAGCCTGTGTACCCCAGGGCAGACATCAATTATTTGACAGGCAAAATTGGTAGCCTGAGGAGTCCATTTATAATAGGGAGCACTAATAGGTCCAGGACTACAAGAGATCGGGAGCAGCAGCAGATGACATATATGTCCCCAGGCTTACAAACAGTCTGCGTCTTTTGCCAGACCACACCAAACCCAGGCCATCACTCTCGAGACTTCCTTGTGGTGTTAGAGGTGTTGCAGGAGGTGGTGGAGGAATCATATGGTCCAACTCACAGCCTTGGCTTTTATTGGTGAGTTGGCCCCTCACCCCCTTATTTAGGGCCTGCAGTATGACCTCCCCACAGATGAGGCATTGACCCTCCTCCATTACTTGGATTTTACTGGCTGTCATATACCAAAGGCCTTGTAGACATTAGGGGTGTTTGTGAGGACCTGTCACATACCTGGTAGGAGTCTGATGGTGGAACAGATGGTGGCTAAGGAGGAACACGAGTGCCTGTAGGTGTTGCTTGCAGAACTTGCAGATAGAGTTGTAGGTTCGGTGGCACAGGCAGGACAACAGGCAGTGTTTGAGCCAGATGAAGAGCAGGAGCAGGGTCTCAAGGATAGCCGGGTTCGGTAACAGGCGGGCAGCGAAGTACAGAGGTATATGAGGTAGAACAAGGTCTAATGGAAGCCGAGATCAGAAACCGGTAATCAGGAATGTATCAGAGTCCAGAGGCAGAGTCATGGAAAGCCAGGTTCTGCAACAGGTATCAGGCAGTGTATAACAGGAATCAGAAGATCAGGACACAGCTGAAGACCAGTCAGCGCTGTTTGTGAGTCAGAGCACCCTTTAAATAGGTCGTCTGGCGTGAACGGGAGCTAGGGACACGCTCCTGTGCGTGCACGTAGTCTGTTGCGCACGTGCATGCTGTCACTTGTGTGCGCCAGAGCAGTTCTCTTACAGGACCACAGTAGCCTGCCAAATCAAATTAGTCGCTGACTTCTCCAGGTTCCTCGCCTTCCTGTTCCTTTTTGTTGGAAGACGGAGGGGAGGAACCTGGGATTCAGTCAGGCTACTGTGTAATTGATGTAATTAAGGTGTAAATTTTTAAATGGCTATTTCAAATGTAATATTGCATCAGAAGCTTGGCTTGTTAAATTCTTAACTCTAATGCCCCGTATACACGGTCGGACATTGATCGGACATTCCAACAACAAAATCCTAGGATTTTTTCCGACGGATGTTGGCTTAAACTTGTTTTGCGTACACACGGTCGCACAAAGTTGTCGGACTTTCCGATCGCCAAAAACGCGGTGACGTAAAAGGCAAGTTCAGAACCAAGCGCGGCACCCTTTGGGCTCCTTTTGCTAATCTCGTGTTAGTAAAAGTTTGGTGAGAGACAATTCGCGCATTTTCAGACTCGTGGTTTTCAGATCGCTTTCTGCTGTTCAGTTTGTGCTTGTGAGTTTGTATCTGCTCTTCAGTGCATGCAAGCAAGCTCCGCTTGTTCTTGTTCTTTCGTTACTGTTTTTCAGGTCGCTCTTCACAGGCCTTGCTGTTCTTCAGTGCGTTCTGATACTTCGTTCTGAGCAGCTGACCGTTTTCTAGCCATGTTGCGTATATGTACTCCTCGTAGAGTTTGTGCTGTGCGGGGGCTTGGTGTTGGGGTCCTGACCTTGACACAAGCCCAGTCCATGAACAGGGTGGGGAGGAGTTCATGGACCAAGAATTGGTTGCTTCAGCGTGACCAGTTCTGTCATATGCCTTTGCTCCGTGAGATCCGTGAGAATAATCCTGATGATTTCAGGAACTTTCTCCGGATGACGGACCCCGTATTTCACCTTTTGTTGGCTTTGCTGACCCCCTATATCAGCAGGCAGGATACCTGCATGAGGCAAGCCATCACTCCGGAGCAGAGGCTGGTCCCCACCCTGCAGTACTTGGCGATGGGGAGAAGTCTGCAGGACTTGAAGTTCTCGACAGGCATCTCCCCCCAGGCTCTGGGGATCATTATCCCAGAGACTTGTTCTGCCATCATACAGGTCCTGCAGAAGGAGTATATTAAGGTAAGATTTTTATCCTTTAACATCACATTTTATTGTATATAATGTTTGATAATATATTGTATTTCTTTCCTCATTCCCTAATTACCATGATTGTAATATGCTGTGAATGTTCCCTTTGTCCTCATGCATGCTGGATTATTCTTTAATTTTTTTTTTGGTCCTTCATACATATTTGCCTTCACTTACCTCCCCAGCATGCTCTCCTGGCCTTATATTCACCTTATGTAGTCACTTAACAATGTATTTTATCAGCTCCATAGTAGTGCATTACCCCAAACACCCCCTAAAATGTTTTTAAATGTGATTTGTGCTTTAAATTCAGGCAGAGTGCCAGAGGCTTTTTTGGGGGGTCCCCAAATAATTTGGAACCCTCCCTCCCCCCTCCCTCCCCCCAACTGCTAAGTCAGCTGATCCCAATTCTCTATCTATCCTCAATCATCTATCTGCTGACTTTGCCAAACTCATACACATTATACCCATCTCTTTTGTGGTCAGATGTATGGATGAATTCCCCAAAGCATGTAGTGCAAGGGCCTGCCTGTATACTTTCAAATGGTACTGTTTAAAGTTTTTTTATACTATTATTATCTTGATAGAAAATAGCAGAATGTCCAAATGTGCTCAAATGTATACAATGTGTATTTATATCTTTGTATTATGACACTTCTTACCTGTCCAGTGGGCTGCCAATAGTGTAACTAAGGAGGGGCTGTTCCAAGTAATACACATTATATAGGCATTCATCTCTCAATGAAGTGGAGAGGGTTACCTGTCCAAGAGCTCCCCCCCCCTATAATGTTAGAAATGGCCCATGACAGGGGGCCGGGGGGGGGGGGGATATGATAGGTGTACCTTATACTTTGGTCTTTAAAAACTCCCTCAAATAAATGTTATCTTGATATTGGCCAAGAATGTTTGTGTCTAATCTGCTTTCCATTTTTATGTGCAAAAAGACTACATTTTTTTTGTTTTCCTCAACAGTTTCCTTCCACGCCACAGGAATGGCAGACTGTGGCCTCCCACTTTGCTCAGCGGTGGGAATTTCCTAACTTTGGAGAGGCAATTGATGGGAAACATGTCCACACCATCCCACCACCCAACTCGGGGTCATACTATTATAATTATAAGGGGTTCAATAGTATTGTGATGTTGGGGGTGGTGTCGGCTACTTATGAGTTCCTGTATGTGGACGTGGGAAAGAATGGCCGGATGTCCGATGGTGGAGTCATCGCCTAGATGGAGTTCTACAGGCATCTCCAGAATGGCAGCTTGGACTTGCCACCTCCAGAAGACAATGTGGAAGGACTCCCATTCGTCTTCATTGCGGGGACCATCTTATGCTGCCATTCCCAATGAGGACCCTCACCCCGGACCAGAGGGTTTTTAATTACCGGCTGGCCAGAGCCAGAAGAGTGGTGGAAAACACGTTTGGAATCATGGCTAGCCGGTTCCGCCTATTTCTTACACCCATACATATGGCGGAGTACAAACTGAATCACATTATCCTGGCGTGCTGTGTTCTACACAACTTTTTATGGCAACATTCTGCCAACCAAGCTGGCTCAGTTGGGCCTGAGGCCGGAATTCTAAATGAACCAACTCTGACGGTGCTTGAAAGTGGCCGTCCTGGCTTGCCCTCCCTGAGTGCCCGTGATGTCCGGCTAAGATACCTTGAATTCTTTGCAGGTAGGGGGGCTATCAATATGCCAGACAATGTGTGAAACCTTTTTCAAGTAAAAAAAAATAAAAATAAATAATTAAGCAAATCTTTGGTGACATTTACTGCTTGTGTTTGTTTTAGCTGACCCTGACACAAATGTGGTGAGTCCTGAAAATGGCGTGATTGTGTACTAAAGGCAAAGACACTTTGCACTACAAGTGCACTTGAAACTGCACTTTGGAGTGCAAAGTGGATTTGCCCTTAGGAAATAACACCCATTGTCACAGAAAACATCAATTAGAGCACCCCAAAAGTGTTCTAGCATTGAGTCAATAATCCACACATTCTTGATTAACAATCTTTTTAATACGAGCACAATCACATGTGCATTTAGAAAAGGTTTGGCAAAAAAACCAACATATTTGTTGTATAACAATTTTTGGGGGTCACATTAGAAAAAGTAGAAATGTCCATTTAAGATAAAACAGGCATGTTTAAAAACACACAAGAAAGACACAAATCTTGAACTTACAAAGTTCACATTTGGTAGCACTTGAAGGCAATATCAGACATGAGTATTTAGGAACTTTGATATTGCGTTCAGATGGGGTGAAGTCACCCCCGGAAAAGCCAAATTTTGAAGATGCACACAAATACCTGAATGTCAACATGTGCTAGCTGCCATCATGGGGGATCAAGGGACGTGTTTTGGGGGAGCCACCCCTTCCTCACAGCTACTTTATTATTGAGGAAGGGGTTGCACCCCCAAAAGGCATCCATTGATCTCCCGTGATGGCAGATAGCACATGTTGACACACTGTGTGCATCCTCAAAATTTGGCTTTTCTACTATTTGACAAAAAATGTTAAAATTGTAGTACACCATAAAACAAAGGGATTTGGAGGGGTTTTAAACTCTCCCCAAAACATCATTGATGTTTTTCTGGATGTTTTCCAATGCAACATTACACCCCATGATCTCCCCGATCAGGATCTGTGCACTTTCCGAGGTGAAAGGATCTGGATCCACAACATCACGATCACCTAAAAAGATAGAAACCAAAAAAAACGTATTATAAATATGCCGGCATCCATCTCTTACCTGAGCCTGTGGTCGCAGACACTCACCTGTTGTGGTAGCAATTTTCACCACGTCTTCCTCCTCCTGCTCTTCTTGTCTTTGGGGGATTTCCCCTTCTTCCAGAGGTGGGGGGTCTCTGGTCTCCTCGGATGAGGGGTGTCCTCCGAGTCTTTTCTCCCCTATGTAAAAAAAAATCGTATACTTAGCACACAGATATTTGAGGGAAGAACTATAAATATGAAACATTGCTTGGAAGTGGGGTACAATTGTCTATTTTGGCTGAGTTCCAAGATGTAGAATTTTTAGTGTCCTTTGTCAAGCTTGAATACTTTACCTGTTTTGTACAAGCTTCACAGATGGAGACACCCCTATAGTATACACTGGAGCACCTGTGTGGGCCCCCTAATAAAAAGGGTGTTCTTGTGTCCCACACTAGTGCTACAGCGTCCAGATGTGTAAACAGCTGCTGAGTTTCCTCTCCTTACACAGAATCTAGTTTACCTTTCATTCTATTAACAAACACATCTACCAAATTATTTTTAGACAAGTAGACCCTAAAAAATGTTGCCAAATGCATATGGCCCAAACAATGGTGTTTTATAGGCCGAAAGAAAAATGTTTGATACGAACGAATAATGTGCCCATGAACATGAAAGTTGACATTTTAAACTGGATTAACAGTTAAGAAAAGCACATGGAGCAGCACGAACGTAATAAAGACAAAAAGAATAGGAACACAGCACAAATACTTACTTTTTTGCAGCACTCTCCAGACCTTTCTGTATTCCTCGTGGTCTCCTAATTTAAGGTCCAACCACTGCTTCCTGAGCTGATCTTTTGATCGACATACCCCGAAATTCCGGTGCAGGCTCTTGATCACTTTCGCAATGATCTTGGACTTTCGGACATTGGGGTTGGGGTAAGGTCCATACTTTCCATCATAGTCGGCCCTCCTCAGGATGTCGACCATCTCCAACATCTCCCCAGAGAACATATTTGATGCCTTAAATTGTCTCCTTCTGGATCGGGACGTTTCAGGCTCCGTGCTTTCCTCCTCCTCGTTGGTGTAAATATCAGACACCTGCTCTGACTCCGTCATGTGCTCTTCCCCACTGCGCCGAATGAGAAGGGGCGGGAAATAGATTCGAAAGAACGTCAGGGGCGGGCGGAGTTTCACGCATGCACAGTGTCTATAAAGCATAACACGCGTGCGTAGTACGTACGATCTGTGAGCGGAGGAAGGAGTAACGGAGGCGCCGATCATGATAACGAAGGTAAGATTTAACATTGGGCCTATACTGCTTCTAGATTGAGGCCTGTATTTGCACAAGTTTAGAAGACTTTAGGCTGACATTAGGGGTTGTCTTGTGTTGTGTCTTGCAGTGAAAATGGATATCTTGAAAGATAACGACTTTATGCCAATCTTCATTGATATGTTCAGGGAGCTGCCCTGTCTATGGGAGATAAACCACCCTGAATATAAGAAGCAAACAAAGAGGAAGGCAGCGCTGGATCAATTGCTGGAATTTATAAAGACGGTGATCCCTACGGCAGACATCACCTATTTGAAGATCCTAATTGGTGGCCTGAGGAGCACTTATCTAAGGGAGCGCAGAAAGGTCCAGGATTCCCAGAGATCCGGAGCTGCAGATGACATCTATGTCCCCAGGCTGTGGTACTATGACAGGCTGCATTTTCTGGCAGGTCAGACTGAACCCAGGCCAGCACTCTCCAGTCTTCCTTCCACGCTTCCTTCCCCCCCCAGCTGAGGCTTCTGACGCCCAACCTGGGCCTTCCAGGCAGCAACATGTGGAGGAGCCCAGCTTGAGCCAGGTATAGCATTCCTCTAAATATTTCTGCTTGTCCAATCAATGATGTTAACTAGATGTTAGTTTGGAGTACTAATTTATGATTGTGATTGATGATGCAAAAACTAAAACCAGAGGCATTTCCCGAGCGGCAGCTGCACATACACACGCTGCTTGTGATTGGCGGTGGGCAGTGCCGTATTCCTGGCGGGTTCGATCTGCACTCACCCGAGCCCATTTTTGGTTAGAACTAAGGATGGGAAAACAATGGGAGGAGGGAGGAGCCTAGTAATGGCTCTGTGCACGGCGTGAGGATCCTGAGAACCCTCTCCCTGCAGCTGAGAGGAATGATCGGCCTGATGAGAAGGTGTAGGTAGCTTCCCTCCCCGCCCCCCCTGCTCATCACTCACTGAGCTGTCTTGTGGTGTAAGCCAGAGGAAGTTTGTACCTGCGTCTGACTGCATCCCCCCCCACCCCTCCGTAGTCGGATGGGCTAGAAGGCTCATCGAGGACGGGGGGTTAGGAGAACTGGAAAACCGCGGAGATCAGAGCGCTTTGGAAGCGACAGCAGCAGGGAAAACGGTGCGCTGCTGGGGGCTGTTTCAAGTCCCCTGCGGTGTTGCCGGCCGCGGAGAGCGGAGGAACCAGCTGAAGTGCACCGGGGAATTTCGGAGGAGAGAGCCAGGAAGGTGGGTGAGTGGAGCAAGGAGCAGCGGCAGCGGACACTGAAGAGCTGAGAGCAGAGAACAGCTGAGACTTCAGTGGGTCAGACAGACCTGGGCAGATTGATAACATCAGAGACAGCACCTGAGCGTTCGCAGCATCAGAGAGCAGCAACAAGCAGTAGTGAGCGTCCCTTTTTGTCCCAACTTCAACAACAACTAAAAGATAAGTACCGTATTTTTTTTTTTTTTTTCCTCTTCTGGCTTTTTTCTATTGCAATTGTCTTGAAGTGAACAGGCAAAGGAAAAGTAATAGAACAAAAGAAAGGGAAAGGGAAAGAACACATTGAAATAAAATGAAATAAAATGGAATGAAAAGCGAAAGTAAATGAAAGTAAATGAAGGCAAAAGAGCTGAAAAAGTAGAATCAAGTGAGCTAAGAAAAACAATAAAAACAGGGGGGGGGAACAGGGGAGAAGGTGAAAGAGAGACAAGCCAACGGAAGAGTTGTCTCCCAGCCCCCACCTGCTTGCTGCTGCAGTATCTCCCTTTCTTGTGATATATTTTTTTTTTGTCTTTTTTTGTTTTTGTTTTTTGCAAATGGTATTAACTATAGGCTCGATAGTACAAACTATAGAATAAGAAGAAATTTCATAGTAACAAAATGTGGAACATATAAGCTCATACTGGAACTATACTGCTGAATATATAAATCATCTTGCTGAATACTTGAATTAGATTGCATTATATCGCTAAAACATTTGAATTATTTTGCTGAGCACCTGGGCCCTCATGCACACGGGCTGTTGGGAGAACGTTGTGAAAACGCCAGTGTCTTTGCAGTGACTTTTTTTTTAAACTTTTTTCAGCGTTTTTGCAGTAGCGTTTTTGAGCGTTTTTTTTTTTTTTTCCTCTTTTGGCTCTTTTCTATTGCAATTGTCTTGAAGTGAACAAGCAAAGGAAAAGTAATAGAACAAAAGAAAGGGAAAGGGAAAGATCACATTGAAATAAAATGAAATAAATGGAATGAAAAGTGAAAGTAAATGAAAGTAAATGAAGGCGAAAGAGCTGAAATCAAGTGAGCTAAGAAAAACAATAAAAACAGGGGGGGGGGGGAACAGGGGAGAAGAGAAGGAGAAGGTGAAAGAAAGACAAGCCAACGGAAGAGTTGTCTCCCAGCCCCCACCTGCTTGCTGCTGCTGCAGTATCTTTTTTTTTGCAAATGGTACTAACTATAGGCTTGATAGTACAAACTATAGAATAAGAAGAAATTTCATAGTAACAAAAATGTGGAACATATAAGCTCATACTGGAACTATACTGCTGAATATATAAATCATCTTGCTGAATACTTGAATTAGATTGCATTATATCGCTAAAACATTTGAATTATTTTGCTGAGCACCTGGGCCCTCATGCACACGGGCTGTTAGAAAAGCGCTGTGAAGACGCCGGTGTCTTTGCAGTGACTTTTTTTAACTTTTTTCAGCTTTTTTCAGCATTTTTGCAATAGCGTTTTTGAGCGTTTTTTTATTTTTTTTATTTTTCTTTAATGGATTAAAAACGCTGGAAGACGTTGGTGAATGACGTTTTTGAGCATTTTTTAGCGTTGGAGTGTTTTTGCAGCTGAAAAACGTCTCTCAGAACCTATTGGGCCTGGGGTTTTTTTTTTTGGTTTTTTTTTGCAGCTTAAGAACGCCTATGCCACTTGCAGCTCAGAGACGCCTAGGTGGGCATGAAGCCATAGACTAACATAGACAGGCCTTTTTGAGCTGCAGAAAGGGCTCAGAAAAGCAGCTGTGGAGACGTCCGTGTGCATGGGGACTTAATACTATGGTTTAAACAATTGAACAGCACCAAGGAATGCTTAATGTACTTAAGGTAGTAACATAACTTCTGGAAAACAGGGACTACTCATATCTCATTAATTATTTCTATTATTGGATTGTGGGGAGGATGCCGGGTATGAGAACGGAACAAAAGAAATATTAGTAAAAATAAGTCAATTTAAGAAGGCTGGGAGATTTTTTCATCATTAAGAGACCCCAATCAAGGGGTATTCTGGAAGGCAGCTTCGAAGATCTTATAAATCCAGCCATAGAAACAAACATGAAGGGGAAAACAACAAGAAGTGCGGGAGCAATACCGAAATCACCTAGGACCAGCCTAGGCCCAAGTCCAGGCCCTATGAACAGGTATATACAGCAAGGAATCGGAGAAGGAGAGAAACAAGTGGGTTCAAAGGGCAGACAAATAGATACAAAAGAGAAGGACAACAAGGATAAAAAAGGCCAGTATAAAGTACAAACAGAAACCAGCCACCTCTCAGAACCCAGAATGGAGCCAGAAATGGGAGAGGAAGACAGAGGAAAGGAGGAAGGACAACAAGGGCCACAGTTGCCAACAAAACAGGATATGGAAAAAATGTTCGCGGCACTAGAGAATTCCCTAAAAGCAGAGATGTCAACACTCCATAAAGATATGGGATATATGTTAAACAGAGTGGAAGAAGTAGAGATCAAAGTAGACCTACATCAAAAAAACATAAAGGAACTGGAAGACGAAATAAAGAAATTAAAACGGGAACAACAGGAACCATCATATAAAATAGAAGAGCAAGAAAATAGAGATAAAAAGAAAAACTTGAGAATACGTGGGTTACCGGAAACAGAACAAGCAGAAAATCTAATAGAAAAAATGAACAATCTCTTCAACCAAATCTTGGGAAAGGAAACAACTAACACAATAGGAATAGAAAGTGTCTTTCGAGTAGAAAAACCTCAAAGGTTCGCAAGGGAAACACCTAGAGATGTAATCGTACGCTTTGAAAAATGGGAAGAAAAAAAACAGATCTGGATAAACCTAAAGAGGAAAACACAAATAGAGTTTGCGGGAGGTAAATTACAAATATTTCAAGATTTATCTCAAGAAACATTGAAAAGACGACGGATACTAAAGCCATTATTAGAAATCCTCCGGGAGCAAGAAATTCAATACAACTGGGGTTTTCCAGCATGTCTAATAGCAAGGAAAAACGGAATAAGTGCGAGGCTAAGACATGTGGAGGAGATTCCGGACTTTTGCAACAAACTAGAAATCCCCTCCCCAGAACTGGAAAAATACGCAAATAGTCAGGAGCGAATAACGGCAGGAGATGACCTGCAGTGGCAAGTAAATTCAAGGATCAGACATCAAGATGTGGACTCTCGAGGAAATTAATACCTGAGAAAATACCACACAACGGTGCAAGGGGCCTTAGAGTGGAAAGGGGGGGGGGGGCTGGGGTTGATGGGATGGGAAAAAAGGAAAGTGAAAGGATTGGTAAAACACAACAAAAATGCAGGGAGAGGGAGACAGGGACTCACGGAGTGGACAGGGGGTCGCCCTATTAGTGCTTAGGCAGAGGGGGAATAGGGTGTCTTACAGAGCTCCGCCAATAAATAGAGCAGAGGGGGCAGAGCGTGCCCCACAAAACAAAGTAAAACGCTCTCAGCTCTAGAGAATATGGGGGTAAAAAACCCATATCAGAAAAAAGGGAGGGGGAGGGTGGGAGGAGGGAAAAGGGAGGGAAAAGGGAGGGAAGGAGGGTGGGGAGGGAAAGGTCTGAGTCACATGAGTGGTTACATAGGCGCACCTATTTTGAGACAAGAGATGAGGAGACCCCGTGCGTCCGCTGGGTGTCCCCTCCATCCGGTCTCCTAGGGGGACCGCGTGGGGGGGAGGGCCGGAGGACGGGCGGGGAAGAAAAGGCACAAGAATGGAAAACGTAAACAGCATAAAAATAATCTCTTACAATGTCCGAGGACTAAATTCCCCAGGGAAGAGAAACATCATTCTCCAAGAACTAGAAAAAAGTAAAGCAGAAATAATTTTCCTACAGGAGACGCATATAACCCAAAACTCAAATGCCAAAATTTATTTAAGAAACATACCAACATGGTATCAAGGAGACTCGCCAATAAGAAGGGCCAAAGGAGTAGCCATCGGTATAGGGAAAAATGTACGTTTTCTAATAGATCAAAGGAAAATAGACCCGGAGGGTCGATATCTTTTTATTACAGGAACTATACACGGGGTAAAATATACATTGGCCAATGTCTACTGTCCTAATAAGAACCCTAAAAAATATTTGATAGATATAATTAAAATACTAATGGAATTCAAGCAAGGAAAATTAATACTAGCTGGAGACTTCAACTTCAGCATGGATAATAAAATGGACAGTACCTCAAGAGTAAGGGACAAAGAGGTAAATCAACTAAAGAAATTAAAAAGAACATTATATGAACAGCAACTAATAGACCCTTGGAGAATTCAGCACCCCAGCACAAAGGACTACACATTCTACTCAACAGTACACAAAATTTACTCCAGATTGGATTACATCATGGTCGAACATAGAAACTTGGAAGAAATAGAAGAAACAAAAATAGGCATAATAACCGCCTCAGATCACAGCCCAGTAACCTTGAGAATGAAAATAAAAGGAGAAGTCCTTGAAAGGGGTCCATGGAGAATCAACGAAACTTTATTAGAAGACAGTGAGACCGAAAAAAGCATCATAGAAGAAATTAAAAGATATTTTGAGGAAAACGATACACCAGAGGTATCGAAAGCAACAATATGGGAGGCGCATAAATCTGTTATTAGGGGCAAGTTAATAGCCATAGGGGCAAGAAAAAAACAGGAAAGGAAAACAAACATGCAACAAATAATTAAAGAAATTTATGAATTGGAACGAAAACAACAAAATCTTCGGCCTACTATCTCAAAAGAGAGAGCAATTAAAAGACTGGATGGAACAAGAAGAAAGGAAGGACTACAACAGAGTAATACAAGAAAAATATAAATGGGGTAATAAACCAGGAAAATACCTAGCAAATCTGGTAAAAAAAAAGAAGTCTTTGAATTACATTGAGAAGATCAAAAATGAAAAAGGAGAAGTGGTAAATAAAACTACAGATATAGCGATAACATTTCAAAAATACTTCAGCTCCCTTTATGCAATAAAAGGACAGGAAAGTTGGAAAGAAGCGAATACAAGAACAAAGAAGATACAAGAATATTTAAAAAAAGCAAACTTACCAAAACTAAAAATAGACCAACTAGAAGAATTGGAAAAAAATATTACGCATGAAGAGGTAAAACTGGCATTAAAGGAAACTCCCGTAGGAAAAAGCCCAGGACCAGACGGGTTTACGGTCAAATACTATAAAAAATTTGAAGAACAGCTGACTCCAAAACTATTAGAATATATGAATTCCTTAGGGGAAGATGAAGAAATAAGAAGTGAATCGTTATTAGCTCATATTACAATACTACCAAAAGAAGGGAAAGACAAAGTTAACTGCTCAAGCTACAAGCCAATAGCCCTATTGAACGCCGATACGAAGCTGTACTCCGAGATCCTGGCCACTAGGATAAAAAAACTAATCCCACTGTGGATCAACCCGGACCAAACTAGTTTTGTCCCGGGGAGAGAGGGGCGGGACAACAGCCTAAAATCATTATTGATGTTGCACAAGAAGGTGCAGAATGAGACCCCAGTTCTATTCCTGTCATTGGATGCAGAAAAAGCATTTGACAGGGTAGACTGGGGTTTCATGATGGATACATTGCGGCACTTGGGTATCGGGACAAAAATGATGAAGTGGATAACAAATTTGTATAATGGCCCGACAGCAGTCGTAAAAGTAAACGGTAGACTCTCTCCAAGAATTAAGATGCAGAATGGAACACGGCAAGGCTGTCCACTGTCTCCACTATTATATGTATTGGCTTTAGAACCACTATTAGCAACACTCCGCAATAACAAAGAGGTAGAAGGAGTGAAACTAGGAGGAAAAGAGCATAAGATCGCTGCTTACGCGGACGACATCTTGATGTACGTATCCAACCCAAGAGTGACACTCCCAAATATACTGAAAGAAATTAAAAAATACGGAGAACTGTCAAACTTCAAAATTAATCCAATAAAAACGGAAATATTAAACATAGGTCTAGAGAAAAAGGAAGTTCAGTTTTTACAAAAAGAATTCCCATTCACTTGGGTAAAAGAACTAAATTACCTTGGAATTAAAATAACTCCTAGAGTCGAAAAAATTTATCAGGCAAACTTTATTCCACTGATCAATGAGGTCAAAGAAGAAATGAAAAAGTTAAGAATACAGCCACTTTCATGGATTGGAAGAATAAATATGTTTAAGATGACGATATTACCTAAAATAAACTACAGATTACAGATGTTACCAGTAAAAATCCCGCAGAGCTTTTTTAAAATAATTAAAACAATCCTGCTAAAATACATATGGCTTAATAAAAAACCAAGAATTAAATACACGCTGATCACAAGGAAAAAGGAGCATGGAGGTCTTGCCGCCCCAGATATAAGTAGGTACTATAAAGCCATAGTTTTAACACGAATGTTAGAGTGGACAAATGAGAAAAATGAAAAAAAATGGGTGGAAATGGAAAACACAATAAGTGGAGCCACACTACATAAGAATATTTGGATTCCACGGAAATATAGAATATTGGACACCGACACGCATGAAATAACAAAAAATGTATTTAAAATTTGGGACACCATCCACTTAAAGAATGAATGGAAATATAATTCACCACTGTTAGCACTCACAGGATCGAATCTCTTCACCCCTGGGAGGGAAATATTTGAAATCCAAGGAATAGGTAACCCACAACTGAAAGATATCACTAGAAATGGCAAAATAAGAACACGAGTAGAAATAGAGGAAAGGTATGGATGGAAGATGAATGAATGGAATTATACTGAACTAAGGCACCTAGTAAGCACAATACCACACCCACTGAGAGATGAAACAAAATTAACTGCACTGGAAAAGCTATGTAGCAATGAAACACCATTAAAAAACGGAACATCAAAAATTTATAGTATACTGAGAGATTTGGAAGCACAAGAAAGACCAGAATATATAAATCAATGGGAAAAAGAAATGAATTTAAAAATAGATAACCAAAAAGTGGAAAAAATGATAGAAATGGGATATAATAAGGCTTGGGACATAAAGACCATAGAAATGAATTATAAACTAGTATCAAGATGGTATATGACCCCAGTAAGAATACACAGATTCCATCAAGATAGAACCTCCTTGTGTTGGAGAAAATGTGGCCAAATAGCAACGATCACACACATATGGTGGGAATGCCCAATAATAATGGAGTACTGGAAGGAAGTGTTAAATAACATAAAAGAAATAACTGGAGAAGAAATAGAACAAAATATTTGGACTTGCCTCTTCCATATCTACAATAAACCTAAGAAACAATATAGAAAATCAATAATACCTAACCTCCTGAATGCGGCCAAGGCCTTAATTACCAAGAATTGGCTAAAAAGTGGAAAACCAGACATTAGAAACTGGCTAAAGGAAATAGATTATCACTACAAAATGGAAGGAGGAGAGAAAGGGGATAATAGTAGATGGGAAAGTTGGAAAAACTACAAAGTCTCGGATATTTATTTAGATAGGATAAAAGAAAGAATAGGTGCAGAGCCAAGTGGATAAATAAACAACATAAAGGAACGGAACAGACACAGGGGAGGGGGAGGGGGGGGCGAGGGGGAGGGGTGGCGGGGGGAAATAAGAGGGACTGAGAGAGACTAAGATAATAATAGGGTTTATAATTATAGAAGGCGTTTTGTCGTCGGTTTTTAAAATTATTTAAGAATATCCTAGAAGGGAAAAATAATAAAGATGTGACGGAAACAATCCACAATGATGTGAAAAAGGAGAAGAGATAAAGTTTGACACATAAAGTTGAAATGTCTCTCGGAAAACTTTCGCTGAAGTGGATAAGAAAAAAAAAAAAAGAAAGAAAAAAAAAAAAACTAAAACCATGTCCCTTTTTCATACACAGGGAAGTCTCAGCCGGGAGGTGGCCGGGCCAAGCAGGCTGCCTGATATCCAGGTCCCTCCCCTACACCCGCAAAGACAAAGTGACAGGAAGAGGAGTAACCTGGAGGAGGCTGCCATAGGCCTCTTTTGGAAGGCTACAGAGGCCCTGAGAAGCCCCCACAGTGTGGAGGAGGACATTTCTGGCATAACTGCCTGCAAAATGCTGCAGATGGAGGAGGGCCAACGACTCCTGTGTGAGTCCTTAATTTTGGAAGCTCTCAATAAGGGGTTGAGGGGCCAAATAACATCTGCTACCCACATTTGTAACCTCACACATAGTTCTCCTCCTCCTCCTCCAGGTCCTCCTCCTCCAGGTCCTACTCCTCCAGGTCCTACTCCTCCAGGTCCTACTCCTCCAGGTCCTACTCCTCCTCCTGCCACATCTCCAACACCAGAGCCACAGCCAGGAAGGAAGCATGGAAAGAAGACCAGAAAGTGATGACCCTGGGTTCAGTCTGGTCTGGCAAAAGATGCAGCCTCTTGTAGTACCACAGCCTGGGGGCACAGATGTCATCTGCTGCTTTCCGGATTTCTGGGACTTCTGGACCAGACTGCACTCCCTTAGATATGGACTCCTTGGGCCACCAAATTTGATGTTAAATAATTGATGTCTGCCCTGGGGGTGCAAGGCTTCGCCAATTTCTGCTGTTTCTCCAGCGTTGCCTCCCTCTTTGTTTGGTTCTGAGCCCTTAATAAAGGATTTTTTGTTTCAATTATACTCGCCTATGTGTATTTTCCTTCAAAAAGGACAGTTTGTTTGTGAGGATTCAGGTACATTTCAAAAATACAATGTGAAATTAACAAGGGACACCAACACCAAACAATCTCATTGAGATTCAATAATATAAGATATCAATGGTGTTGTGGTAACTTGACACACAAAACACACACAAAAATATTAGGGAGTCAAACTAACAAAAAAATAAAACAAAGATCAGCCTTGAAAAAAATACAACCCCCCCCCCCCAAAAAAAACAGCCTTTAAAAATAAAAAAAAGAAAGAAAACAACCAAAAAAAAATTTGGTCAGATGTGACAAATCAAAATATATTGAGGGAATCCTGATAAATAATAAAGAAAAAAGTTTGTGAGAAGTCTGTGTGAATATAAGCAGCAAAACTACTTCATTCTTCTCACATTATAAAGAAGAAGAGAGTACGCTGTATTAAACCGTTTTTTACATTGCAGCGTGACGAAAGTGCTGAATCCACTGCGAACGCTAATTCTACCAGACCGAGCTGTTCCGTCTCGGAATTTCTTCTGAGCATGCGTGGCACTTTGTGCGTCGGAACTGGCCACACACGGTCGGAATTGACGCGATCGGATTTTGTTGTCCGCCCCTGACGTTCTTTCGAGTCTATTCCCCGCCCCTTCTGGTTCGGCGCAGTGGGGAAGAGCACATGGTGGAGTCAGAGCAGGTGTCTGATATTTACACCAACGAGGAGGAGGAGGAAAGCACGGAGCCTGAAACAGTGCTGTAGCACTAGTGTGGGACACAAGAACACCCTTTTTATTAGGGGGGCCACACAGGTGCTCCAGTGTTTACTATAGGGGGGTCTCCATCTGTGAAGCTTGTACAAAACAGGTAAAGTATTCAAGTTTGACAAAGGACTATTCTACATCTTGGAACTCAGCCAAAATAGACACTTGTACCCCGCTTCCAAGCAATGTTTCATATTTATAGTTCTTCCCTCAAATATCTGTGTGCTAAGTATATGATTTTTTTTTTTTACATAGGGGAGAAAAGACTCGGAGGACATGGGGAGATCATGGGGTGTAATGTTGCATTGGAAAACATCCAGAAAAACATCAATGATGTTCTTCAAAAAAATAAGAACATCACTGATGTTTTGGGGAGAGTTTAAAACCCCTCCAAATCCCTTTGTTTTATGGTGTTTAACATTTTAACAATTTTAACATTTTTTGTCAAATAGTAGAAAAGCCAAATTTTGAGGATGCACGCAGTGTGTCAACATGTGCTATCTGCCATCACGGGAGATCAATGGATGCCTTTTGGGGGTGCAACCCCTTCCTCAATAATAAAGTAGCTGTGAGGAAGGGGTGGCTCCCCCAAAACATGTCCCTTGATCCCCCATGATGGCAGCTAGCACATGTTGACATTCAGGTATTTGTGTGCATCTTCAAAATTTGGCTTTTCCGGGGGTGACTTCACCCCATCTGAACGCAATATCAAACAAAGTTCCTAAATACTCATGTCTGATATTGCCTTCAAGTTCTACCAAATGTGAACTTTGTAAGTTCAAGATTTGTGTCTTTCTTGTGTGTTTTTAAACATGCCTGTTTTATCTTAAATGGACATTTCTACTTTTTCTAATGTGACCCCAAAAATTGTTATACAACAAACATGTTGGTTTGTTTGCCAAACCTTTTCTAAATGCACATGTGATTGTGCTCGTAATAAAAAGATTGTTAATCAAGAATGTGTGGATTATTGACTCAACGCTAGAACACTTTTGGGGTGCTCTAATTGGTGTTTTCTGTGACAATGGGTGTTATTTCCTAAGGGCAAATCCACTTTGCACTCCAAAGTGCAGTTTCAAGTGCACTTGTAGTGCAAAGTGTCTTTGCCTTTAGTAAATAACACCCAACAGTGCTTTGTAAGGTTACACAATCACGCCATTTTCAGGACTCACCACATTTGTGTCAAGGTCAGCTAAAACAAACACAAGCAGTAAATGTCACCAAAGATTTGCTTAATTATTTTTTTTTATTTGAAAAAGGTTTCACACATTGTCTGGCATATTGATAGCCCCCCTACCTGCAAAGAATTCAAGGTATCTTAGCCGGACATCACGGGCACTCAGGGAGGGCAAGCCAGGATGGCCACTTTCAAGTGCCGTCAGGGTTGGGTCATTTAGAAATCCGGCCTCAGGCCCAACTGAGCCAGCATAGTTGGCAGAATGTTGCCGTAAAAAGTTGTGTAGAACACAACACGCCAGGATAATGTGATTCAGTTTGTACTCCGCCATATGTATGGGTGTAAGAAATAGGCGGAACCGGCTGGCCATGATTCCAAACGTGTTTTCCACCACTCTTCTGGCTCTGGCCAGCCGGTAATTAAAAACCCTCTGGTCCGGGGTGAGGGTCCTCATCGGGAATGGCCGCATAAGATGGTCCTCCAGCGCAAAGGTTTCATCCGCAATGAAGACGAATGGGAGTCCTTCCACATTGTCTTCTGGAGGTGGCAAGTCCAAGCTGCCATTCTGGGGACGCCTGTAGAACTCCGTCTAAGTGATGACTCCACCATCGGACATCCGGCCATTCTTCCCCACGTCCACATACAAGAAGTCGTAATTAGCCGACACCAGCGCCAACATCACAATACTATTGAACCCCTTATAGTTATAATAGTATGACCCCGAGTTGGGTGGTGGGATGATGTGGACGTGTTTCCCATTAATTGCCCCTCCGCAGTTAGGAAAGTCCCACCGCTGGGCAAAGTAGGAGGCCACAGTCTGCCATTCCTGTGGCGTGAAAGGAAACTGTTGAGGAAAACAAAAAAAATTTGTCTTTTTGCACATAAACATGGAAAGCAGATTAGACACAAACATTCTTGGCCAACATCAAGATAACATTTATTTGAGGGAGTTTTTAAAGACCAAAGTATAAAGGTACACCTATCATATCCCCCCCCCCCCCTCTCATGGGCCATTTCTAACATTATAGGGGGGGGCTCTTGAACAGGTAACCCTCTCCACTTCATTGAGAGATGAATGCCTAAATAATGTGTATTACTTGGAACAGCCCCTCCTTAGTTACACTATTGGCAGCCCACTGGACAGGTAAGATGTGTCATAATACAAAGATATAAAGACACATTGTACACATTTGAGCACATTTGGACATTCTGCTATTACCTATCAAGATAATAATAGTATAAAAAAAACTTTAAACAGTACCATTTGAAAGTATACAGGCAGGCCCTTGCACTACATGCTTTGGGGAATTCATCCATACATCTAACCACAAAAGAGATGGGTATAGTGTGTATGGGTTTGGCAAAGTCAGCAGATAGATTATGGAGGATAGATAGAGAATTGGGATCAGCTGACTTAGCAGTTGGGGGGAGGGAGGGTTCCAAATGATTTGGGGACCCCCCCAAAAAAGCCTCTGGCACTCTGCCTGAATTTAAAGCACAAATCACATTTAAAAACATTTTAGGGGGTGTTTGGGGTAAAGCACTACTATGGAGCTGATACAATACATTGTTAAGTGACTACATGAGGTGAATATAAGGCCAGGAGAGCATGCTGGGGAGGTAAGTGAAGGCAAATATGTATGAAGGACCAAAAAAAAAAAATTAAAGAAAAATCCAGCATGCATGAGGACAAAGGGAACATTCACAGCATATTACAATCATGGTAATTAGGGAATGAGGAAAGAAATACAATATATTATCAAACATTATATACAATAAAATGTGATGTTAAAGCATAAAAATCTTACCTTAATATACGCCTTCTGCAGGACCTGTATGATGGCAGAACAGGTCTCTGGGATAATGATCCCCAGAGCCTGGGGGGAGATGCCTGTCGAGAACTTCAAGTCCTGCAGACTTCTCCCCGTCGCCAAGTACCGCAGGGTGGCGACCAGCCTCTGCTCCGGAGTGATGGCTTGCCTCATGCAGGTATCCTGCCTGCTGATATAGGGGGTCAGCAAAGCCAACAAACGGTGAAATACAGGGTCCGTCATCCGGAGAAGGTTTCTGAAATCATCAGGATTATTCTCACGCATCTCACGGAGCAAAGGCATATGACAGAACTGGTCACGCTGAAGCAACCAATTCTTGGTCCATGAACTCCTCCCCACCACTGGGCTTGTGTCAAGGTCAGGACCCCAACACCAAGCCCCCGCACAGCACGAACTCTACAAGGAGTACATATACGCAACATGGCTAGAAAACGGTCGGCTGCTCAGAACGAAGTAACAGAACGCACTGAAGAACAGCAAGGCCTGTGAAGAGCGACCTGAAAAACAGTAACGAACGAACAAGAACACAATGACAAAGTCACGCAGAGCTTGCTTGCACGCACTGAAGAGCAGATACAAACCCACAAGCACAAACTGAACAGCAGAAAACGATCTGGAAACCACGAGTCTGAAAAAGCGCAAATTGTCTCTCACCAAACTTTTACTAACACTAGATTAGCAAAAGGAGCCCAAAGGGTGCCGCGCTTGGTTCTGAACTGGCCTTTTCTAGTCTCGTCATACGTGGTTTACGTCACCGCGTTCTTGGCGATCGGAAATTCCGACAACTTTGTGCGACTGTGTGTACGCAAAACAAGTTTGAGCCAACATCCAGCGGAAAAAATCCTAGGATTTTGATGTTGGAATGTCCGATCAATGTCCGACCGTGTGTACAGGGCATAAGACTTTTCAGAAAACAGCAGATATCTACTAGTTCCTTATTTTCAGTCTGAAGCCAGGCCAGGCCAAGCAACAGGTTATAAACAGACCGTCTTTTCCAAGAAGTTGCATCACAAGCAGACATGACGTCAACATCCAATGCTTGAAGAGGGAATTACCAAAATATTTAATAATAGCTATGATTAATTGTTAGGTTTGCTGAAATTATTGCTAAAACTGCTGAAGCTGCTAAAAAACTCAGACAATGTCACAATAAAGTGTTTTTTGCAAGTGCCTCATTTTTGTCTGACAGAAATGTATAAAACTGTGAAAGAGGAAATAAAGAGATCAGAAGTTTTTTTTTCTAAACTGAGTGTCAGAGCTGGATTACTTCATGGCATGCATGCTTTTTAATTTGATAAAGGGGTAGATATAATAATATCAGACTTTGTTCTGAATCCAAAACACTGGGCATAGCCACCTCCTGGCTGCCACTTTCCATGGCCTCCTCCTGGCTGAGACTTTCCTGTGTATGAAAATGGGACATAGTTTTAGTTTTTTGGTCATCAATCACACACAATTTTTAGCTCATGACTGTTGCAAATTGAATGTTAACAAATAGAAGACTATCATTCTGACCCCAGCATTTTTCATTCTTGTCCCAATCATTTTTGGCTACTACTGTCTATTGATATGTAAACCACTTTGTTAAATCAGAAATTAGTGATCAATAATAACATCTAGTTAACATCATTTATTTTTTGACAAGAAATATGTTAAACAATGCTATACCTGGCTCAAGCTGGGCTCCTCCACATCTTCCTGGTTGGAAGGCCAAGGTTGTACGTCAGATGCCTCAGCTGAGGTGGAAGGAAGAGTGGAAGGAAGTGTGGGTAGAAGGGTTGAGAGTGATTGCCTGGGTTCACTCTGGTCTGACAAAAACTGCAGTCTGTCATAGTACCACAGCCTGGGGACATAAATGTCATCTGCTGCTGCTCCTGATCTCATGCAACCCTGGACCTTATTGCGCTCCCTATTATATGTGCTCCTCAGGCCACCAATTTTGCACTTCAAATAGTTGATGTCTGCCGTGGGAATCACCGGCTTCACCAATTCCACCAATTGGATCCAGCGCTGCCTTCCTCTTTAGCTTGTTGTTATAAAATTGGTGTTTCACTTGCCACAGACAGGACAGCTCCCTGTACTTATCAATGAAGTTGGGGAGGAAGTCATGGTCATTAAATGTATCCATTTTATCTGCAAGACACAACACAAGACAAACCCTAATGTCTAAGCAGTCTAATGTCTCCTAATCTTGTCTGAATATAGGCCTCAATCTATAAGCAGTATAGGCCACTAACTACTGATGCCGCAAGTTAAAATTGTACCTTCGTTTGCATGATCAGCGCTTACGCTACTCCGTCCTCCGCTCACAGATCGTACGTACGATGCGCGCGTGTCATGCTTTATATACACTGTGCATGCGTGGAACTACGCCCCGACCTTCTTTCCAGTGTATTCCGCGCCCCTTCTCTTTCGGCGCAGTGGGAGAGCACATGGCAGAGACACAGCAGGTACGTGATAATAGCAGCAACAAGGAGGAAAGCCCGGAGCCAGAAACGTCCCGATCCAGGAGGAGATATAAGGCCTCAAATATGTCCTTTGTAGAGATGGTGGAGATGGTGGACATCTTGAAGAGGGCCGACTATGATGGGAAGTATGGACCTTACCCAAACCCAAATGTGAGAAAGGCCAAGATCATGACTAAAGTTGTGAGAAGTCTGCACAGGAATTTTGGGGTACGACGATCCAGGGAGCAATTGAGGAAACGCTGGTCGGACCTGAAATTTAGGGAGCATGATCAGTACAGAAGGATCAGGAAAGTGCTTCTAAAAAGTATTTGTCCTGTGTTCCTATTATTATTATTACACATCTGGACGCAGGAGCACTAGTGTGGGACACCAGAACACTCTTTTTAGGGTGTCCCACACAGGTGCTCCAGTGGAGACTAGGGGTCTCTCCATGTGTGAAACTTTACCAAAAAAGGTAAGAATTCCGGCTTAAAGAAAGGGAAAAAATCATGTCTTCAGCTTGGAACTCTGCCAAAACAGACAATTGTACGACACTTCCAAGCAATGTTTCATATTCCTATTTCTTGCCTCAAATATCTGTGTGCTAAGTAAATCTTTTTTGTATTCACATAGGGGAGAAAAGAAACGGGACATATGAGGACATCAGGAACCCCACACCTACTGAAGAAGGGGAAATCCCCACACACCATGAAGAAGATGCGGAGGGAGAGGTTCATGAAGTAGGTGAAATAGTGACCACAACCGGTTAGTGTCTGAGACCACAGCTTAAGGTAATAGATGTATGCCTGCATATTTATAATACATGGTGTGTTCTTTAATTTTTAGGTGATGTGGATGTTGTGGAAGAAGAAAATCATTTCACCAGTGCAAGTGCACAAGTCCTCATTGGGGAGATAATGGTGTGCAATCGTGATTTAGAGATGGACAAACAAAATATCACTGATGTACAAAAAAAATTAAAAACATCATTGATGTTTTAGGCAGAATCTAAAACCCCCAAAAATTGAACAGTTTGTCGTTGAGATTTTTTTTTAACTAGTTTTAAAGTAATTTGAAAGCCAAATTTTGAAGATGCACACAGTGTGTCAACATGTGCTATCTGCCATCATGGGATATCAATGTAAGCGTTTTGTGGGTTCAACCCCTTCCTCATAACTAAAGTAGATGAGAGGAAGAGTTTGCACCCTCGGAACACGTCCATTGATCTCCCATGATGGGAGCTAACACATGTTGACATTAGGCATAGGATCAGGAGGGAAATCCACATTTTGACTCGCAATTTGTATGCATCTTCAAAATTTGGCTTTTACAGGGGTGACATCACCCCATCTGATGAAGGCAAGATCAACACAGTTTTGACATACTAATGTCTTATATTGTCTTCAATTTATCAAAGTTCCTGAGTGTATGTTATGGTTGTAAACATGCCTGTTTAACCAAAAAAGGCTATATACTGTCACACCATTATACACCAAAGATGTTGGTTTGTTAAAAAACCCTTTTCTAATGCACATGTGAATGTGCACGGAGTAAAATGTTTTATACTCAACAATGTGTGGCTTCTTCTTTCAATGCTCAATACAAGTTTTTGGGGTAAGTTGTTGTAGTTACAGTGACAATGGGGGTATTTACTAAATGCAAATCCACTTTGCACTACAAGTGCACTTTCAGTGCAGTTTCAGTGCACTTTCAAGTGCACTTGCAGTGCACTTGTAGTGCAAAGTGGATTTTCCTTTAGTAAATAATCCCCACAGTGCTCTAAAATTTGCCCCAATCAGGCCATTTTAGGGACTCAAAGCAATTAATTAATGGAGCTGAAAAGGATGATTATTTTTATCATTAATGCATTACATACATTAACAGCAAAAACAATGTGTGTGTAGCAGACCAACAACATACTAGTTAGCTGAAGAAGATACTCATGTATCAAATAGAGTAAGGTTCATAAATATTGGGACATCGACACAATTCTAATCTTTTTGGATCTATACACCACCACAATGGATTTGAAATTAAATGAACAAGGTGTGCATTAACGGCAGCCTTTCAGCTTTAATTTGAGGGTATTTACATCCAAATCAGGTGAACGGTGTAGGAATTACAACAGTTTGTATATGTGCCTCCCACTTTTTAAGGGACCAAAAGTAATGGGACAGATTAACAATCATCCATCAAACTTTCACTTTTTAATACTTGGTTGCAAATCCTTTGCAGTCAATTACAGCCTGAAGTCTGGAACACATAAACATCACCAGACGCTGGGTTTCATTCCTGGTGATGCTCTACCAGGCCTCTACTGCAACTGCCTTCAGTTCCTGCTTGTTCTTGGGTCATTTTCCCTTCAGTTTTGTCTTCAGCAAGTGAAATGCATGCTCAATTGGATTCAGGTCAGGTGATTGACTTGGCCATTGCATAACATTCCACTTCTTTCCCCTAAAAAACTCTTTGGTTGCTTTCGCATTATGCTTCGGATCATTGTCCATCTGCACTGTGAAGCGCCGTCTAATGAGTTCTGAAGCATTTTGCTGAATAATGAGCAGATAATATTGCCCGAAACACTTCAGAATTCATCCTGCTGCTTTTGTCAGCAGTCACATCATAAATAAATACAAGAGAACCAGTTCCATTGGCAGCCATACATGCCCACGCCATGACACTACCATCACCATGCTTCACTGATGAGGTGGTATGCTTTGGATCATGAGCAGTTCCTTTCCTTCTCCATACTCTTCTCTTCCCATCACTCTGGTACAAGTTGATCTTGGTCTCATCTGTCCATAGGATGTTGTTCCAGAACTGTGAAGGCTTTTTTAGATGTTGTTTGGCAAACTCTAATCTGGCCTTTCTGTTTTTGAGGTTCACCAATGGTTTACATATTGTGGTGAACCCTCTGTATTCACTCTGGTGAAGTCTTCTCTTGATTTTTGACTTTGACACACATACGCCTACCTCCCACACAAATGCACACAAATTGGGTGTCAGGTCACCTGTATCCAGGTGACAGATGCACCCCGTTGGGGTCAGGAGTGCACCGCTATGATAGTGGACCCTAAGGCTGACTGCTGCAGATGGAACTTGGGGTGGTTCAGGAAGGCAGGTCCCCTGGAGCACCAACACGGATTCCACAGAGAGTTAGAGCATAGATTCCCCAGGGCGCAGAGTCTAAGAGACAGTTGGTGTTCACCAGAGCCTCTAGTGGTGAGGATGGACTGGGCTGCAACTGGCTCCAGGTCGCGGCCCCCAGGGTCTCCCAGCTCACGCTCACGGTAGGCTACAGGAGGATGGAGAGGAAACAGCAGCCCAGGACAGCAAGGAATAGTAAGGAGGTAGCCAAATGTCGGGGTGACTAGCAGACAAGGATAACAGAGAACACACCAAAAGTCGGGGTCACACGGCAGACAGGAAGCCAAACACACAATATTGCACGGCAAGGCAGGCTTGGAGAATACGGTGTTAAATAGTGGTTCCTGTTGAGGCTAGGGTGGAGCCACACAGAGGGAAGATTACTTAAGCATGCAGAGTACAGCCTCAAGGCTGATACACAGACCAGGTAAGAGACAGACAGGTCATGAATGTATTACTGCAAGGTCATGACAGTACCCCCCTCCTTACGAGGCCTCCCCCGCTTTGGACCAGGCTTGGAGGGGAACTTTAAATGGAACTTCCATTGGAGGTGCGAAGACTTCAGATGCAGAAATCCAAGATCTCTCCTCAGGACCAAAACCTTTCCAATCCACAAGATATTGAAGGACACCTTTATAGAAGCGAGAATACAAAATTTGACTAACCTCGTACTCCTGATCATCTTCAGAGACTGGAGCCAAGGTAGGGAGAGTTCGAGAGAATTTATTGAAAACTAAAGGTTTCAGAAGGGATACATGAAAGGAGTTTGAGATCCTGAGGCTTTTAGGGATCTGGAGTTTAAAGCAAACAGGATTCAGCTTAGAAATTATATTGTAAGGACCAATGAATCTCGGGGCAAACTTGAGAGAAGGAACCTGGAGTCTGATGTTCCTGGTAGAAAGCCAGACCTTGTCTTCTGGCTGTAGAGAAGGCGGCTTACGCCTGCGACGGTCAGCAAAACTTTTGAACTTGTTGGCAGCTTTCTGGAGGGAATCATGAACGTCAGCCCACAAGGAATTAAATGATTCCTGAACAGTAGCCAAAGCTGGGATGTCAGAAGAACAGGTCATAGGAAGAGGGAGCTGAGGATGTCTTCCATAAACAGTGACAAAGGGTGTCTTCTGAGAACTGACATTGACATGATTGTTGTGGGAGAACTCTGCCCACGGGAGTATTGAGACCCAATCATCGTGATGAGCCGAGACCAAGGTACGGAGAAAGACCTCCAACTCCTGATTAACCCTTTAAGTCTGGCCATTGGATTGGGGATGGTAAGAAGAGGTAAAATCCAAGGTAATTTTGAGGGATTTGCAAAAGGCTCTCCAAAAGCGAGAAGTAAACTGAACACCCCTCTCTGAAATTACATGGGAAGGGACACCATGAAGATGGAAAATCTCTCGTACGAAAATGGGAACCAAGGCAGGAGCAGAAGGGAGACCAGGAAGAGGAACAAAATGGGCCATCTTGGAGAATCGATCAATTACCACCCAAATAACCGTATTCTTCTCAGAAGGTGGAAGTTCGGTGATGAAGTCCATGGCTATGTGAGACCAGGGCTCCTTGGGAATGGGCAAGGGCATGAGAAGACCAGCAGGAGCCTGCGTGGAGGACTTAGACTGGGCACAGACATGACAAGCCTTAACATAGTCTTTGACATCTGAACGGAGAGTAGGCCACCAGTAGTGGCGACTGATGAGGAGGAAGGATTGAAGAAACCCAGCATGACCTGCCACCTTGGAGTCATGTCCCCAATGAAGGATCTTAGCTTTTAGCTCAGTGGGGATGAAGGTCCTGCCAGGAGGAATTTTTTACTTCAGGGTGGTTGAATGGGCAAGGATGCATGAAGTAGGGATAATTGGCTTAGGTTCAATGGTAGGCTCCTCATCCTGAATGTTAAAAGATCTAGAGAGTGCATCAGCCCGACTGTTGCAGGAACCAGGTTTGAATGTAATGGTGAAGTTAAAACGGGAATAGAAGAGACTGCACCTGGCTTGTCTGGGATTCAATCGTTTGGCATTCTGCAAGTACTGCAGATTTTTATGGTCAGTGAAAATTGTTATGGAATGTGGGGAACCCTCCAAGAGATGACGCCACTCCTCCAACGCCAATTTAATTGCAAGAAGTTCCCGATCACCAATAGCGTAATTTTTCTCCGCCTGAGAAAATTTTCTGGAGAAAAACGCACATGGTAGACGTTTTTTCCCAAAGGATTGAAGAAGCACAGCTCCCACCCCAGTTGAGGAAGAGTCCACTTCAATAAAAAATGGATCCCTCGGGTCAGGTCGCCTCAACAGAGGTCCAGAAATGAAGGCCTGTTTCAAATCATGAAAGGCAGAGACAGCTTCGGGGGACCACTTCTTGGCATTAGCACCCTTCTTGGTCAAGGCGATAATTGGCGCAGCAATAGAGGAGTAATTCCTAATGAACTTCCTGTAATAATTAGTGAACCCAAGAAAGCGCTGCGTGGCCTTGAGGCCGGCAGGAAGAGGCCAGTTGGTAATGGCCAAGACCTTCTCAGGATCCATACGAAGACCGAAGTTAGAGACGAAGCATCCCAGAAACAGGACTTCAGAACATTCAAAAGAACATTTCTCCAGCCTGGCGTACAGATTATTTTCTCGAAGGCACTGAAGTACAATCTGGACATGGTCTCTGTGAACCGACAGACTATCCGAAAAGATGAGAATGTCATCCAGGTAGATGACAACAAATTGGTAAAGCAGATCCCTGAAGATTTCGTTAATAAAGTTTTGGAACACCGCTGGGGCGTTACACAAACCAAAGGGCATGACCAAGTACTCGTAATGCCCATCTCTAGTGTTAAACGCAGTTTTCCATTCATCCCCTTCCCGTATTCGGATCAAATTGTATGCACCCCTGAGATCCAACTTGGTAAAAATGGAGGCACCTTTCAACCTGTCAAATAGTTCCGGTATTAGGGGTAGAGGGTATCGATTTTTGATCGTTACTGCATTTAGGCCTCAGTAGTCAATGCAGGGTCTTGGGGTACCATCCTTTTTGGCAACAAAAAAGAACCCTGCTCCTGCAGGCAATGAGGATTTCCGGATGAATCCTTTTTCTAGATTTTCTGCAACATACTCAGACATGGCTGGGTCTCTGGGATGGACAGAGGGTGGGTACGACCCCTGGGTAGAGCTGCTCCGGGAACAAGGTCAATGGCACAGCCAAAGGACCTGTGAGGAGGAAGCACCTCAGCTGACTTTTTACAGAACACATCCCGGAAATCGCTATATGCAGCGGGAAGGGCAGAGGATACTGAGGTGGTAGCCACGGGAAGTCTCCCCTTAGGGGCAACCTTGAGTAGGCAGGAAGAGAAACAGGAGGGACCCCAAGCCAGGATCTGCCCAGACCAGTCCAGTCAATGTGTGGAGAGTGAAGCTGCAACCAAGGAAGCCCCAATACGATAGGGGTTGAGATCTTAGGAAGGATAAGAAAGGATATCCACTCCTGGTGGAGTATCCCTACCGACATCTTAACAGGAGGGAATAGTGCAAATAAAGTGTGGCGCTAAAAAAACTTGTTCTTTATTGGGCAAGACCCACCAAAATGGCAATCTGGGGGTCAAATTTTGCACAGCAAAGTGTTTAGTGAAACAGGACTTTTACTGATCCTGTGTATGATCGTAAGTTATACTGACAGAATATGTGTATCTGTGAAATGATCACCGGTGTGATCACATATATATGGGGTGTTAATTTATACACAAAAGAAAAACTCAATAAACGTGAAAAAGGTCTATAAACCACAAAGACTATGCCTTTGTGGGGTGATCATCTGTATGATCACATCTATGGGATGTCTATTTATGCACAAAAAGAAACCCAATGAAACAAAAAATAAAAATCAAATGTGTAAAACACAACAGATGTGAACAAACATATAATGCGTTCATAGACAAATCTGCGTGTCTATTCCTCTATCAAAAGCATATATCTCATTACCCTCGATAGAAAACATAATAGTGCATAAATCCTAAGTCAATAAGTGTGACTTTGTAAAAAAGGGTGAAACAACATTCATACCAACAGTGTTGCTGCCCCAACCTAAAATAAATCAATTGTGCCAAAATAAAGTAAAAGTCCATAGAAAGTTCTCAAGACATGTATCTAAAGACTAGGGATGAGCCGAACACCCGCCTGTTCGGTTCGCACCAGAACATGCGAACAGCAAAAAAAGTTCGCTCGAACACGCGAACACCGTTAAAGTCTATGGGACACGAACATGAATAATCAAAAGTGCTAATTTTAAAGGCTTATATGCAAGTTATTGTCATAAAAAGTGTTTGGGGACCCGGGTCCTGCCCCAGGGGACATGGATCAATGCAAAAAAAAGTTTTAAAAACGTCCATTTTTTCAGGAGCAGTGATTTTAATAATGCTTAAAGTCAAACAATAAAAGTGTAATATCCCTTTAAATTTCGTACCTGGGGGGTGTCTATAGTATGCCTGTAAAGGGGCGCATGTTTCCCGTGTTTAGAACAGTCTGACAGCAAAATGACATTTCGAAGGAAAAATTCCATTTAAAACTACCCGCGGCTATTGCATTGCCGACAATACACATAGAAGTTCATTGATAAAAATGGCATGGGAATTCAACACAGGGAAACCCCGAACCAAAATTTAAAAAAAAAATGACGTGGGAGTCCCCCTAAATTCCATACCAGGCCCTTCAGGTCTGGTATGGATATTAAGGGGAACCCCGGCCAAAATTTAAAAAAAAAATGACGTGGGGTTCCCCCTAAATTCCATACCAGACCCTTCAGGTCTGGTATGGATTTTAAGGGGAACCCCGCGCCAAAAAAAAAACGGCGTGGGGTCCCCCCAAAAATCCATACCAGACCCTTATCCGAGCACGCAACCTGGCAGGCCACAGGAAAAGAGGGGGGGACGAGAGTGCGGCCCCCCCTCCTGAACCGTACCAGGCCACATGCCCTCAACATTGGGAGGGTGCTTTGGGGTAGCCCCCCAAAACACCTTGTCCCCATGTTGATGAGGACAAGGTCCTCATCCCCACAACCCTGGCAGGTGGTTGTGGGGGTCTGCGGGTGGGGGCTTATCGGAATCTGGAAGCCCCCTTTAACAAGGGAACCCCCAGATCCCGGCCCCCCTGTGTGAAATGGTAAGGGGGTACTTACCCCTACCATTTCATTAAAAAACTGTCAAAAATGTTAAAAATGACAAGAGACAGTTTTTGACAATTCCTTTATTTAAATGCTTTTTCTTTCTTCTATCTTCCTTCATCTTCTTCTGGTTCTTCTGGCTCTTCTGGTTCTTCCTCCGGCGTTCTCGTCCAGCATCTCCTCCGCGGCATCTTCTATCTTCTTCTCCTCGGGCCGCTCCACACCCATGGCATGGGGGGAGGCTCCCGCTCTTCTCTTCATCTTCTTCTTCATCCTCTTCTCTTCTTCCTTCTTCTCTTCTTCATTTTCTTCTCCGGGCCGCTCTGCACCCATGCTGCAATGGAGGGAGGCTCCCGCTGTGTGACGGAGTCTCCTCGTCTGACGGTTCTTAAATAACGGGGGGCGGGGCCACCTGGTGACCCCGCCCCCCTCTGACGCACGATGACTTGACGGGACTTCCCTGTGACATCACGGGGAATGCCACAGTGAAGTCCCGTCATGTTCCGTGTGTCAGAGGGGGCAGAGTCACCGGGTGGCCCCGCCCCCGTTATTTAAGAACCGTCAGACGAGGAGACGCTGTCACACAGCGGGAGCCTCCCTCCATGCCAGCATGGATGCGGAGCGGCCGGAGAAGAAAATGAAGAAGAGAAGAAGAGAAGGAAGAAGAGAAGAGGATGAAGAAGAAGATGAAGAGAAGAGCGGGAGCCTCCCCCCATGCCATGGGTGCGGAGCGGCCCGAGGAGAAGAAGATAGAAGACGCCGTGGAGGAGATGCTGGACGAGAACGCCGGAGGAAGAACCAGAAGAGCCAGAAGAACCAGAAGAAGATGAAGGAAGATAGAAGAAAGAAGAAGCATTTAAATAAAGGAATTGTCAAAAACTGTCTCTTGTCATTTTTAACATTTTTGACAGTTTTTTTAGTGAAATGGTAGGGGTAAGTACCCCCTTACCATTTTACACAGGGGGGGGCGGGATCTGGGGGTTCCCTTGTAAAAGGGGGCTTCCAGATTCCGATAAGCCCCCCGCCCGCAGACCCCCACAACCACCGGCCAGGGTTGTGGGGATGAGGCCCTTGTCCTCATCAACATGGGGACAAGGTGTTTTGGGGGCTACCCCAAAGCACCCTCCCAATGTTGAGGGCATGTGGCCTGGTACGGTTCAGGAGGGGGGGCCGCACTCTCGTCCCCCCTCTTTTCCTGCGGCCTGCCAGGTTGCGTGCTCGGATAAGGGTCTGTTATGGATTTTTGGGGGGACCCCACACCGTTTTTTTTTTTTTTTTTTGGCGCGGGGTTCCTCTTAAAATCCATACCAGACCTGAAGGGTCTGGTATGGAATTTAGGGGGACTCCCACGTCATTTTTTTAAAAAATTTTGGTTCGGGGTTTCCCTGTGTTGAATTCCCATGCCGTTTTTATCAATGAACTTCTATGTGTATTGTCGGCAATGCAATAGCCACGGGTAGTTTTAAATGGAATTTTTCCTTCGAAATGTCATTTTGCTGTCAGACTGTTCTAAACACGGGAAACATGCGCCCCTTTACAGGCATACTATAGACACCCCCCAGGTATGAAATTTAAAGGGATATTACACTTTTATTGTTTGACTTTAAGCATTATTAAAATCACTGCTCCTGAAAAAACGGCCGTTTTTAAAACTTTTTTTTTGCATTGATCCATGTCCTCTGGGGCAGGACCCAGGTCCCCAAACACTTTTTATGACAATAACTTGCATATAAGCCTTTAAAATTAGCACTTTTGATTTCTCCCATAGACTTTTAAAGGGTGTTCTGCAGCATTCAAATTTGCCGCGAACACCCCAAATTGTTCGCTGTTCGGCGAACTTGCAAACAGCCAATGTTCGAGTCGAACATGAGTTTGACTCGAACTCTAAGCTCATCCCTACTGAAGACTTAGCCAATAAGGCTTCCACTGAAATTTGTTGTATGGGACCCCTAAATCCAAGAGTGGTTCCTGTGTAGTCTGATGATTAGACTTGTAAAGTAGATAGGTAAAATACCCTTACCGGAGATGGTGGACTCACCAGCCAGCAGCTTAGGAGTCAAACGGGCTTACGGTGGAGCAGAGACAGGTGGATGTAGTACTGTATCCTCCGCAGGTGGAAACAGCAACAGATGGAGTTCCTCAAAGACCGGCCTCCTACGATCCCACTAGTCACCGGGCTTCGCGGTAAAAAATATTACGACTATTCAATACTCGGTCCTTCATGAGGTGGGTGCAGATCCTCAAATGGAAGAATTAAAGAAAAAAACCTCCACATAGTGTGAATCTGCTTTCAAAAACTTTAATAAAAAGTTCTACAATAAAAAGCACTCTGGCTCATAGACAACAATAGAGACCAGGTACAAAGTAGGTAAAAATAAGCGCTTAATTCTATCGTGGCAAGACAGGCATATCAAACCCGGCGCGTTTCGTCTGCGAGGACTTCAACTGGGGCATATATACAGATGGAACTCGGGGTGGTTCAGGAAGGCAGGTCCCCTGCAGCACCAACATGGATCCCACAGTGAGTTAGAGCATAGATTCCCCAGGGCGCGGAGTCTAAGAGCCAGTTGGTGTTCACCAGAGCCTCTAGTGGTGAGGATGGACTGGGCTGCAACTGGCTCCAGGTCGCGGCCCCCAGGGTCTCCCAGCATGGTAGGCTACAGGAGGATGGAGAGGAAACAGCAGCCCAGGACAGCAAGGAATAGTAAGGAGGTAGCCAAATGTCGGGGCGACTAGCAGACAAGGATAACAGAGAACACGCCAAAAGTCGGGGTCACAGGCAAACAGGGATAGTCGAGAACGCGCCAAAGGTCAGGGTCACAAGCAGACAGGAATAGTTGGGAACACGCCAAGATCGGTAACAGAGACAGAGACAAAAACTTAGAGCACACTGCAGACAGGAAGCCAAACACACAATATTGCACGGCAAGGCAGGCTTGGAGAATACGTCCAGACGAAGCTACGCCCACTGAAGTAAGCGAAACACGTTGACGTCACAGCAGTCATGTGACGTCGACTCACGCGGTATCCCCCGTGCACGGGAAGCATCAGGAAAGTCACTGGATCAGCGCAGCCACGCATCACATCTACACGCCTAGTGTGCTCCAAACCTACGAGCGGTAGTGGTTACGAGGATGGAGGCTGGGATTGAATGAAGTCACTTTAATAATCAGAGATAAAGTACACAGACGGAGTGCACAACCAGAGAAGTGACGGATGCCCAGGGTAACTTATGGAGCGGTAAGACGCCTATATACAACACAGTATATGTACTTGTCCACTGAACTGGGAGATGACTATGCAGGGGATGAAACAAGCGCCGGGCAAACTTGTGCATCAGTAAGTCTGCCTGAGTGGAAACCACCAATGATCAATTTACAAACAGGTGATCCTGCCACTTCTGGAACCGAGTCCCCTTTTCACCCCCCCCCCTCCCTCCCAGTCGGCTTTATGCACCACTCTGAACTGTATAACAGTCCACACATTGATGTGCCATATACTGGATGCCACTCCGTATGGTCAATATACAAGTGACTTTTCATGATCAGTGTACCCCAGTCAGTGATTTATCCCACATGTGTATGCATTTTAGGAATTTCTATCATTGTAGTTAGGTAAATCGCACATTGGGAAGCATAGACGCATGTGAACATATACCGGATGCCACTCCGTATGGTCAATATACAAGTGACTTTTCATGATCAGTGTACCCCAGTCAGTGATTTATCCCACATGTGTATGCATTTTAGGAATTTCTATCATTGTAGTTAGGTAAATCGCACATTGGGAAGCATAGGCACATGTGAACATCAGACAGGCCATTCACTTTCCCCCGGGGATTACCCGCAGGAAATCAGCATAGCATGGTGAATTTTTGAGCAATGCCTAAACCACCTTTTTCAAGGATTTTCCTAATTGATAAATTTTTCATTAATTACTGCTGTCCTTTTTTCCTTTGCGGGTAATAGCTTATGAGTTGACGTCCGGACTTGTGTTGTGTGTGTGTGTGGAAGTGGGGTGTCCTTCTCTTGTCAAATCCACACAAGGGCAGTATAATTGTTTTGCGTGTTGTTGTGGTTGTCTGTGTTTGTATGTAATTTTAGATTTTCCAGGAAACTCATCCTAAAGTATGAGACCAGTGAACAATACTGTATAGAGCTGTATTGCATTTCTTCACACATGATGATTTATCATTATTAAATAATACATTTTGTATTTTTTGAACCAAGTGGTCCTAAATTTCTGTTGCATAGGTAGCCACTTTTTTGAGTCTTGGTAGTGATACTTGGACTCTTGGTATATATATGCTAGTTGTCTTTGGCTACAGCAGCAGCACCAGAATAGGTGTACTTTATTGGTAAATTTGTGAGACAACCAATACTAGTGCTTGGCTTTGCGGGAGAGGCTTTCCTTTTTCTTTTTCTTTGCTTTTTATTTCTTTTTTAGTTCTTGGAGAATACGGTGTTAAATAGTGGTTCCTGTTGAGGCTAGGGTGGAGCCACACAGAGGGAAGATTACTTAAGCATGCAGGTGTGAGAGTACAAGCCTCAAGACTGATACACAGACCAGGTAAGAGACAGACAGGTCATGAATGTATTACTGCAAGGTCATGACATCTTCTCTTGATTGTTGACTTTGACACACATACACCTACCTCCTGGAGAGTGTTCTTGATCTGGCCAACTGTTGTGAAGGGTGTTTTCTTCACCAGGGAAAGAATTCTTCGATCATCCACCACAGTTGTTTTCCGTGGTCTTCCAGGTCTTTTGGTGTTGCTGAGCTCACCGGTGCATTCTTTCTTTTAAAGGATGTTTTTGCTATCTCTCTGATGGGTTAGTTTTGTTTTTGCAGCCTAATGATGGCTTGCTTCACTGATAGTGACAGCTCTTTGGATCTCATATTGAGAGTTGACAGCATCAGATTCCAAATGCAAATAGCACACTTGAAATGAACGCTGAAGAGGGGAGGCGGGACCGGATGTGGATGGAGGAGTGAGTCAGTGAGGAGCGGCGTGAGTGCTCTCCTCACCCCACCTATAGCTGGGTAAAGCCCAAGAATATATGGCCGAAGGTATCCACTGGTAGCTATGTGGATTCGCTACCCGTTACCGGTAGCCCACTACATGCTACCTGCTGTTGCCTGAGACCAGCTGCTGCGACTTGCAGATCAGTGATATGAATGTCTGTATGCCGTGTGTCCCTACCTGAAGTGGTGCCTTCTCCCCTAAGAAGCTGAGGTGCTCTCCCCTTCAATATCGTCGGGCCCCCCTGCCGCTTGTCAGGTCTCGCTGGAGCTGGAGCTGTGTGAGACCCGGAAGTAAAGCCGCGATACACGGGAACAGTCGAGACACTCACAGTAAGAGCTGACGTCAAGGTGTCAGCAGGGAAGGACCGCTGAGACCGTCGTGAGCGGCATTGGGAGGAAGACTAAGCTGAATGTCGAGCGGGGCATCGGATGGGTTGAGAAGACTCTGACCCTGTGTACCTCGAGGAGGGATCCGTTCAGCTGGAGGGCGAATCTCTGGAGGGGTGAGTGGAAATTCAAAATGTGAGGTGGGGCTGAAGGAAGTGCTGCTATCTTTCATAATACCACCCCTTATGAGTCAGTTCTTGGGAAGAAGCCTAAATAAATAAACTATAGAACTTGTGGGTCTTGCTGGTGATAGGAAAAGGGGTTGTGGCATATTGTATTACATCAGCTCATCAGCTCATACTGTGGTATACTATACTGAGAAGTTTAAACTCAGGGCTATACCAATCGAAACGTTGAAAAGCTTGAAACATTCCTAAAAGTACCCCCTCTATATTAGACACTCCCCTATATTGACTATACTGACTCCTGGCCCCCTCATATACTGTTGCAGCACGATAGATACTACAAATTAGTTCTGGCCGGAGGGGTTAAAAATGTCGACAAGAAGGAAGGGAGATGAGCAGGCAAATATGGAAGCTATGGGGTCTCAATCTCTGCGATCAGCCAAAGAGAAAGAAAAAGACAAAGACAAAGGTGGTGTGTCATTGGTAGCAGGGGCAACGGCAGCTGCGGTGGCGGCAACTGCAAAATTGGAGAGACTGGTTAACATAACAGATCATACACCAATGAAAGGGGGGCAGCAGGTACAAAGCAAAACAGCGTCAGACAGGAAGAGCCTGGGCCAGATGAACACGCTCCCAAATAGTACCACGACAAGGAACCCCTCAAACAAAGGGGCGAGCATGGTGGGGAAAACAACAGAAACAAGTAACACCCAGATACATGTAACGGAAGGCGAACCAACCCTTAAAGAAATCCTCACTGCAGTTAACGCATGCAAACAATCTCTGAGCAATATGGCGGATCAAATGAAAGATATGAGGGAAGAACTAGCTCATGTAAGCCAAGATCTCAAGAAAATGGCAGAAAGAGTGACAGAAACAGAAGGGAGAATAAGCCTGCTGGAAGCTGACTTAAACCCAATGAAGCAAGAGTTAAAAGCACAGAAAGATCAGATAAGAAGGCTTATGGAAAAATTGGACAAAATGGAAAATAGACTCAGGAGAGACAATGTGAGGATAGTTGGGCTCCCAGAGAAGAGCGAGGGATCAGACCCGGCAGGTTTCGTGGAAAAATGGCTAATTGAGACTTTTGGGGTAGAAACATTCTCACAGCAGTTCTCCATTGAAAGGGCACACAGAGTTCCATTTAGACCCCCTGTTCAGGGTAGCCCCCCAAGAGCGTTGTTATTGAAGTTCTTAAACTACGAGGATAAGGTGACCCTTCTTCGAAGGGCTAGGGAAAGGGGGAACCTGTATTATAATGGAGCCAAGATATCAATGTACCCTGATTTTTCACCCGAATTGCAGAAGCGCAGGATGGAATTTCTGGGTATCAAGCGTAGCCTCCAAATGTATGACATTACGTATGCTCTCCTTTACCCCGCCAGGCTTCGGGTAAATGCGTTGGGGGGAAGTCAGATCTTTGAATCCCCAGAGAGAGCGAGAGCATGGTTGGAAGAAAAGAAAGATCAGCTTTTGCCGAAATAAACGGGGGCTGTAAACGAGGAAGGGAAGAATATAAAAAGATATAACTTATATGTGTGGGGTGGGGGGACTCACAGGGTTGTTATAAAAACAAGATAGGTTTTTGTACGGGTGAGGGATGGAGGAGAGGGAAGGGGGGTGGGGGGAGGGGGGGAGGACGGAGGGTAAGAAGGGTAGGGGTAGAGGAGTGGGTGATGGTCATTAAAAAAGCCTACAAGGGGGACCTAGAATGGTGTGGGGGGGGGAGGGAAGGGATGGGGGAGGTGGGAAGAGGAGGGTAATGATTATAATATGAAGATACAAAAAGTGCACGCTTGCACTTTAAAAAAGAAAAAGAAAAGGAATTACATTTCTCCACAAGGTTGCACTGAATAACACTCGCAAATTATAAATAGTTATGGTAAATATGTATGTCACGTGTATTTTGCATAGGTCTTTAAGACTTGAAGTCACTAAAATAAAAAGGTTGTGGGATGGGGAAAAGCCCCTCTTTTCAGCAGAGATAAGCACTCTAGTTAGTGGGGAACGTAAGGTGTTAGGGAGAGGACCTGGTGGAGGGGGTGGTAGTTTTCCTCTTTCTTTCCCCCCCTTTTTTTTTTTTTTTTTTTTCTTTCTCCATTCTGTCTGTTGATGTTCTGCTCGCTTCTATTACTGCCTTTTCCCCTTAACTTAAGATCTCCTGTTCATAAACACAAGTAATATATCATGGTCCTGAATATTGGATCATGGAATGTTAGAGGGTTGGGTTCCCCTGTTAAACGAGCAGCAGTATATGATGGCTTAGATACACTTAAAGTCGAAATTGCCTGTCTGCAAGAGACACACTTGACAAAAGATTCTAAAAATAATTTATGGAAGAAGAGATACCAACACCAGTTCCACTCTACATATACCTCTTACTCTAGAGGAGTATCAACTTTGATTGGCAGTGGGGTAGCGTTCACTTGCAGACAGTGCAGGATAGACGATGAGGGGCGATATGTGCTCCTGCACTGCGTAATGGAGAATCTGGAATGTGTATTGGCTAATTTATATATTCCGCCCCCGTTTAAACTGGATACTATGTATAATCTTATGGAATTTATAATTGACAAGGCTGAATTACCAGTTATAGTTGTCGCGGACTTGAACATGGTTTTGGACAATAAAATAGATAGATTCCCTGGGGGGAAACAGAGTCAACGAAAGCAGGAAAACCGGTTGAAACAATTCCTTCAAGAAGCAGGGCTGCTTGACATGTGGAGAATATGGAACCCGAGGGTTCAGCAGTTTTCATGCTACTCGGGCTCCTGTGCTTCGCTGTCAAGGATAGACTTAGTTTTAGGTAATGGCTTAGCATCACAAGCAATAAATAACATAAACTATCACCCTAGAGGGGTATCGGACCACTCTCCGCTCACAATCTCGATAAACCCGGGTCATAAGAAAACCTATAGAACATGGAAGTTGAATCCAGCTTGGTTGGAAGTAATAGAAAACCAGGAAGGGGTAATAGCAGAATTGAAAGAATTCATAAAGTTTAACTCGGGCACCACATCGAGGGGGGTGCTGTGGGACGCATTGAAGGCATACTTAAGGGGCTTACTTATACAGAAGGTGTCAAAAATTAAAAAAACGTCCTGGGACTGGGAGGAGCGGTTTAAGAGGGAATTAATTGCTGCTGAAAGAGAGTATACAAATGAACCTTCCCCTGAAAAACAGAGAGTGTGGGAAAATAAACAACAAAGGTATAAAGATTTAGGAAAGTAGAAAATAAAAGGGCATTCCAGAAGCAAGTCATGTATGGGGAAGGGGAAAAGGTAGGAAAGATACTGGCCCATATAGTTAGGTCCGGCTCCCCCCCCATCCGTGGTCCCGGTCATTAAGACCTCGGCAGGTGAGACAACATCTCAATTGGAAATGATCACTGAGACGTTTAAAGAATACTATAAGAGGTTATATAAATCTAGTGGGACCAGGGATGAGGGGGAAATGGACAATTTTTTTCAAAATATCGACATACCAACATTGGAGGAGATGGATGTTGAGGAATTGGAAAGACCAATTACTATAGAAGAGATCAAAATAGCAGTATCAGAAATGGCCAATCATAAATCACCAGGTCCCGATGGCCTCCCAGTTGAGATATACAAACAATATGGGGAGGTACTATTTCAGGAACTTTTGGACGTTTTCAACTGGGCAAAAGAGCAAGGGAGGTTACCCACTTCAATGACAGAAGCCACAATAATAGTATTGCATAAAGAGGGGAAAGATCCCCTGGACCCTGGGTCATATAGACCTATTTCATTGCTCTGTGCAGATGTAAAGATCTTAGCAAAAATTTTAGCTACTAGAGTAAAGAAAGTGATTCATAAAATAGTCCACCCAGACCAGACGGGATTTATACCCCATCGAACAACCAGTATGAACATCAGAAGAGTTTTTTTGAACTTGCAGATCCCCACGGAAAACAGAGGCTCGAGAGCAATGCTTCTGTTGGATGTGGTAAAAGCATTCGACAGCGTAGAATGGGAATATGTCTGGAGAGTATTAAAGGAGTACGGTTTTGGTCCTTCATTTATCAACTGGGTTAAAGTACTGTATAATGATCCAAATGCAAAAGTAAAAGTCAATAATGATTATTCGACTGGGTTTAAATTAGAGAGTGGAACGAGGCAGGGATGCCCTTTGTCTCCCATGATTTTTGCCCTAGCCATGGAGCCATTAGCTACAACAGTAAGGCAAGATAGGAAAATAGTGGGGTTCCAGAGGGAGGATGGCGAGGAGCGGATCGCATTGTATGCGGACGACGTCCTCATATTCATGGGAGACACAGAGGGATCTCTGAATCAAGTAATGGATATATTCTCAAGGTTTGAGAAAATCTCGGGATTGTCCATAAATTGGGAAAAATCAGTGTTATTGCCATTAGACCCAGATAGTATAGATACCCCCTCAAATAATAACAGGTTAGAAATAACAACGCTAACAAAATATCTGGGTATTAAGATAACCAAGGACCCAGAGAGTTACTTAGATAATAACTTAGCCCCACTGTTAAAGAAATTCAAAGATAAGATCGAAATATGGAAGGGCCTCCCGTTATCAACAGCAGGGAGGTGTAATTTAATTAAAATGCTATGGCTCCCCCAATTGCTGTACATAATGCAGAATTCGCCAATATGGATAAGCAGGAAATGGTTTGATAAAATAGAAACAATATTTAGAGACCTTATATGGAAAGGGGGATCTCCTAGGATAAGATTGCAGACCCTACAACTATCATCGCAGGAAGGGGGGATGGCAGTACCGCACCCACGTAGTTATTTTTTGGCAGCCCAGCTGCAGTACTTGGGGAAAAATAGCAATGAGAGATTGACGATCATGGGAGCCCCCCATAAGACCGTGATAGAGACTTTGGAAGCAGACTCCTTTATATATAAAACCCCTACGGTCCAATTCATTAAAAAAAGTTTGGAGAACCGTCAAAGCGCTGTTGGGAATAAATGGTTGGATCAAGTACACTCCCTTGTGGAACAATAAGAATCTACAAGAACTACAAGAAATAGGAACGATTAAAATATGGGAAAAAAGAGGAATAGAGAAATTAGTCCAGCTATATAACCAGTCTTTACTAAAACCCTTTTCTGCATTAAAAGAAGAATTTGATATACCAGATAGATCATTATATAACTACATACAAGTTAAACATGCCCTTAAGTCACAGTTTGGGGACCAGGGTCCCTCCTGGAATGAGTCCGCCGTGCTTCAGAAACTGGGTGACCAAGAGGGCCACTGTGGGTCTATAGCTGAAATATACCCACATATCTGTAAAAACAGCATAGAGGCCCCGGAAAAACTTAAAAGTAAAGGTAAATGGGAGAGAGAGTTGGGCGTGCTTTCAGACGGGCAGTGGAGGGAGATACTAGCGGGGGGTCATCGGGTGTCGATTTCCCCTGCCCAAAAGATTTCACATCTAATGGTACTCCATAGGACGTATTACACCCCTAAAAGGTTATTCGAGTTCGGGAGGAGAATAGATGCCAACTGCCCTAGATGTCAGGATGAAGGGGACTTGTTGCATATGCTATGGAAATGCCCGAAATTATTCCGGTATTGGTCAGAGATTGTAGAAACTCTCAATAAAGTTTTCTCCCTAGAACTTAAAAGATGAGTGGATTAAAACAGTGACTGAAACAATGTGGAAGGAAAAGGCAGTATTATATAAAGAGGAGGAACGTAAAAGCATTTAAAAAACTTTGGAGACCTTGGTTGGAGGAAGTGGAATACCCGCTATAGTGGAACATAGGGATAATGCCCTTACGAATAGGAATGTTAATATGTGTTGTAATGATGTGAATGGGGGAGGGTGGGCAGGGAAGGGAGAGGGGGGGGGCCGCGGGGAGGGGACGGAGTAAGGGAAGGGAATAAGGTTATATAAAATAATAGAGCACTTTTGTTACGGGGTTCTTATGTACATCTAAGAGTGGTGGTTTGTTTGACTAGTAATATGTCACTGTAAGAATATTGTGCACTGAGATGTATTTTGTATGAATATAAATAAAGATGATTAAATTTAAAAAAGAAATGAACGCTGAACATTTTATCTGCTCCTTGTAAATGGGATAATGAGGGAATAACACACACCTGGCCATAAAACAGCTGAGCAGCCAATTGTCCCATTACTTTTGGTCCCTTGAAACGTGGGAGGCACATATACAAACTGCTGTACTTCCTACACCGTTCACCTGATTTGGATGTAAATATCCTCAAATCAAAGCTGAAAGTCTGCAGTTAAAGCACATCTTGTTAGTTTCATTTCAAATCCATTGTGGTGGTGTATAGAGCCAAAAAGATTAGAATTGTGTCGATGTCCCAATATTTATGGACCTGACTGCATGTTCACATAGGCCAGACAGTTAAAAAAAAGGCACACACCCAGTACCCATTTACTTTCATTTTGAGTTTAAGCAATACAAAGCTGCCCAAAATACCAGTATGTCTAGAAATACCACAAATGTTCTATTATTGTGAAAATACATTTTATGCTAAATATAACTTAAGGCCTTTGGGAATATACCCTTGTTTAGTAAGGGAAAGAGGTATACAATGTGACATTATGATAGGAAATATGACAAACTCAGATTACACTTTGTTTAGAAATGGTAAATTTTCATGGATTCAACAGATATTTTTTTTTTCTCCTCATAGGAATCATCGTTATAGGATTGCTTGTTTGTTTTTTGTTTTTTCCAGGTGTGCTAAATGTCAAATACAAAGATTACTACAATGACAGTTAGAACTGAGGGAGATGACCCCAAGGAAGAGATCCGAGTGTTATCAGATAGTCAGATTAGCAGATTCAGATGTGAAGTAGTATTGTGGACCCTCTGGTATCATACTAGGTAGGGAAGATATGGTAGTGACCCCTCCATAGGGGTCAAGAGGAGGGAAATTAGTAAAATTATATATATATATATATATATATATATATATATATATATATATATATATATATATATACACAAGAATTGGTAATGCACCTTTGTTTACTTTCCCTAGTTGTTTTTTTTTCCTTGTTTCAATTCCTGGGAAATTAAAACTACTGGATATGTGACGACACAGACTACTGATAAGAAACCAGAAAGCTGCTCAAAATAGGCTTTTGTACCAAAACCAGTCTGAACTGACCAGATACTGCTGAAATCTCTTTTTTTTGCCAGTCACATGATGTAACCACCCATTTAACTGTCCCCTTGCTTTTAAGAAGACATGAATGCTGATTGGACTAAACTATACAATCACACCTATAACACGCCTAGTGCTTATGCATATTCATAAAGTATATATTGTTAAACTTGATGTTTTTAAGTCAGAGACACTTCCTTCTTCATTAAGCCTGGTAAAGCTGAATATTGGTGTGTGTTGTGTCATTCCACTACAGTGAATGAATAAAGCACCTAATTATATTATTTTACAAAGACCTGCATCTACTATCTCATCTGAATGTCTTGATTGTAGACTCCCTAACCTGATTTAACAGTACAAACCCTTCAACTGAATGGGGATGCTCTGCAACAGCCCCACAAGTGTGTGCAATGCACACTGTTGTGATACACTAGTGTGGGGGATCAAGAGGTTGAAGCAGGTAGTGAGGAGGTGATACAACACCTCCTCACTGCCTGTCTAATGCCCCGTACACCCGGTCGGACATTGATTGGACATTCCGACAACAAAATCCATGGATTTTTTCCGACAGTCGCACAAAGTTCTCGGAATTTCCGAATGCCAAGAACGTGGTCACGTACACCACGTATGGCGTAGACTATAAAAGGGCAGTTCAGTACTAAGCGCGGCACCCTTTGGGCTCCTTTTGCTAATCTCGTGTTAGTAAAAGTTTGGTGAGAGACGATTCACGCTTTTTCAGACTCGTGGTTTTCAGATCGTATTTCTGCTGTTCAGTTTGTGCTTGTGGGTTTGTATCTGTTCTTTAGTGCGTGTAGCAAGTTACCATTGACTTGTCATTGTGTTCTTGTTCGTTCGTTACTGATTTTCAGGTCGCTCTTCACAGGCCTTGCTGTTCTTCAGTGCGTTCTGTTACTCCGTTCTGAGCAGCTGACCGTTTTCTAGCCATGTTGCGTATACGTACTCATCGTAGAGTTCGTGCTGTGTGGGGGCTTGGTGTTGGGGTCCTTACTTTGACACAAGCCCAGTCCATGAACAGGGCGAGGAGGAGTTCATGGACCAAGAATTGGTTGCTTCAGCGTGACCAGTTCTGTCACATGCCTTTGCTCTGTGAGATCAGTGAGAATAATCCTGACATTTTCAGGAACTTTCTCCGGATGACGGACCCCGTATTTCACAGTTTGTTGGCTTTGCTGACCCCCTATATCAGCAGGCAGGATACCTGCATGAGGCAAGCCATCACTCCGGAGCAGAGGCTAGTCGCCACCCTGCGGTACTTGGCGACGAGGAGAAGCCTACAGGACTTTAAGTTCCTGACAGGCATCTCCCTCCAGCCTCTGGGGATTATTATCCTAGAGACCTGTTCTGCCATCATCCAGGTCCTGCAGAAGGAGTATATTAAAGTGGATGTAAACCCGAAATTTTTTTTTTTATATCATACTGTAGAGTATAAGATTTTCTATCATTTGAGTCCAGTCTTACCACACAGAGTTAATCCATCTCTGAGCAATCCTCTTTTATTGTTCAGTGAGAAAAATCTTGACAAACTGAGAAAAACTTTGTCCAATACTCCCCCTTGCTGTGAGTGACAGCCTAAGACACAGGCATTATTTTTTAATTCCCTCCCCCACTCCTTTCTTCAGCAGCTCTGCAAGGATTGGCTGTTCCACACCTCAGCATGATTTGGCATGCTGAAGTCATGTGGTTACTTTCCTGTCTTTTCACTGAATGTTATCTCTAACATCATAGCAGAAGTTCAGCAGAAGTTCAGTGTTAGAAATAAACAGGAGAAAATTCATATTGACAAGGAGCGTAGAGGTGGGCGGGGAGTCTACTGACATCACGACTCCACCCACCGAGCTCCAGACAACAGATCCACCCACAGAATATGCAGTTTTTCGGGTCTAATAACAGACAGAGGGGAGACATTTGACAGGTGAAGATACATGCAGGAGGCATGTATATCCTTATAGATAACCCCCATGGCAGTAGTTTAGAAAGGATGACATTGGGTTTACATCCACTTTAACCACTTGAGCCCCGGACCATTATACTGCCTAAGGAAAAGAGGTCTTTTTCCAATTTGGCACTGCGTCGCTTTAACTGCTAATTGCGCGGTCATGCAATGCTGTACCCAAACGAAATTTGCGTCCTTTTCTTCACACAAATAGAGTTTTCTTTTGATGGTATTTGATCACCTCTGCAGTTTTTATTTTTTGCGCTATAAACAGAAAAAGACCGAAAATTTTGAAAAAAAATGATATTTTCTACTTTTTGTTATAAAAAAAATCCAATAAACTCAGTTTTAGTCATACATTTAGGCCAAAATTTATTCGGCCACATGTCTTTGGTAAAAAAAAATGTCAATAAGCGTATATTTATTGGTTTGCGCAAAAGTTATAGCGTCTACAAACTAGGGTACATTTTCTGGAATTTACACAGCTTTTAGTTTATGACTGCCTATGTCATTTCTTGAGGTGCTAAAATGGCAGGGCAGTACAAACCCCCCCCCCAAATGACCCCATTTTGGAAAGTAGACACCCCAAGGAAATTGCTGAGAGGCATGTTGAGCCCATTGAATATTTATTTTTTTGTCCCAAGTGATTGAATGACAAAAAAAAAAAAAATATTTACAAAAAGTTGTCACTAAATGATATATTGCTCACACAGGCCATGGGCCTATGTGGAATTGCACCCCAAAATACATTCAGCTGCTTCTCCTGAGTATGGGGATACCACATGTGTGGGACTTTTTGGGAGCCTAGCCGCGTACGGGGCCCCGAAAACCAATCACCGCCTTCGGGATTTCTAAGGGCATAAATTTTTGATTTCACTCCTCACTACCTATCACAGTTTTGAAGGCAATAAAATGCCCAGATGGCACAAACCCCCCCAAAATGACCCCATTTTGGAAAGTAGACACCCCAAACTATTTGCTGAGAGGCATGTTGAGTCCATGGAATATTTTATATTTTGACACAAGTTGCGGGAAAGTAACACTTTTTTTTTTTTTTTTGCACAAAGTTGTCACTAAATCATATATTTCTCACACAGGCCATGGGCATATGTGGAATTGCACCCCAAAATACATTTAGCTGCTTCTCCTGAGTATGGGGATACCACATGTGTGGGACTTTTTGGGAGCCTAGCCACATACGGGGCCCCGAAAACCAAGCACCGCCTTCAGGATTTCTAAGGGCGTAAAGTTGAGATTTCACTCCTCACTGCCTATCACAGTTTTGAAGGCCATAAAAAGCCCAGATGGCACAAACCCCCCCCAAATGACCCCATTTTGGAAAGTAGACACCCCAAGCTATTTGCTGAGAGGCACGGTGAGTATTTTGCAGCTCTCATTTGTTTTTGAAAATGAAGAAAGACAAGAAAAATTTTTTTTTTTTCTTTTTTCAATTTTAAAAGTTTGTGACAAAAAGTGAGGTCTGCAAAATACTCACTATACCTCTCAGCAAATAGCTTGGGGTGTCTATTTTCCAAAATGGGGTCATTTGGGGGGGGGGGGGTGCCATCTGGGCATTCCATGGCCTCCGAAACTGTGCTAGGCAGTGAAGAGTGAAATCAAAAATTTACACCCTTAGAAAGCCTGAAGGCGGTGCTTGGTTTTCGGGGTCCCATGCGCGGCTAGGCTCCCAATAAGTCCCACACATGTGGTATCCCCAAACTTAGGAGAAGCAACAGAATGTATTTTGGGGTGTAATTTCACATATTCCCATGGCATGTTTGAGCAATATATCATTTAGTGACAACTTTGTGCAAAAAAAAAAGATTTGTCTCTTTCCCGCAACTTGTGTCACAATATAAAATATTCCATGGACTCGACATGCCTCTCAGCAAATAGCTTGGGGTGTCTACTTTCCAAAATGGGGTCATTTGGGGGGGTTTGAACTGTCCTGGCATTTTATGCACAACATTTAGAAGCTTATGTCACACATCACCCACTCTTCTAACCACTTGAAGACAAAGCCCTTTCTGACACTTTTTGATTACATGAAAAAAATTTTTTTTTTTTGCAAGAAAATTACTTTGAACCCCCAAACATTATATAATTTTTTTTAAAGCAAATGCCCTACAGATTGAAATGGTGGGTGTTTCATATTTTTTTTTCACACAGTATTTGCGCAGCGATTTTTCAAACGCATTTTTTGGGGAAAAAACACGCTTTTTTACATTTTAATGCACTAAAACACACTGTATTGCCCAAATGTTTGATGAAATAAAAAAGATGATCTTAGGCCGAGTACATGGATACCAAACATGACATGCTTTAAAATTGCGCACAAACGTGCAGCGGCGACAAAATAAATACATTTTTAAAAGCCTTTAAAAGCCTTTACAGGTTACCACTTTAGATTTACAGAGGAGGTCTACTGCTAAAATTACTGCCCTCGTTCTTTCCTTCGCGGTGATACCTCACATGCATGGTGCAATTGCTGTTTACATTTGACGCCAGACCGACGCTTGCGTTCGCCTTTGCGTGAGAGCAGGGGGGGACAGGGGTGCTTTTTTTTTTTTTTCTTTATTATTTTTTTGCTTTTTTATCTTATTTTTAAACTGTTCCTTTCATTTTTATTTATTTTTTTTAATTAATTTTATGGTTATCTCAGGGAATGTAAATATCCCCTATGATAGCAATAGGTAGTGACAGGTACTCTTTTTTTAAAAATTGGGCTCTATTAGACCCTAGATCTCTCCTCTGCCCTCAAAGCATCTGACCACACCAAGATCGGTGTGATAAAATGCTTTCCCAATTTCCCAATGGTGCTGTTTACATTCGGCGAAATCTAAGTCATGAAATGCTCGTAGCTTCCGGTTTCTTAGGCCATAGAGATGTTTGGAGCCATTCTGGTCTCTGATCAGCTCTATGGTCAGCTGGCTGAATCACCGGCTGCATTTTCAGGTTCCCTGTTGGGACAGGAGAGCCAGAGAAAAACATGGAAGACGGTGGGGGGGGGGCATTCCTTCCCACTGCTTGCAAAAGCAGTCTAGAGGCTAATTAGCTGCTAGGATTGCTTTTACATGAAAGCCGACCGCTGGCTGAAAAGAATGATACCAAGATGATACCTAAACCTGCAGGCATCATTCTGGTATAACCACTCAAAGTCCAGCAACATACCAGTACGTTGCTGGTCCTTGTTGGGCATATATTGTAAACTTTTTTTTCATGCAGCCTGTGGGCTGAACGAAAAAAAGATATTGATCGGTGGGTATGCCCACCATTAGAATACCTCCCTTCATCCACCCACTTCTAATGATGGGCATACATGCACCATTTATATATGCCGAAGCATGGGGGCATCCTCCCGCAAAAGGCAGGAGCAAATTGCTCCTCCACCCACTGCTGCCCCCACGCTTCGGCATAAATGCTGAAGTATGTAACTGTGGTGGTTAAATCACCTCCGACAGCGCTGGAGTCACGGCTTTATATATCGTGGGAGCAAACGCTGTTGCTGTCAAGATAAATAAATCCGCGCTGCAACTGAATGGCGTACCTGAAAACAATAAAATGGTTACCAACAAAACACAGTAAACAGTAAAGTATAAAAAATCTGAAAAGCAAACATGGTAAAACATAATAACAATAAAACATTGCAGAATAGAATAGAGTAAAAAAGAGCAGAACAATAGAGAGAGAATAGAGAGAGAGAGAACAATAAAACAACTATTTTTGTTTTTTTTATTTTATATTTTTTTGTGTTTTTTATTTTGTTTTTATTTTTTTTTTACACTTTTTTTTAGTAACTTTTAACTTTTGTAACTGGTTCCAGGTTTGGGTCTCTCAAAATGCAATGGCATCTTGGGAGACCCCGTGTTAGTGTGCCTAGTCTGTGCAGTGCTGAACCCTACGCTAATACTCAACTAGTGTATGGAAGCGTTCAAAGAATTCACCCATGCAAAGACCAGGATTGCCAGGACAGGAGGGACAATAAGACCGGGTGTCATGCCTAAATCCGCGCTTGCTGCAGACACGACATCTTTTTTGGGGGGCTCGTTGGGTAGGGGTACTCGGGATGGCATAAAGAAAATGCCTCTCATGCAGCCGGCTTACTGCATTTGGTTGGGGAAGGTGAGGTAGAGCACCGTCTGGAAACAGAAGGGCTCTGACGATCTCTTCCTGGAATTTAAGGAAGGATCCAGTCCGTCCTGAAGCTCTGTATAGCACATGAGCGTTCAGCAAAGCCAATTGAAATAAACAGACACTTTTTTGTACCAGCGTCTGGCCTTACGGGCAACTAGGTACGGCGCCAACAACTGGTCGTTGAGGTCCACCCCTCCCATATTAAGGTTGTATTCATGGACACAGAGGGGTTTCTCCACAACACCAGTCGCCGTAGTCGTGTCTGCATAAAGGGAGGTGAGAACGAAAACATTCTTCTTATCCCTCCACTTTATAGCGAGCAAATTATTATACTTCAAGCAGGCTCTCTCCCCCAGCCTAAGACGGGAATCTACAAGCCGCTGGGGAAAGCCCCGGCGATTAGGTCGCACGGTGCCACATGCTCCAATCTGCTGATCAAACAAGTGACTAAAAAGTGGCACGCTCGTATAATAATTGTCCACGTACAAGTGGTACCCCTATCCGAATAAGGGTGACACCAAGTCCCACACTATCTTGCCAGCGCTTCCTATGTAGTCAGGGCAGTTTGTCGGCTCTATGTGACTATCTTTGCCCTCGTAAACCATAAAACTATATGTATAGCCTGTGGCCCTGTCACAGAGCTTATACATCTTGACCCCGTATCTGGCGCGCTTGCTGGGAAGGTACTGTTTGAATGACAAGTGGCCAGAAAATTTAATCAGGGACTCATCAACGCAGACAACTTGATGGGGGGTAAACAAGTCTGCAAAACGTTGGTTGAAGTGGTTTACGAGGGGCCGAATTTTGTAGAGCCGATCGTATGCAGGGTCTCCACGAGGACGACAGAGTTCATTGTCATTGAAGTGCATGAACCGCAAAATCTGCTCGTATCGTGCCCTGGCCATGGAAGCAGAGAACAAGGGCGAATGGTAAATTGGGTCAGTGGACCAATATGACCGCAACTTAGTCTTTTTATTCAACCCCATGAGGAGGGAAAGGCACAGAAAGATCTTAAATTCGGAGACCGTAATTGGTCTCCAATCTCTGGCAAGGGAGGACTGGGGATTAGCAGCGATGTGTTGACCAGCGTATAAATTGCTTTGGTCTACAATAGATCTATAGAGATCTTCGGTGAAAAACAGTGAATAAAAATCCAGTGGCGTAAAGTCAACTGTTTCCACCTGAATTCTGGGTTGGCCAGTGAAAGGGGGAAGTACGGGTGCTGCAGAAGTGGTGGGTTCCCAATTCGGATTGGCGAATGCAGCAGGAAGGGCACTATGGGCACGACGGGCCTGTCTTTGTCTTCTTGGTGGCAGCGGGACACTACTAGTGCTTGCCACCTCACCAGCTTGAACTGCACTTATGGGACTCGCCACGTCACCACGTGATACTGCAGTGCTGGATGTACGACCAGGGTGTACTAGGCCGCTGGTGCTTGCCAGTTCACCAGAAGGAATAGCGGCGCTAGTACTTCTCTGCTCCATACGAGAGCCCTGCGGTTCTTGCACTTCAAGGACAGAAGAAGATTGGGGTCTGGTACGCCTGACCCTAGCAGGGACCACAACTCTGTCGTCAGAGCTATCTGTCATGGAGCCGCTGTCCTCTACAGGTTCGTATTCTGAGCCTGAACTTGACAGATGAGTGACTTCCTCTTCACTATCTGTCATGCTCAGAAACGTGTAGGCCTCTTCACTAGTGTACCTTCGATTTGCCATTTTGGGCTCTAAATTTAGGGGTACACTAGTGAGACTCACAGGCAAAAAAGCTCCTGACTGTCAGTGACTGTATCAAAACGCTACCAAAAAACTGTTAGCGATTGCAGGGATCAGGCCTGACTCTGCGACCGCTGCAGTTATGTGTGCTTAGTGTTTTGTAAGTGTCACTTATCGATCGATACTGCACTTGGGTGGGCTGGGCAGGGCTGGGCCGAGGGGCAAAACGCAGGTGCTAGCAGGTATCTGGGCTGATCCCGCTAACACTGCGTTTCAGGGAACCCTAAACTGCTGGGGAGTATAGATCTGATCGGATCAGCTATCGATCCGCTTAGATACTATAGCACTAAGGGAGGTGTATGCTGCGTGCGTGGGTTTTAGCGGTACTGGTGCTAACCTGACGCTGCCTGGGGCGACGCAGACCTTAGCTGACCCTAAAAATGTAATTTATATCACCGCCGGGCAATTAGGGGGTTAAACCTTTATAAGGTAATAAACGGCGGGTGCCCTAAAACTATGATAAACTATAATAAACTACAAAAAACAAACTAGCTAACCAGCGTCACCCGTAACACTTAAACGGTGATCGCTGGTGAAAGGGTTAACTAGGGGGCAATCAGGGGGTTAAAACCTTTAGCAGGCAGTATATGGGGGTCCCTGTCGCTATAAAACACTGACAGCGAACCTATATACTTACCTCCCTAACTAGCGTCACCTGTGTCACTAGTACAGCGATCAGAAAAACGATCGCTTAGCGACACTGGTGACGGGGGGTAATCAAGGGGTTAACCTTTATTAGGGGGGGTTAGGGGGGTACCCTGGACCTAAGGGGGGGTACCCTAGACCTAAAGGGGGCTAACCTAACTGCCCTAACACTTGTAACTGACACAAACTGACACCAATGCAAAAAAAAAATGCTATTGGTGTCAGAGTGACAGGGGGTACAGGGGGGTGATCGGGGGGTGATGGGGGGGGGTGACAAGTGTGCCTGGCGTGTTCTACTGTTAGTGTAGTGTTGTGCAGACTTACTCGATGTCTTCTCTCCTCGGCGCCGCAACGAAAAGACCGCCTCGAGGAGGGATGACATCACTTCCTTTCCCTCTGTTTACATTACAGAGGGAAAGGAAGCATTTTCATTCGCCGGGAGCGATCGGGAGGTGGTGGCCAACAATGGATGGCCTCCCCCTCACCTCTCATCGCCCGTGTCAGGGAAATGGCCGTGTTGTGGGCAATTCCGCCAGTAACCGTCATGGTGGCAGGCGAGTCTAGTGAGCACGCCCTGATCTTGTAGGCACACCCCTCTGGCCTATTTAAACCTGCCACTGACACTTGCAGTTTGCTGGATTATCAAACAGCTCCTGTGTTCCTGTGCCTTGTAAACTCTGAAGACCTCTGTTTGACCTCTGCCCGGCTTGACCAGTGTTCCTGTTTATCTCCTCGCTCTGACCCTGGCTTGGCTGACTACTCTCCGATCTTCTGCCCTCTGTGTATGACCCGGCTTGTTCCTGTACTTCTCTCGGACTGTCTTTTGGTATCTGATCCCTGGCCTGGCTGCGGACCCTGTTCCTGGTTTACCCTGCTGTTACCGTTCAAGACTTCTCTCCGCACGGTTGCCACAACGCACTCTAGCTACTTACAGCCAACCAGCCAGCTTGCAGTATTCCTGGCAACCCGTGCACCTCTGTGCATCACATTCCCTGTACCCAAATCCAGGGACGTGCTGCACTCAGCCGCAAGGGGCGCCCTCTCAGCAACCCGGCCTCACACTACAGACCTGACAGCCCGGGAAGAAATGGCGACCGCCTCGGGCACCGGAGGGGTGACCGATCGGACCCCCCACCCGCGGAAGGCAAATCATGTACATGTACGTGATTTTGCCTGTCCGTGCCACCTTGCCGACGTACATCTGCGTGAGGCGGTCGTCAAGTGGTTAAGTTAAGATTTGTATTCTTTACCATCACATTTTATTGTATTTAATGTTTGATGATATATTGTATTTCTTTCCTCATTCCCTAATTACCATGATTGTAATATGCTGTGGATATCCTCTTTGTCCTCATACATGCTGGATTTCTTTTTGTCCTTCATACATATTTGCCTTCACTTACCTCCCCAGCATGCTCTCCTGGCCCTATATTCACCTCACATAGTCACTTAACAATGTATTTTGTCAGCTCCATAGTAGTGCTTTACCCTAAAAACCCTGTAAAATCTTGAAAATTGTGATTTGTGCTTGAAATTCTGGCAGAGTGACAGAGGCTTTTTTTTGGGGTCCCAAAATCATTTTGAACCCTCCCTCCCCCCAACTGCTAACTCAGCTGATACCAATCCTCTATCTATCCCCAATCCTCTATCTGCTGACTTTGCCAAACCCATTCACACTATACCCACCTCTTTTGTGGTCATATTTATGGCTGAATTCCCCAAAGCATGTAGTGCAAGGGCCTGCCTGAATACTTTCAAATGGTAATGTTAAAAGTTTTTGTATCCTATTATTATCTTGATAGGTAATAGCAGAATGTAAAAATGTGCTAAAATGTGTACAGTATGTATTTATATCTTTGTATTATGACACTTCTTACCTGTCCAGTGGGCTGCCAATAGTGTAAGTAAAGAGGGGCTGGCCAAAGTAACACACATTATTTAGGCCTTCATCTCTCAATGAAGTGGAGAGGGTTACCTGTCCAAAACATCTCCCCCCCCATAAATTTATTTAAATGGCCCATGAGAGGGGGGGGAGGAATCTGATAGGTGGACCTTATACCTTTGTCTTTAAATACTCATTAAAAAAACTGTAATACTGATGTTGGCCAAGAATTTTTGTGTCTAATCTGCTTTCCATGTTTATGTGCAAAATGATTAATTTTTTTTCTTGTTTGACTCCACTGTTTCCTTCCAGCTCACAAGAATGGCAGACTGTGGCCTCCCACTTTGCCCAGCGGTGGGACTCTCCTAACTGCGGAGGGGCAATTGATGGGAAACATGTCCACATCGTCCCACCACTCAACTCGGGGTGATACTATTACAACTACAAGGGGTTCAATAGTTTTGTGATATTGGCGGTGGTGTCAGCTACTTACGAGTTCCTGTATGTGGACGTGGGGAAGAATGGCCGGATGTCCGATGGTGGAGTCATCGCCCACACGGAGTTCTACAGGCGACTCCAGAATGGCAGCTTGGACTTGCCACCTCCAGAAGACAATGCGGAAGGACTCTTATTCGTCTTCGTTGCGGATGAAGCGTTTGCGCTGGGGGACCATCTTATGCGGCCATTCCCGATGAGGACCCTCACCCTGGACCAGAGGGTTTTTAATTACCGGCTGACCAGAGCCAGAAGAGTGGTGGAGAACACGTTTGGAGTAATGGCCAGCTGGTTCCGCCTATTTCTTACACCGATACACATGGCGGAGTATAAACTCAATCACATCATCCTGGCTTGCTGTGTTCTCCACAACTTTTTAAGGAGAAATTCTGTGACCTATGCTGGCTCAGTTGGGCCTGAATCCGGAATTAATCTCTGTGAACCAACCCTGACGGCACTTGAAGCTGGCCGTCCTGGCTTGCCCCCCCCTGAGTGCTTGCCAGGTCTGTATAAGATACATGGAATACTTTGCGGGTAGGGGGGCCATCAATATGCCAGACAATGTCTGAGACATTTTTTAAATAAAAACATTTTTTAAACTGAACAAATATTTGCTTACATTTACTGCTTGTGTTTCTTTTAGCTGACCATGACAGAAATTTGGAGAGTCGTGAAAATGGCGTCATTCTGTAAAATTATAAAGCACTGTTGGGTGTTATTTCCTAAAGGCAAAGAAACTTTGCAATACAAGTGCACTTGAGACTGCACAGAAACTGCACTTGTAGTGAAAAGTGGATTTGCCCTTAGGAAATAACCCCCATTGTCACTGAAAACACCAATTTTAACACAAAAAATGCTTTTGAGCATTGAAAGAAGAAGCCACACATTGTTGATTCTCAATCTTTTTAATACAAGCACAATCACATGTGCATTTATAAAAGGTTTTTAAAACAAACCAACATGTTTGTTGTATAAAAAAAATTTAGGTCACATTAATAAAAGTAGAAATGTCCTTTTAAAGTAAAACAGGCATGTTTCAAACCAACAAGAAATATACAAATCTGGAACTTACAAAGTTCCACTTTTATCGAAATTGAGAGCAATATCAGACATGAGCATTTATAAACTGTGTTTGATATTGCATTCAGATGGGGTGAAGTCACCCCTGGAAAAGCCACATTTTGAAGATGCATACAAATTGCCGAATGTCAACATGTGCTAGCTGCCCTCATGGGGGATCAATGGACGTGTTTTGTGGGTGCAAACCCTTCCTCTCAGCTACTTTATTATTGAGGAAGGGGTTGCACCCCCAAAATGCATAGATTGATCTCCCGTGATGGCAGATAGCACATGTTGACACATGTTCAAAAAGTTCAAAACATTTTCATGACAAAAAAGCACAAATAAGTTTGGGATTTCTAGGGGTTTTAAACTCTCCCTAAAACATCAATGATGTTCTTCAGTTTGTTTTGAACATCATTGATGTTTTGCTTTATGTTTTCCAAGTCCCTATTACATCCCATGATCTCCCCGATCAGGATCTGGACACTTTCACTGGTGAAATGACCTTCATCCACAACATCACCTAAAAATATAGAAAAAAAACACACCATGTATTATAAATATGCTGGCATCCATCTCTTACCTGAGCCTGTGGTCGCAGACACTCACCTGTTGTGGTGACTATTTCCACCATGTCTTCCTCCTCCTCCTCTGCTTGTGGCATTTCCACTTCCTCATGAGGTGGGGGGTCTGTTGTCTCCTCTGATGAGTGATGTCCTCCAAGTCTTTTCTCCCCTATGTAAACAAAAAATAGGTATACTTAGCACATATATATTTGATGGCAGCAATAGGAATATGAAACATTGCGTGGAAGTGGAGTACAATTGTCTGTTTTGGCAGAGTTCCAAGATGAAGAAATATTGATTTCATTTGTCAAGCTTGAATACTTACCCGTTTTGTACAAGTTTTACAGATGGAGACACCCCTATAGTATAATATACTGGAGCACCTGTGTGGGGCCCCTAATAAAAAGGGTGTTCTGGTGTCCCACACTAGTGCACCAAGCGTCCAGATGTGTAAACAGCTGCTGAGTGTCCTCTCCATACACAGAATCTAGTTTGCATTTAATTGTAGTTACAAACCCATCTAGACAACAAAATTATTTTAAGAGAAGTAGGCCAGAAAAAATGTATTGAACTGCATCTGGACTGTTTTAGAGGCCGAACGAACAATGTTTCCTACGAATGAATAATGTGTCCATGAACATGAAAGTTGCCATTTTAAACTGTACAACAGTACAGAAAAGCACATAGAGCAGCACGAACGAAATAAAAATAAAGAATAGTAACACAGGACAACTACTTACTTTTTTGCAGCACTCTCCTGATCCTTCTATACTGATCGTGCTCCCTTAATTTGAGGTCCGACCACCGCTTCCTCAGTTGATCCTTGGATCTCCGTACCCCAAAATTTCTGTGCAGACTCTTCACAACTTTCGCCATGATCTTGGCCTTTCTGACATTGGGGTTGGGGTAAGGTCCATACTTCCCGTCATATTTGGCCCTCTTCAGTATGTCGACCATCTCCACCATCTCAACAAAGGCCATATTTGATGCCTTAAATTGTCTCCTCCGGGATCGTGACGTTTCTGGCTCCGGGCTTTCCTCCTCCTCCTCGTTGCTGTAATTAGCACGCACCTGTTGTGTCTCCGACATGTTCTCTTCCCCACTGTGCCAAACAAGAAGGGGCGGGGAATAGACTAGAAAGAACGGCAGGGGCAGGCGGATTTTCACACATGCGCAGTGTATATAAAGCGTAACACGCGTGCGTAGTATGTACGATCTGTGAGCGGAGGAAGGAGTATCGGAGGCGCCGATCATGATAACTAAGGTAACATTTAAACTTGGGCCTATACTGCTTAGAGATTGAGGCCTATATTGGGACAAGATTAGGAGACTTTAGCCTGACATTAGGGTTTGTCTTGTGTATTGCAGATAAAATGAATGGCTTCAATGACCACAACTTCCTCCCCCTGTTCATAGACAAGTACAGGGAGCTGCCCTGTCTGTGGCAGGTGAAACATCCACATTATAATCATAAACAAAAGAGGCAGGCAGCGCTGGAGAAACTGCTGGAGTTGGTGAAGCCGGTGGTCCCCACAGCAACCATCCCCTATTTAAAAGCCAAAATTGGTGGCCTGAGGAGTACTTATCTTAGGGAGCGCAAGAAGGTCCAGGATTCCCAGAGATCAGGAGCAGCAGCAGATGAAGTTTATGTCCCCAGGCTGTGATACTATGAGAGACTGCGATTTCTGTCAGACCAGACTGAAGTCAGGGAATCCCTCTCCACTCCTCCTTCCACCCTATCTTCCACCCCAGCTGAGGCTTCCGATGTCCAACCTGGGACTTCCAGCCAGGAAGAAGTGGAGGAGCCCAGCTGGAGTCAGGTATAGCATTGTTGTACAGATTTCTTGTCAATAAATAAATGATGTTTACTAGATGTTATTATTGATCACTAACTGCTGATTTAATGAAGTGTTTTACATATCAAGTAGTGGGAAAAAATAATTGGGACAAGAATGAAAAATGCTGGGCTCAGAATGATAGTCTGTTATATTTGTTAACATTCAATTTGCAACAGTCATGAGATGAAAATTGTGTGTAACTGATGAAGAAAAAACTAAAACTATGTCCCTTTTTCATACACAGGAAGACCTCAGCCAGAAGGAGGCTGTGGAATGTGGCACACAGGAGGAGGCTGTGGAATGTGACAGCCAGGAGGAGGTGGGGGTTAGTGGCAGCCAAGAGGAGGCGGGGCTAAGTGGCAGCCAAGAGGAGGCGGGGCTAAGTGGCAGCCAAGAGGAGGCGGGGCTAAGTGGCAGCCAGGAGAAGGCCAGGCCCAGTAGGAGCCCGACAGAATCGCAGGTCCCTTCCCCCCGCCTTCCAAACAAAAGACCCAGGAAGGGGAGTAACGTGCAGGATTCAGTGCTCAGGCTGATTCAGGAGGCTTCTGCATCCCTCAGAGCCTTCCCCACTCGTGAAGAGGCCTTTGCCTCCATGGCTGCCACCAAACTGCAGGACACGCAGGAGGGCCAACGCCTCGTGTGAGGAACTCATTTATCGAACATTAAATAAGGGGTTGAGGGGCAAAATCACACCCAATACCCACCTGAGTGAGTTGGACCATCCTCCTCCTCCGTCTGCCACACCTCCACCACCACAGACACAGCATGGAAGTAAGCGTGGCAGGAAGACCAGAGAGTGATGGCCTGGTTTCAGTCTGGTCTGACAAAAGTGGCACAGTGGTACCTTCGAGGAGATGTCTCCATTCTTTCAGGGCTAAAATGATTGCTAGTAGCTCTCTGTCACCAATCTTGTAATAGCACTGTGCAGGTGACAATTTCAAGGATGCATAGCGCTCTCAGAGGTAAGACGTTGAGACAGAAGGGCGCAAGCACCAGTCTCAGAAGCATCAACCTCAAGGATAAAAGGTAACGTAGGATCAGGATGTGCCAACACAGGAGCGAAACAAAGGCAGCCTTGAGACTCTCAAAGGCCTTAACGGACTCCAGGGACCAGCTCTGTGGGTTACCGTCCTTTCTGGTCATATCAGTCAGGGGCTTGACCAGAGACAAGAAGTTACGAATAAACTTCCAATAATAGTTGGCAAAGCCAAGAAAACGCAGCAGAGGACTTAAACCCATGGGTCAGGGCCACTGTAGGACTGCTGGAAGTTTCTCTGGGTCCATCGAAAAAAAACAGCAGTGGAAATGACATAACCCAGGAATTTAACCTGTTCACGATGGGATTTGCACTTCTCCAATTTACAATAGAGATTGTTCTCTCTTAGTTTCTGAAGCACACAATAGACATCTGTGTGGTGGCTCTCCAGGGACTTGGAAAATATGAGGATATCATCGAGACACATAACTGCAACAAATCTCGGAGGACAGCGTTAAAAAATTAATAGAAAACTGCCGGGGCGTTACAAAGGCCAAAAGGCATTACGAGGTACTCATAATAGCCTGTTCTGGTATTAAATGCAGTTTTCCACTCGTCGCCCTCCTTAATCCTCACAAGATTGTATGCCCCTCTCAAATCAAGCTTCGTGAAAACCGTTTCTCCCTTCAGGCAGTCAAATAACTCTCTAATCAACGGAATTGGATAGGCATTCTTAAACATGAAATGAATGAAACCCCTATAATCAATACAAGGTCTCAGTTCACCACTCTTCTTCTTCACAAAGAAGAAAACAGCACCAGTAGGAGACGAGGATTTGCGGATGAAACCTCGAGAAAGTGCATCTGCAACATACTCCTCCATGGCCTTATCCTCCAAGACCGACAAAGGGTAAACCCGGTCACGAGGGGGTATGGCACCAGGTTGAAGGTCAAATGTGCAATCATACCACCGGTGTGGAGGCAAACTACTGGCTTGTCCTTTGTCAAAGACATCGCTAAAATTGCGGTACTCCTCCGGCAGGGAGGAGAGTGAAGAGGTGCACAGGACCTTGGCTACCTTCTGGAAGCATGTTTCACTGCATTGTGGCAACCAAGAGAGAACCTCAGCACGGAGCCAATCAAAAGAGGGGTTGTGCCTCTGTAACCAAGGAAACCAATAATCAGCGAAAACTTAGGAGAGGAAATAACTTGGAATTGGATTATCTCATGGTGAAGAACCCCTACAGCCATGGACAATGGAAAACTCTCATGAGTCACATGGGGAGGCTGTAGAGGTCTCCTGTCAAGAGCTTCAATGGTGGAGGCAATACTGCTCAGTCTGGATGCCGAAAAAGCCTTTGACAGGCTGGGCTGGCCTTTCCTGTTCGCGACTCTCAATCGGGCTGGTATTGAGGGCCCATTCCTCCGAGATATCACCCATCTATACTCGGCCCCAACAGCCCAGGTTCGCACTAACTTTGCCACCTCCCCTACCTTTTTGATCACTAATGGGACCCACCAAGGCTGTCCACTCTCCCCTCTTTTATATGCCCTATGCATTGAACCGCTAGCAGCCCATATCAGAAATAACCCAAGTATTCATGGTATCCCAGTCCGTACTAGAGAATTTAAGATCTCCTTATTTGCGGACGATGTCCTCCTCACTCTCGCCCAACCTCGCATATCTCTCCCAAACTTACAAGTGGAGCTGGAAAGATATAGCATACTTTCGGGTTATAAAATCAACAGTTCCAAGACGGAGGTTCTTCCTCTTAATTTATCCCCCCATACATTATCAACACTTTCGCAAACATTTCCATACTCTTGGCGGTCCTCTTCCTTAAAATACCTGGGGGTACATATAACATCCACATACGATACTCTATACAAGGCCAACTTTCCCCAAATGTTTACCTCTATCAGAGCCTCCCTAACTAAATGGAAATCTCTGAAACTGTCCCTTTTTGGTAGACTTGCAACCTTGAAGATGACGATACTACCCAGACTTCTATATCTTTTTGAGACGCTTCCTATTCCCATTCCGGCTCACACCAAAAAAAACTTCAAGGTGACCTGATAAACTTTTTCTGGAATTATAAAAGACACCGCATTGCTAGAACGGTTTTATATGCTCCACGTAACCAAGGTGGACTGGCGTTCCCCAACATAGCTAAGTATTATCTAGCAGCTCAATTAAGACCTATAGCCTCCTGGTGCTCCCTACATGCTTACAATAGGTGGACACAGATAGAAAAGTTGTGGCTAGAACCCATACACCCAAACTCCATGCTTTGGAGCTCTGATATACCCCCCGGCAGCGTACAATTGCTAGGATCAATGGCTCTCTTACGTACACTATGGCGACGGGCCAAATTGAAATACCCGCTCACCACCACATCTTCCCCAGTCACTTCATTCCTATTTACACCCAATATCCCTGACAGCTTAACCTCACAGATGTCCCATTTTTGAATGGATAAGGCCATATTCCGTTATAAACAACTAATTGACCCTAAAACCAGAATGCTACGATCCTTCCAAGAACTGCAAGAGATTTTTGATATCCCCAAGCAGGCCTTTTTCAGTTACCTACAACTTCGCCATTATGCACAATCACTGGGGTCGAATTTAAGATTTTCCCCCCTGACAGACTTCGAAAAGCTATGTTTAGAGGGTTTGTCCCCTAAGGGCATGATTTCCTGCACCTATCAGATACTGATCACAGATTTCTCACCAGACGGGCTGCGACATTCATATATGGCTAAGTGGGAGCAGGCACTGGGCACAGATTTATCCTTAAGGACCTGGCAATCCATATGGACCCAGGCTACTAAAAGCTCCATATGCACGCTTTATAAAGAGAATCAATATAAGATTCTATTTCATTGGTATCAGACCCCTGACCTGCTCCACTCCATATACCCCACGGCCGACTCCCGCTGTTGGAGATGTTATAAGGATAGGGGAACACTATTTCATGTCTATTGGACCTGCCCTCTAATCATTCCCTACTGGGGTATGGTACAATCCCTACTCCAGTCCATCTTTGATGTTGAAGTGCTCCTTGATCCGAGGATTTTTCTCTTGGGCCTTCCACCTGCCACCTTATCTAAAATGTCCAAAAAACTCTTAGCCCATGTGCTTACTGCAGCACGTTGTTTGGTGGCTCTAAAGTGGAAAAAAAGAGAACCCCCCCTCACTGACTGAGCTGCATTCCAGGATCAGAGATATCAAGAGAATGGAATATCTTACGGCCTCATTAAATGATACACTTGATAAACATAACCGTATTTGGGAACCCTGGGTTCTGTTGGAGACTCCTGCAACCTAAAGAAATGTGTCATTTATGTATTTATGACTCATCCCCCACCGACCTGTTCCGGGCTCTGGAGATGGGTGGCCGTTCCCTCCCCCTTCTTCTTCCTTTCCCTACTCTTTTCTTTCTTCTCTCTTTCTGAGAATTTATACATCTATGCAAAGGGTACTAGCGGTTATACTGTTTGAGATGTATTATTATCCAGTAAACCCACTTCATTTTATCACTAACTGTTTATATTGAAAGGCTTTGCCGCCCAACGTTTGGGTGATTGTGTGCCAAATTGAACTGTGACATTATGATCTCTCTCTCTCCCTGTACCCAATGCTATAATGCTGTATCTGTTTTTCTGTGGAAAAAAATAATAAAAACTGTCAGTTATAAAAAAAAAAAGAGCTTCAATGGCAAGTGGAGTGCCACGCAGCTGCAGCGGAATTGAGTGCTTAGATACAAAGGCAGCTTCAATGTACAGGTCTGCAGTCCCAGAGTCGATTAGAGCCTGTATCTCGATGGACGACTCACCTCAAGAAAGGGTGACCGAAACCAGGGGCTTAACCTTCTCGATAACTGGGGATGAAACAACGCCATCTAAGGTCTGTCCGTGACAGGACCTCAAGGTTCGGGCGTTCCCTGGACGGGTAGGACAAGACTTCAAAAAGTGACCTGCCTGGTCACAATAAAGGCACAATCTCTCCCTCCTCCTAAAGGTTCTCTCATCCGCAGAGAGACATGTGAAACCCAAGTGCATGGGTTCACCTTCACTGACCGACTCAGTACCAGGAGGTATGGGAGGTGAGGGAGGCAAGGGTGGGACTGCAAAGCTCGGAGACAAATGTACAGGAGGCTTCTGCAAGCGCTCCTTAAAAGAGAGTCTTTCTCTGAGTCTGGAGTCAATGAGGATGGCAAACGTGATCAACTTCTCCAGCTCAGTGGGTATATCTTGGGCTGCTATCTCATCCCTGATGATATCCGAGAGACCATTAGAAAAAGCAGCCATGAGGGCTTCATTGTTCCACGCAACCTCTGCTGCCAGAGTATGGAATTCAATGGGTAACTCAAGACAACAGGTTTTTGCGTCTTCCATAGAGGGTTTGCCCAGTCCAAGGCTCTCTCAGCAATGATATCAAGAAACCTACTTTGCTTCTGTCCGTGGAAAACACCTGGGGCAGCATCTCAAAGTATATTTCAACCTGGTTGAGAAACCCTCTGCATTGGACTGGATTGCCCCCAAATCACTGGGGAAGCGGAGAGGAACCAGACATACCTCTTATAGAGGTAATACTCGAGGCGGGTGCCGGCGCAGAGACTGGAGCAGCTGCAGGGATGGCCTGCAACACAGGTTGTACTGGAGCAGCCATAGTGGGAGATTCCAGGTGAGCCGTGCGACTCATGAGTGTTTGTAACGCCATGGCAAACTGATCCATGTGGTGATCCTGCTCATCCAATCTGGAAAAAATATTACCAACAAGTGGATTGACTGCATCTTCTGAATTCATGGCCTTCGCCTATTATCAGAAACCATGAATCAGACTGAGACAGAAGTACAGTTAAATCACACTTGTTTAATAATAATAAAAAAAGGTAAACAGAGTAAACGTAATCAAAACATAACCAGAGTTCAGGAACCGGAACGGATAGTCAGACAAGCCAAAACATCAGGGAGCCAGAGAACAGCGTAGTAGAACAGCAAGCAGGATCCGGAGCCAGAAGGAATGTCAGCCAAGCAAGTCTTTAACAGGAACAGAGGAGAGCGTCTCCAGAGAAGTGACCAAGGCGAAGGCAGAGATTATCTGGACTGGATGGCTTAAGTAAGCAGGACTAAGGAGCAGGATATCATCAACAGGTGTGTCACTGTGGAGAGATAGGAGAGATAGGAGCTGGCAATTAGCCGATAGCTGTGCGGCCAGCTCAGAGAAGGAAGGGCTGAGCCCAGCCCTGACAGATGCTCCTCTAACGCTGAAATTCTTTGAGGAACAAATGAGTCAGGCAACATGGATGGTTGGAAAGCATAATTTGCCATAAACGCAGGCAATTGGGAAGCCCCATTGACGGCACTATTGTGAGCAAACTCCGCCCAAGGTATGAGGTCTGATCAGTTGTTATGGTGGTCAGAAATATAGCAGCGTAGAAACTGCTTCAAGGCTTAGTTGGCTCATTCTGTAGCCCCACTGGACTGCGGGTGATACGCAGAGGAGAAGGAAAGCTGAATTCCTAACTGTGCACAAAAGGCTTGCCAAAACCTGGAGACAAAATGGCTACCCCTGTCAGAGATGTTAACCTTGGGTAGCCCATGTAACCGAAAGATCTCCCGAGCAAAAATGGATGCCAGTTCTTTGAATGTGAGCAATCTTTTCAGTGAAATACAGTGTGACATTTTTGAGAACCGGTCAACCACCATAAGAATAACTATGTTGCCCTGGGAGTTGGGTAACTCCACAATAAAATTCATAGACAGGTGGGTTCAAGGCCTCTCACCATTGGGTATGGGTTGTAGGAGACCCACTGAAAGGTGTTGTGGTGTCTTACACACACAGAACAATTAACTACAAAGGCGGTTACATCAACGTGGAGACTAGGGCATCAGAATTGTTGAGAAATAGCCCAAATGAGTCGATTTTTCCCTGGGTGGCCAGTCAGCTTGGGAGAATGGGAAGTCTGGAGCAAAACAGTGCGGAGATTCTCAGGGGCAAAGCAGCATCACCAGGTTTCTCGGGAGGAGACTGGATCTGAGCGGCACAAATTCTGTTACGCAAAGGTGAGGTGAGACCGGTGCGTACAGTAGCCAGAATGTGATTGGGGGAGTATTACAGGAACAGGCACTGACTCAATCTTGGAAGGGGAGGAAAACTGTCACAACAGCCCTTACATTCTTGGTACCGGGTAAGAATGAGACTATGTAATTGAAGCTTAACTGAAAAAGAGCCCACCGCACTCTTTTGGGAGATAAGCGTTTAGCCTAAGACAAAAATGTGAGAATCTTATGGTCAGTCAAAATAAGGACCGGCATTGCCTCCATTCTTTAAGAGCTAAAATGATATGTAGCACCAACTACATGGGTAGGTGCTAGAGGTTAGCTAACCTCCTTGACCACCTGGCTCAAATTAATCAATGCTAGTTTACTCCTGTACAAGCCAGGGGCGGATCCAGGGGGGGAAACAGGGCAATGTGTGGAATGTTTTGCAGCAATCGGGCATGCTATGTGGAGGTTTTCTTGGCTGGGGTGGGGTTCCTTACCTCAGCTCCAGAACAGACAACCATTTGGAGTCCCATCCTCCTCAATGCTAGCCAAGCACAGTGCTATTGCCGACCTGTGAGTACAGATCTCTTTCTCCCCATAAGGTCTTTTCTCCCTTTAAAGGGGTAGAACATATTTACTAATATTACATATTTATTTATATTTACAGTTTACTTCTGTACACAACTCCTGATGAATGGCAGACATGAAACGCGTTGAGTTTCCATGGGGTGCTCAGACAAGTCCGGCTCGTTACTTATTCACTGGCCCATATATACTTTTTATACATCTAAGATTCATTGAGTACTAAGCAATTATCAATGTGTATGTGTACCTATCTTATAGCAGCTCTTTTGCATATGATGTACTAATGCCTGCTAATATGAAACACCTTGTAATATATTTATCAACATTTACTATCTTTTATGTGCTGCCAAGCTAATGTATATGTATCCATTATGTTTATGCCATTGTGCATGTATACATATGAAATATACTTTTTTACTATTATTACAAATAAAAAATGATTGCTATACCTCCACAAGTTAATTGCCTCATTTAAAGTCCCACATTCCCCTTTTTTATGCATCTGAGGAAGTAGCTTTCTTGTTCTTGCAGCGTTTCTTGCTTCTTTTAAACCGCTGGTGTTATCTTGTTATATTTTGAATGTATTCTCGGAAGCAGGCGCGAACTTCTGTTAACTGTTGCAGTCCAGTTCCTAAGCAAGGGAAGGGTAAGCTTTGCAAAATATCTGAATATGTTTTAAGGTTAATAAACTGAAGCTGATATGTCAGGCATATAAAACATGTACTCATATATACAATGGAATAGACATTTCATGATTCCCTTGATCACATCCATTACACATATCTTTAAAAAAAAAAAAAAAGGAAATGTGTGTTTATTTTCTTTTTTCATTTTGCAAGACCTTGTGACAAAAAAAAGAAAATTTCACCAGCACACCATAGATCTCCAGAACGAGCCCAAAGCTTTATTCAGCGATCACATTGTTACAGCAGATAGCAACGTTTTGGAGCCTCGCAGGACCCCTCATCAGACATGTGAAAAAGTGTTATACAGACAAGAAAATATTTAAAGAACCATCCACCAATCAGTGTCAATGATGGTTCTTTAAATATTTTCTGTTCTGTATCACATTTGTCACATGCCTGATAAAGGGGTCATACGCTGAAAATAAATGTTGCTATCTGCTGTAACAATGTGATCTCTGAATCAAGCTTTGGATTTGTTCTGGAGATCCATGGTTTGCTGGATACATTTCCTTGCTCTGACTATACATGGTTGCAGATGGTGGTCCCTTCAGCACCCACTTATATGCACAGCACGTTGGATCCTTTATTTGGACACATAACATATCTTTACCAACTCTAATACTGGGCACTTTTACCCCTTTCCAGGCCAATTTTCAGCTTTCAGCGCTGTTGCACTTTGAATTACCGAAATGTTTGAAAAACAATAGGTTTTTCTTTATTTCTGTTATAAAATTTAGGAAATAAATGATCTTTAGTAAATAAATTTAGACCAAAATCTATTCTGCTACCTTTTTTTTGAGAAAATAACCCAAATCAGTGTATATTTTTAAGTCTGTAGGAAAGTTATAGAGTCCACAAATTATGGTATATATACAACAGAATGATGTAGCCCAACTTACAAAAAATAACCACAATATAATAAAAGTGCAAACAATTGTGAAAAAATTGCGCACAAAAAAAATCATATACAATCCAATGTATATTCAAAAATATCAAAGAAGGAAATGATAAAAGTGCAAAAAATACATTGGGTGACTATATTAAGGCAGGTAGTAGACGTGATTCCTCCCCTAGTGAGGAAGTCCTGAGGTTTTGACGTAACGTACGTATAGGGCGAGGTTTCCACGTATGTGGCGTCATCCCGCGATCATCTCTGCATCTAAGGATCCTCACCTTGGTGCACACAGCTATCAGCCTCTTGCTGCACTGGCTCCCTCTTGGAGCCCTCCTGACTCCTTGCCAGACTTCCTATCTGCCGGGGTGGAGCCCAGAACCATGGTCAGGTTACTACTAAAAGCCCAGCACACACCTGACCAATCAGTATGCTGACTGTTCTCAAAATCAGGACCCAGGACTAGGGATTTCATCCCACCCAAATCTCACAGAAATCCCGAACTCCAGGTCCAAAAGTGGACTTTGCGAAAACACTGAGGAAACTGAAAGGCCAGTTTCCTCTTCATGTTACAAGCTCCCTGGAGCCCCTCACCCCTTCCAGTTGAGAATTCTGGGTCACAGCCTCCTTCTAAACCCTGGCAGGGCAATGCTCTGCCACAATATATATTTTTTTTGTACACAATTTTTGCACAATTGTTTGCACTTTTATTATATTGTGGTTGTTTTTGTAAGTTGCGCTACATCATTCTGTTGTATATATTAGCTCACTAAGGTTTAAATCACTTATGGGCGTTGGCTAGCAACTTTTTAAATTAATTTCATTGATATAGTAATGGATTGTGCAGATTGATTATTTACACACTATTTAAATTATGGTATATATCTGAAAATTGATCAATCCAGATGTACTGATGGCCTGTCTCATTTTTTGAGGCTTGAAAACACCAGGACAGTACAAATATCTACTAAATTACCCCTTTCCTGACACAGAATGACAGCATATACGTATGGGTAGGCTCTGCCCCTGCCCTATTTCAGGACCGGTTATACTATATAAGTAAGTCTCCTCCCTGCAGGCCACATTCTCTTTTTTTTCCTCACTGCTACAGCCGGTTATGCTGCTGCTGAAAGCAGGATTTTTCTTTTCCCTCACCTTGCAGGATTAATCTGGCCAAGCCGCACAGGTTCAAGCCTCTCCTGTGACAAAGCTCCCCGCTGTACAGGTTGAAACTAATGCCTATATGAGGGAGACCCCCCCTCAAGATTCAGGATAACGGGTGCGATGGTATCTGGTCTCTAGCCACTTACCGACCGGCTCCTGTACATATACGTCAGCAGTTTGAAGATTGATATCTTGGTAACAGCAGCAGCTGCCACAACCGAGGTATCCATCTCTTCAGGAGCCGGTCATGTTTACGATAATGGTAGTCTCTGCGATGGATTCACCGCGAGATCACCGTTATCAGCGGAGGGAGAGGGGCCCCGCACCAGTCGCTCTCCTGCGCCCTCCGCTGCTTACCGGAGCCATCGGCAGCGGCGGAGGCGATCGGGTCCTTGTCGTGGCTGGGTATGGAGGCAAGTAAGGCTAAGATGGCCCCCACCCGTCTCCATACCATAGCAGGGTGGAAGTGACGTCATAACGTCACTTCTGCCCATACGTCTTAAAGGGCCATTTTTTCAATGTCATTTTTTCAAATGACAAAATGTTATTTATTTTTTTTATTGCATTTTAGTCCAAATATGAGATCTGAGGACTTTTTGACCCCAGATCTCATATTTAAGAGGACCTGTCATGCTTTTTTCTATTACAAGGGATGTTTACATTCCTTGTAATAGGAATAAACGTGACCCAAATTAAAAAAAAAAAAACAGTGAAAAAAGAAATAAAATCAAGTAAAATAAATAAGAAATTTTTTTGTATTTTTTAACCACCTCAATACTGGGCACTTTCGCCCCCCTCCTTCCCAGCCCAATTTTCAGCTTTCAGCGCTCTCTTTCAATGACAATTGCGCGGTCATGCTACGCTGTACCCAAATTAAATGTTTATCATTTTGTTCACACAAATAGAGCTTTCTTTTGGTGGTATTTATTCACAACTCTGTTTTTTATTTTTTGTGATATAAGCGAAAAAAGAGCGGAAATTTGGAAAAAAAAACAATATTTTCTTCTTTCTATTTTAAAACAAATCCAATAAAATCAAATTTTGTCATAAATTTAAGCCAAAACATATTCTGCTACATGTTTTTGGTAAAAAAAATCCCGTTAAGTGTATAATAATTGGTTCGTGTGATCACGGACACGTGCGCAAATGATCATGTACAGATGTGCGCAGGTGACATATGTGTGCAGATAATCATTGGGACATGTTATTTTACGGGGACTTATGTGGGGAACATGTGTTTTTACTATGTGGGGACATGTGTTTTCTTAGTGTTTGTTTTGTGTTTTTACATTGTGTGGGGTCACTAGACTGGTGATCCGTGAGTAAAAATCTGTAAAAAACAGCTCATACTCACTGATCATCAGCCGGCTGCAGCGATCCGCTCTCCTCTCCTCACTTACAACTTCCGTGTGAGGAGAGCAGAGCAGATTGCCTAGCAACCGGCTCTGTGTTTACATCACATGATGGCTGTGATTCGACACGGCTGTCATGTGATCAGGAGGGCCAATCGCAGAGCCCTCTTGCCGATCGGAGATGCGCCGTGTCCGGGTGACACGAACGCATCGGGATCGCGCCGCTGCGCGGGCGCGCGCGCGATCCCACTCCTTCTGAGGGACGTTCCTGAACGTCCATTAAGAAGGAGAGAGCGCCCACCCGGCCGTATATGTGCAGTGGCCGGGTGGGAAGTGGTTAAAGCACCCCGTCCCGATGAGCTTGCGCGCAGAAGCGAACGCATACGTGAGTAGCGCCCGCATATGAAAACGGTGGTCAGACCACACATGTGAGGTATTGCCGCGATCGTTAGAGCAAGAGCAATAATTCTAGCCCTGGACCTCCTCTGTAACTCAAAACATGCAACCTGTAGAATTTTTTAAACGTCGCCTATGGATATTTTTAATGGTAAACGTTTGACGCCATTCCACGAGCGGGCGCAATATTGAAGCATGACATGTTGGGTATCAATTTACTCAGTGTAACATTATCTTTCACAATTTAAAAAAAAAATTGGGCTAATTTTACTGTTGTCTTATTTTTTTTATTCAAAAAGTGATTTTTTTCCAAAAAAAGTGCGCTTGTAAGACCGCTGCGCAAATATGGTGTGAAAAAAAGTATGACCGCCATTTTATTCTCTAGGGTGTTAGAAAAAAAAAAAACAATATATAATGTCTGGGGGTTCTAAGTAATTTTCTAGCAAAAAAAAAAACAGTTTTAAACTTGTAAACACCAAAATCTCAAAACGAGGCTAGTCCATAACCAATTCGCACCCGCGCTATAGCCGAAAGACGGCTACAGCGTGGATGCCAATTGCCGGGAGGGCGTCCCTGGATGTCCTCCTGTTTACTTCCCTTCTGCGCGCAACCACGGGCACGCATCGGGGAAGTTCTGTGTTGGCCGTGTCCCTTGGACACAGCCAATCACAGATCATGCTAAATGGCCAATCACAGCGGCCATTTAACACTCGATCGGCGTGTCCAATGAGAGGTGATCTCATATGTAAACATATGAGATCATCTCTCATCGCCTGCTCTCTCTCCTCACACAGAAACAGCGTGTGAGAAGGGAGAGCTTCTGTGCTGCAGCTGCAGCGTCAGTGAAACGTGAGTGAACACTAACACAGTGCCACACACGCACACAACACACATGCCCACCTGTCCCCAGTGCCACCTATCACCAGTGCCACCTGTCAGTGCCATTTGTCCCCAGTGCCACCTGTCAGTGCCATCTGTCCCTAGTGCCACCTATCAATGCCATCTGTCCCCAGTGCCACCTATCAGGGCCATCTGTCCCCACTACCACCTGTCCCCAGTGCCACCTATCAGTGCCATCTGTCCCCAGTGCCACCTGTCAGTGCCATCTGTCCCCAGTGCCACCTATCGGTGCCATCTGTCCCCAATGCCATCTGTCTCCAGTGCCACCTGTCCCCAGTTCCACGTGCCATCTGTTATCAGTGTCACGTGTCATCAGTGCCACGTATTAGTGCCATCTGTCATCAGTGCCACCTGTCAGTGTCACGTGCCATCTGTTATCAGTGTCAAGTGTCATCAGTGCCATATATCAGTGCCATCTGTCATCAGTGTCACGTGTCATCAGTGCCACGTATTACTGCAATCTCTCTGTGACACGTATTAGTGCCATCTGTCATCAGTGCCACATCAGTCACGTGTCATCAGTGCCACATATTAGTGCCATCTGTCATTAGTGTCACGTGTCATCAGTGCCATCTGTCATCAGTGTCACATCAGTATCACGTGTCATCAGTGCCACATATTAGTGCCATCTGTCATCAGTGTCATGTGTCATCAGTGCAACGTATTAGTGCCATCTGTCATCAGTGTCACATCAGTGTCACATGCCATCAGTGCCAAGTATCAGTGCCATCTGTCATCAGTGCCACATCAGTGTCACGTGTCATTGTCCTGGTGCTCCAGGGCCTTCAAAAGTGTAATAGGTAGTCAACAAGTTAGATGTGTAATTTATGCTCCTAGAACACCTGATGGTGCTCCCTGCATGTTGGGCCTCTCTAAGTGGCTAGGCTGTGAAAAAGTCGCACACATGTGGTATTGCCATACTCAGAAGGAGTAGCAGAATGTATTTTGGGGTGTTATTTGTGGTATACACATGCCATGTGAGAGAAATAACCTATTACAATGACAATTTTGTGGGGAAAAAAGAAAAAAATATTCATTTTGCAAAGAATTGTGGGAAAAAATGACAACATCAAAAACCTCACTATGCCTCATACTAAATACCTTGGAATGTCTACTTTCCAAAAAGGGGTAATTTGGGGGGTATTTGTACTTTCCTGGCTTGTTAGGGTCGCAAGAAATGAGATAGGCCATCAGTTCATCAGGTCTGATCATTTTTTTATGATTTGCACCACAGCTTGTAGACTCTCTAACTTTCACAAAGACCAAATAATATCCACTAATTTGGGTTATTTTTACCAATGATATGTAGCAGTATAAATTGTGGCCAAAATTCATGAAGAAAAATTAATAATTTGCAAAATTTTATCACAGAAACAAAGAAAAATGCGTTTTCTTTCAAAATTTTCATTTTTTTTTTTTCATTTATAGCGCAAAAAATAAATAAATAATAAAATAAAAAACCCAGAGGTGATCAAATACCACCAACAGAAAGCTTTATTTATATGAAAAAAAGGACAAAAAAAATCATTTGTGTACAGTATTACATGACTGAGTAATTGTCATTCAAAGTGTGGGAGCACTGAAAGCTGAAAATTGGTCTGGGCAGGAGGGGGGTTTAAGTGCCCAGTAGGCAAGTGGTTAAGTGGCTAGGGATTGCTCCTCGATCATGAATGGACATTCATTGGACTTCTGGTTTGACCATGAAGCGTGCAGGTGGTAAGGCACCACATGGTGCACAAATCCATAGTATTCAGTTACTGCTGCAAGCATATGTCACACATGCAAATATTCTGGCCTGTCCATAGTTTGTTTGTTTACTATTGCCTCACAGGTTGTGGTTTGTGTCTGCAATACTGCTAATGCTGATAGCAGGTGTGCTGTGCTGGGCTGAAGCCTTCCTATTAACCGCTTCAGCCACGGAAGATTTTATCCCCTTCCTGACTAGAGCACTTTTTGCGATTTAGCACTGCGTCGCTTTAACTGACAATTGTGTGGCCGTGCAACGCTGCACCCAAACAAAGTTAACATCCTTTTTTTCACACAAATAGAGCTTTCTTTTTATGGTATTTGATCACCTCTGCAGTTTTTATTTTTTGCGATATAAACTAAAAAAGAGCGACAATTTTGAAAAAAATGCAATATTTTTACTTTTTGCTATAATAAATATCCCCCAAAAATATATATAAAAAAAAAAACGATTTTCCTCAGTTTAGACCGATATGTATTCTACATATTTTTGGTAAAAAAACAAAACGCAATAAGCGTATATTGGTTTGCGCAAAAGTTATAGCGTCTACAAAATAGGGGATAGTTTTATGGCATTTTTATTAATTTTTTTTTACTGGTAATGGCGGCGATCTGCGATTTTTATCGGGACTGCGACATTATGGCGGACAGGTAGGACAATTTTGACACATTTTTGGGACCATTGACATTTATACAGCGATCAGTGCTTTGAAAATGCATTGATTACTGTAAAAATGTCACTGGCAGTCAAGGGGTTAACACTAGGGGGCGATCAAGGGGTTAATTGTGTTCCCTATTGTGTGTTCTAACTGAAGGGTCGGTGGGACTTTGTAGGGGAGATGACAGATCGCTGTATATACTCTGTATGAACGGACGATCTGTCTGTTCACCCCTCAGAGAACTGGAAACTGTGTGTTTACACGCACATATCCCGGTTCTCCGTGTGCCCCGAGCGATCGCGGCCGCCGGGCACTCGCATCGGCTCCGTGGGCGAGCAGGGGGGTTGTGCCCCTAGTGGCTGAATCTGGAAGCGACCTAACATGACGGCGATTCGTGCAGCCAAGCCATGTTGCTGCAGTATAACTGCGGTGGCTGGTTGGCAACCGATTAACTGGTACTACAGGCTTGACTTATTGTCTGCAGGTATGCTGTTAGCTTGCACCAGTGAAAGCGTATATCACACATGTGAATCTTATTGGCTGTCTATAGTGCCATTCTGTTTACTAATGCTTCACAGTTTGTGGTCTGTTTCTGCAGTATTGCTAATGCTTATGCTGATTTCAAGTGGAGCTGAGCCTTTCCTATTAACGCAGGGCCTGGCCCTGCAGGCTTGGCTTACTGTGTATTAATGCTTGTTTGTGGTATGGACCTTTTTTTGCGGTACATGTGTCTAAGGTAAGTTTAACTTGCTAGTGCTAATTGTCTGATGACTATTAACCTGCAGTGTTTGCCTGTGATAACATTGAATCAACAGTACTATGACTGCTATGCATTTATCTCTATGCATTTACATGCTGACCTTGATGCTGAAATGAAAATCAGGATTTGCTTAGTTACATTTCCTTAGTTCTTACCTGTTAGCAATGTGTAATTGCTTCTGCTATTTGTGGTACACCACAGAGGGATATGTGGTTTGCTGTTTGTAGTGGTTACTACTGATGGATTTTTTAAACAAATACTCCCAGGCAGGGCTCCACTCTTTCAGCTCATCTGTGGACCAGTAGCAATCAGCCTTCCTAGAGACCAGCAATGTTCATTAACGTGAGGGCAGGTAGGTATATTCTATATCCTAAAAGAGTGCACATTATGGGCATAATTTATTGTAAATCTCTCCAGCCCTCAACACCAACACCACTTCTCAGGAAGAGGATAGTCAACCTGCTTCTGCAACAGGGACAGATCCTCTTTAGCCCTGAAGGAACCACTATGTAATTAACTGCCAGAAGAGGCAGACCAAGGGCAAATGGACAGAGACTTAGGCTGGCCATACACTATTCAATTTTCCTGTTCAACTTTCCTTTAGATTTACCAAAACCATATAATAGGAGGTCAAACCTAAACACTTTCAATTTGGATGCAATCAGGCAGGCCCTTGTACTACATAGTTGAAGGTAAATCTAAAGAAAATTGAACAGGAAAATTGTATGGTGTATGGCCAGCTTTAGGCTCGATTCACACCTATGCATGTTGCTTTTGAGCGTTTTTGGAGGTTTTTTTTTCATGCTTGCCACGTTTTTGAGCAGCGTTTTTGCCGCCATTTGCGTTTTTTTTTTTTTTTACAGTTTTTTTTTTACAGTCTTAAAAAAAAAAAAACGGCAAAAATGCATCAAAAACGCATCAAAAAGGCTGCACTTGCGTTTTTGATGCTTGTCCATTGAATTCTATTACATGCAAAACGCTGCATTTTGCATGAAAAAAAGTCCCTGACCCTTTCCAAAAATGCAGAGAAACAAAAAAGCATTGATGTGAACATGTTCCATAGGAACCATGTTAAAAAATTCCTGTGCATTTCTGCAAAATGCAAAATGCATCAAAAAACGCGCTAGTGTGAATGGAGCCTAAGAAGGCCTACAGTCACTAATGATTCCATGCCAAGCCCAAATCAAACAGCTGTGTTTATTTAACCTTTACCTCAGAAGCAGTTGGCCAGTGAGTCTTTATCAGACTGGCCCGATGGGTCAACCTTAGCTTGCTTCTAGGAAATTGCTATGGCAAGTTGGCATATCAGAAGCAAAAAGTGGATGTTTTAACTCTGTCCAAACTGACTGTGTGGATTTCTACTGCATCAATGCTCAGGTACTAAGCTAATCAACATATGCGACGTACACACGAGCAGAATGTCCATCAGAAAAAGTCCGATGGGAGCTTTTCATTGTATATTCCGACGATGTGTTTACCCCATCTGACTTTTTCCATCAAAAATTCAGACCAACTTAGAGAACATTGTCTGCAGGTATGCTGTTAGCTTGCACCACTGAAAGCGTATATCACACATGTGAATCTTATTGGCTGTCCATAGTGCCATTCTTTTTACTAATAGAGAAAATTTTTTATTTTTCCAACGGAACTAATTACTATCGGGGAAACCCGCTCGTCTGTATGCTGTTCGACGTACCAAAAATGATGCATGCTCTGAAGCAAGTATGAGACGGAAGCTATTGGCTACTGGCTATTGAACTTCCTTTTTCTAGTCCCGTCATTTGTGTTGTAGGTCACCTCGTTCTGGATGATCGGACTTTGGTGTGACCGTGTGTATGCAAGACAGCTTGAGTGGAATTCCGTCGGAACTCCGTTGGAAAAACCTATTCTGACGGCAAAACCGGTCGTGTGTACAGGGCATTAGTCATTTAAAGGGTACCTCTGCCTCAGAAGCAGCCAGCCAAACAGGCTTCATGAGATCAGCCAGGGGTGCCATTCTGCCAGAAGAAAAGCAATATCCTTTGCAAGAGACCCTGGTACAGTGAATAGATCTGGAGATGAAGAAGATTCATACTGCTATTAAGTAGTGTTTTGTGACCTGCGGTAGAGCTCACTTCAGTAGCCAGACTGTCAGGATCCCAGACAAGATGAAAGCAGGGCTCTGGTCAGTGATAAACTATGATGGCTGATCCTCAAGTGAAAATGAAGTAGCCAGTGATGCAGTTCAGCCACTGTGGATACAAGACTGTATGCTGTTTCACTGGTTGTCCGTTGTGGTCAGTTAGGGCTCTTTCACACGGACGTTCCGTATGTCCGTTTTTCATCCTTTCGTTTTCGGATGAAAAACGGACATACATGTATCCCTATGGAATAGCGGATGTCAGCCGATGAACCTCCACTGACATCCGCTGACATCCGTCTCCACTATGATATTCTGTATGAAAAACGGAACGGATGTAAAACTGATGTCAGCGGATGGTCCGATTTACATCCGATCCGCTGACATCCGTTTTTTACCTAAATATGTTTTTTTTTTTTTTTTTTTTTAATATTGCACTAAAAAAGTAACCTATGACCCAGGTAGTGGTCTCAAAGGAAGTGACATGCTGCCCATGAGCCCAGTGTGGTGAGAGAGAGAGAGAGAGAGAGAGAGAGAGAGAGAGAGACACAGACAGACAGGCAGAGTGAGAGAGAGAGTAGAGGGAGAGATAGAGAGAGAGAGAGAGAGAGAGAGAGAGAGAGAGAGAGAAAGAAAGAGAGAGACAGACAGAGATGGCAAAAGATGTATCACACGAGCGCCTCATTAACCTGGTGCATGCCAGGCCAGCAATTTGGGACAAAAAATCCAGCCAGTACAGTGACCGCATTACAAAAGCAAGGATTTGGGAAGAAATTTTCCAAGATTTCACACCTAACTGGACATCAATGAATGCAAAGCAGCGCAAGATACGTGGTAATATTTTGTGGGGATGGGGGTGGGGTGCCTTGGTGAGACTTGAAGTACACCCATATGCATGTACAGTACCTGTCAGTGCCAACTGTCCCCAGTGCCACGTATAAGTGCCATGTGTCATCAGTGCCACATATTAGTGCCATCTGTTATCAGTGTCACATGCCATCAATGCCACATCAGTGTCACGTGCCATCAGTGCCACGTATTAGTGCCATCTGTCATCAGTGCCACGTATTAGTGCCATCTGTCATCAGTGCCACATATTAGTGCCATCTGTCATCAGTGCCACATATTAGTGCCATCTGTCATCAGTGCCACGTATTAGTGCCATCTGCCATCAGTGCCACGTATTAGTGCCATCTGCCATCAGTGCCATCTGTCATCAGTGCCACGTATTAGTGCCATCTGCCATCAGTGCCACGTATTAGTGCCATCTGCCATCAGTGCCACGTATTAGTGCCATCTGTCATCAGTGCCACGTATTAGTGCCATCTGGTGCCATCTGCCATCAGTGCCATGTATTAGTGTCATCTGTCATCAGTGTCACGTGTCATTGTCCTGGTGCTCCAGGGCCTTCATAGGATAGTCAACAAGTTTGCTTTAGAGCATCTTTACAGCTGAAAACATATGGGTTACAAATAGTATACCTAATATTTTATGTTATGTTCATTTTATATACCGTATTTATCGGCGTATAACACGCACCCCAATTTAGGAGGAAATTTTAAGGAAAAAAAACTTTTAGGAGGGAAGTTGAAGGAAAAAAAACTTACATTTAAATGCCCATCATTGCAGCCTTCTCAGTGCAGCCATGTCAGTGCAGTCTTCCCCAGTGCAGCCTTGTTAGTGCAGCCTTGTCAGTGCAGCCTTCCCCAGTGCAGCCTTTCCCAGTGCAGCCTTTCCCAGTGCAGCCTTTCCCAGTGCAGCCTTTCCCAGTGCAGCCTTTCCCAGTGCAGCCTTTCCCAGTGCAGCCTTTCCCAGTGCAGCCTTTCCCAGTGCAGCCTTTCCCAGTGCAGCCTTTCCCAGTGCAGCCTTCCCCAGTGCAGCCTTCCCCAGTGCAGCCTTCGCTTCGATCCCCTGTCCTGAGCTTTAAAATCGCCGACCGCAATTTGAAAATGGCGCCGCCGGCGCCGAAATACACCGAGCCGGTCCTCGGCTCTTTCCGGCGGCTCTCGCTCACTTTCGGCTCCACTCGTAGTCCCGAGCGGTGCTATCCGAACCTAGCCGAGTAGGTTCGGATAGCTCCGCTCGGGACTACGGGTGGAGCCGAAAGTAAACGAGAGCCGCCGGAAAGAGCCGAGGATCGGCTCGGTGTATTTCGGCGCCGGCGGCGCCATTTTCAAATCGCGGTCGGCAATTTTAAGATTGTGACAGCTCGGGATCGCATGGTATCGGCGTATAACACGCACCTGCGACTTTCCCCTGATTTTAAGGGGAAAAAAGTGCGTGTTATACGCCGATAAATACGGTACTTTTCATATGCAGGCAAAAAAATCATCACACGCTGGACATCAATTAGGGATCGTTCTCAACGAGAATTAAACGAAGAAGCAGAGCAGAGTCGAAGTAGTGCAAGAACGTCCCAAAAAAGAAGAAGCCCATTTTTCGAAATGTTGGGGTTTTTAAGAAGTGTTATGTACTTACGATCTTAAGTCCATAACTAAATAGTTTTTTGCACCCCAAAATTAACCGCTTACCGACCGCTGCACGAACATTGACATTGGCAGAATGGCACGTACAGGCAAATGGGCATACAGGTACCTCCATTTAAATTTGCCGCCGTGTGGTTGCGCGCGCGACTCTGCAACGAAATCCATGAGTGTGATTGCGGGTCGCGCTGACGCGATGTCCGTGGGGATACCCACGTTCGTCTCACGGTGAGGAAGAACGGGAAAAATGCTGTTGTAAACAAGCATTTCCCCGTTCTGCCTAGTGACACTGACACTGATCACCGCTCCCTGTGATCAGGAGCTGTGATCAGTGTCGTGACACACGTAGCCCATCCCCCCCCTACAGTTAGAACACATCCCTAGGACACACTGCAATGCCCCCTCCTGGTCAACCCCTTCACTGCCAGTCACATTTACACAGTAATCAATGCATTTTTAATCGCAATGATTGCTGTATATTTTGTGGGGATAATTTTTATTGCAATAAGAACGAAATCTTACTTTTTTATTTCAAAATTGTTGCTCTTTATTTGTTTATAGCGCAAAAATAAAAACCGCAGAGGTGATCAAATCACACCAAAAGAAAGCTCTATTTGTGGGGAAAAAAAATACGCTGCACGACCGCGCAACTGTCTTTAAGTGACGCAGTGCCGAATCGCAAAAAGTGCTATGGTCTGTGGCCAGCCAAATGGTCCTGGGCTTAAGTGGTTAGTCGACTCAAATCATAGACCCATTTAGAACACATGGATTATGTATTGTAATAAATCTACTGTGCTGTCCTTTATTCCATCTATCAAAATATCTTTACAGTACAAGCACCAACATTTCGGAAACGGAAGAGGAGGAGGGGGATTCCGACTCAGGAATTGCAATCCAAACAACCGAAAGTGTACCAGACGAAATAACATCAGAGCATGGTGCCGAACAACCGGTTTCATCTGAACCATCAACACATCCCTCTGCATGTAGAACAACTGCTCAGGAAAGACAAGAAACAACGTGTGCCTGTAAGAATCCCATGCAATATGACCCACTTTAAAATGTTTACATTGATAAATGTTCTAAAAAATTTCTCCCTCAAGAGAATCGTTCTGTACGTGTCACAACAAGTCGGCAAAGCGGAGGGCAATCCAGGCCAGATATAGAGGGTGCGATGATCCAATTCATGGAAGACATGAGGGAAAGGAGGAGAGCTGAGACAAGAAATCCTTTTTCTGACCCCGCAAATCAGGATGCAGTGTACCTGAGAAGTCTGTACCACCAACTGGCACAGGTCCCCATGCACAGGAAAATGGAGGTTCACATGTCTCTTTTTAATTTCACTGGGGTGTGTGTAAGGGCTGCAATTGCTGGTGACCCTATGCCACCGCTCATAAATGAGCAACAACGCCCCTACCAACACCCCTATGCCTTGGACCCTGCTCCTCTAAATTTAACTTCACAGCAGATGTACCATCATCAATACCCTACCCCCCATCAACCAACTACCAGTGTACACAATGCAGTGACCCCACCTCAAGTTGCGCCTTATTACCAGGATCTGTATATTAGTCCTTTTTTGTGCATGTGGGGTAATACCCTGTTTACCCGAAAATAAGACCCAGTGTGCTTGTTGGTGATGGCTGCAATATAAGCCCTACCCCCCAAATATGCCCTAGTTTAAAGTGGGGGTCCACCTATCTATCGTTTTTTTTTTTTGGAGTCCATTCACAAACTTTTCTTCTCATGATTATCTACTCACATGTTCTGTGTAATAAGTCCGCCTGTGTCCGATTTCGTTGTAAAGAATAACTTATAAAATTCACTGAAGGCAGTTTCCATCTTTATTGTGGGCATTTGAAGCCCACAAGCATGTATTTCCTGGATGCAGTGAATGCTGTGCTCCCAGCATTCACCGAGATGTTGTGATGACGCTGTTGCACAATGCATGCTGGGAAGCCTGAGACTAGCTCCCAGGGGACTGTGGGAGGTCTGGGAGAGGCTAGAAACACACCTACTCCCATGGGAGGAAAACCAGGAAGTGCTAAGAAGATTAGAAAAAAAAAGGTAATTACGGCGATTTAAATTTTTTTACACAGCATGTCAGCATCTAGGCAAGGAAGAGAATGCATAGAGATAATGTTCAAAATTTGGGTGGAACCCCGCTTTAAGTCCTTGTAGGTCTTATTTTCAGGTTAGGGCTTATTTTCGTGGCTAAAATGGTAGGGCTTATTTGGGGGGTAGGGCTTATATTGTAGCTATCACCGACAATCACGCTACAAATTATTTTCTGGGAAAACATTTTATTGAGCTGTGAGATCACCCAAGCGTCTCAGGTTGCCACTGGAGTCCTCTTGCACTCCTCCATGATGACATCACAGAGCTGGATGTTATATACATTGCGCTCCTCCACCTTCCCTTTCAGGATGCCCCACAGATGATCAATAGGGTTTAGGTCTGGAGATATGCTTGGCCAGTCCATCACCTTTACACTCAGCTTCTATAGCAAAGCAGTGGTTGTCTTGGAGGTGTGTTTGGGGTCGTCATGTTGGAATACTACCCTGCGGCCCAGTCTCCAAAGGGAGGGGATCATGCTGTGCTGCTTCAGTATGTCACAGTACATGTTGGCATTCATGGTTCCCTCAATGATCTGTAGCTCCCCAGTGCCGGCAGCACTCATGCAGCTCCAGACCATGATACTCCCACCACCATGCTTTACCGTAAGAGAGACACTTGTCTTTGTACTCCTCACCTGGTTGCCGTCACTCATGCTTGACACCATTTGAACCAAATAGGTTTATCTTGGTCACATCAAAAAATAGAAAAAAGATTTCCCCAGGCGGGGTTTTTAGGCAGCAGGGTTGGAGATATTAGACCAATGTTGTATAAAAAGATTTTTATACAACATTGGTCTAATATCTCCAACCCTGCTGCCTAAAAACCCTGCCTGGGGAAATCTTTTCCTATTTTTTGCTTCCATTGTTAGGGGTGAGCAGCATTCTCTTCTCCCTCCCTCAATTGTGTCTGTCCTTTGTTATCTTGGTCACGAAACGCGTTAGCTGATTGTGATGCCTGTGCGTTCCTCCACGATCCTTGGAAGGTTTCGCTCATCCTAAGTCGCAGGCTGTCTGTCGGTGCGATTTTATGTTGTGCCTTCTCCACCAATTGCTTGTGAGTTGTTTCCTTTACTATTTTTATTCAATAAATGTTTTAAAAGTTAATGCACAAGGCTGGTGCGCCCCTGTCTCCTTTTTATTTCGGTTTCCACAGGACATGGTTACAATAATCCATGTTCATGTTCATAGTTCATAGTTTTTTTTGTTAATACAATGTGAGGTGTTTACTCACTTTTTTGTAATATTCGGAAAAATATGTTTGTTTATTATTTTTTTCTGGTTATACAATATATATTTTTATATATATATTTTGAGTTATCTATACTGTGGTCAATAATTTTATATGACATGAATAAAAATATTTGACTGCATGGAAAACTGCATTTTATTTTTGTACTCTGTATACACTACATAATATTTAAAAATAAAATAGATGATAGATTACATAGGCAAAGAAGAGCAATGTTGGCACTGCTTAAACATGATTATACTGCCATGGAACCTCTCCATCAGGGGACATAAAATGGTCTGCAAACTGGTCACGCTGAGCAAGAACAGAATAGCTTGGACGCGGTCCACAAAGATTGACAGAGGGCAAATGGATTTCATCTTCATCTTCCATGCTGATGCCTTCCTTCTCACGAATTATGTTGTGCAGCACACAGCATGCTTGAATAACACCTTCAGCATTGGTCAGTTTCAGGTGCATGGCACTGTGAAATATGCGCCATTTGCTTCTTAGTATGCCAAATGTGCATTCGATGTACCTCCTTGCTCTACTAAGTCGGTAGTTGAAGATTCTCTTTTTGTTGTTTAAATTATGTTTTGCATATGGCCTTAAAATGTGCTTTGAGAGCGCAAAAGCCTCATCAGCCACGAGGACATGAGGCATATCAGGTCCAGATGTTCCAGGAAGTGGTTTGTCAGGTGGTAAATTCATCCTGCCCTCTAGAAGCCTTCTCCCCATTCTGGATGCCGTAAACACTCTTGAGTCAGCAGTGTCGCCATACGCACCAATATCCACAGTGACAAATTTATAGTTGCTATCACAGATTGCCATCAGAACCACGGAAAATATTTTTTGTAGTTGTAATAGCTGGAGCCAGATCCAGGAGACATTGTAATCCGAATGTGTTTGCCATCCAAGGCTCCAAAGCAGTTTGGGAATTGCGTGTTCTTCAGGAATCCATCTGCGATTTTTGACCACATTTGTACGTCAGGAACTGGCATCACAAGCGGACTTAGCTCCTCCCATATAGCCTTGCAGGTGTCATGTACAATATCTGATATTGTTGATATACCAAGCAGAAAATAGTGGTTCAAATTAATTAAGGTTTGACCTGTGGCAAGAAACCTAAGATGAATATAAACGAATGTTAGACTACACTGTACACAATAGTATATGTGCATGAGCTCTATACATCCAATACCAGAGGAGTGGGAGAGGAGCGAGTTGTCGGGCAGGCGCATCGCTGGACTGTGGAACAGGTAAGTGGCTGTTTATTCAAAGTCAGCAGCTACACCTTTTGTAGCCAATGGCTTTTAATAGGGTGGTATTCAGCTTTAAGGGGTGGTTAGGTGGCAGTTGAGAGGGGTCTGGGTGAGTGGCGGGAGGGCGGGGGAGTTATGTACATGCATTGTCAAATAACTAGGGGTTTGACTATTGGCTCAGGGGAGTAGGGGGGCTCATAATCTAAAATTAACAACAGCATAAGCCTGGTGTACCTGAGAGTAAGTAGGAGACGTTCCTGGGGGGTACGCAGCGTCTCATGTTAGTGTCCAAACGATGCAGACGTGGTTGAAGTTTATCTAGGACGAAATCAAACGTGGGGATAGTCATCCTGGTAAAATTGTAGAATTTTGTTGGGTATCTTCGCAAATCGCCATAATGCAGAACAACAAAACCCTCATAGGGCCTCTTCAGCAGCATGGGATGTGTCCAATAGGTGCGACGTTTTAGCTGCAATCTTCTCCTCCTCCGACTCTCCACTCTCCTCACATACTCCATAAGGACAACACATGTCACGTCGTTCCAAAATTGGGTACTAATTGGATACTACAAACACACAGAGACAGGTAATGGGACAAAATAATGTCTGCACACTATCACTGGGACCACAAAGCAGCATGGGAAACACAATGCATGCTGGGGAAGAGTAAAGTCTCACGGGAGATTAGATAAAAAAAGGATCAAAAACGGATGAGAAACTGAAGAAAAAGCAATGAAAAACGGAAGTCCATTAAAAAAAACGGATGTAAAACGGACGTTAGCGGACCTAAAACGGACGTTCGCGGACATGAAAACGGATGTCATAATTGACATCCGCATCCGTTTTTCAACCCCCCAAAAAAAAAACTTAACTGAACGGACATAAAAAAAGGAACGTCCGTGTGAAAGAGCCCTTAACCCTTATGGCTCATCACACAAGTATCACATACAGCGTTTAAGTCAGAGTGGTGACTGTTCAAGTCGGATCCGGTGATACAGTATCTAGAAGGGGGATTAATCCCTTGTGTTAATCACCAATGACCAGAGGATAGCCAAAAGGCAAAGTAACGAAGATTGAATGATAGGTTAAACCTTGGAAAACTATAGAGGAGAATAAAGAATCAATAATCGTCTTTATTTATCTACCTAAACCCAAGTCGCCCAGTAGGGTCAGCTGACAGAATTTTATGTAAAATATGAGCTTTAGGATCCATGGCGTTTATAGTGGTATTCCGCGCTTAGGACGGGCTTGTGACCGAACTGCAGCCCCCCAAATAAAGAAAGCACCAAAGGTGCGATCCAATTATTATAAAATCTAAAAAAATAGGGGATTGGCGCTGTTCACTGGTGAAAAAAATAATAAATAAACTATAAACAGAGTCCTAACACAAGGGAATCATTACACCACAATTCTGGGTGAGTGAAAAGTGTAACACAGTGTAAAATAATATATTGTAAATAAATATACGTGCTAAAAATTGTCACAAAAATGTGCAACACTGCCCAAGGTGAAATATTATATAAAATAATGAAATAATAAATAGAACTCCGAGCAATAATATAAGTGAGTGATCAATCAGGTGTATAAAAAAAAAAAAAATTTTTACAAAATCCACAAAAAATATTTAATGAAGGGTATAAGTGAATTATACCTGGGAGAGAGGACAAACAAGGTGTTGCCCACTACAAATTGGTGTGTATACTAGTGAAGCTGAATGGAGTTAGATGAAGAATGAAAAAAATGAAAAAGAGGACTACTAACATATGGTGTGCATAAAAATATTAGTGTACAAAGAAATCAATAAAAAAATGAAAGAATGACAAAATTAAAAAGTCCAAGCATCCAAAAAGAAAAATTTTTCAAAAAATGCCGTGTATATTAAATCTATCGTTCAGTGATAGATGTCATCTGAGGCGCGGACGTCTTGATGGCGAAACGCGTAAGGCGTGGCCTCTTGGTACGCATACGTCCTTTTTCCCTTCTGTTTTTGTCTTGCACTTCCAGTTTCGGCAGACGGCTGTGGAACGCACGCCCCTTACACTGCACTGTCTGCGGCTTCTGACGTGGAGCCAGCCGGCAGAGTGCTGTTTGATTTTAGCCTTTAGTTTTTTTCGTTTGTTGTAAGCTTGAGCTTAATAAGTTCATAATTGGAATCACACTATGAGGCTCTTCTCTTCTCCCTGCACAAGGTATTTGGTCCGGGTGGATGCCTTTTGAAAGCGATCTGGTGACACAGGTGGAAAATAGATGGTGAAGGGGACACCAACCGCTTGGATCATCGGATTTACATCTACATGCCCATTACCCCTGCAGGGGTTGGGCGCTCCGGTGAGTGGGGGCACTAGAGGGGACTCCACACAGGACAATACACACTCATTGGGACGGACTTACCTGCAACCTTTTGAAGATGCACTAGCTTGCTGCACAAGAACTTTTTATGTACACTGAACGATAGATTTAATATACACGGCATTTTTTGAAAAATTTTTCTTTTTGGATGCTTGGACTTTTTAATTTTGTTATTCTTTCATTTTTTTTTATTTTCTTTGTACACTAATATTTTTATGCACACCATATGCTAGTAGTCCTCTTTTTCATTTTTTTCATTCTTCATCTAACTCCATTCAGCTTCACTAGTATACACACCAATTTGTAGTGGGCAACACCTTGTTTGTCCTCTCTCCCAGGTATAATTCACTTATACCCTTCATTGAATATTTTTTGTGGATTTTGTAAAAAAAATTTTTTTTTTTTTTTTTTTTTTTTTATACACCTGATTGATCACTCACTTATATTATTGCTCGGAGTTCTATTTATTATTTCATTATTTTATATAATATTTCACCTTGGGCAGTGTTGCACATTTTTGTGACAATTTTTAGCACGTATATTTATTTACAATATATTATTATACACTGTGTTACACTTTTCACTCACCCAGAATTGTGGTGTAATGTTTCCCTTGTGTTAGGAGTCTGTTTATAGTTTATTTATTATTTTTTTCACCAGTGAACAGCGCCAATCCCCTATTTTTTTAGATTTTAGGATCCATGGGTCCTGTGCACTAAGGAAGTCATTGGAATTTTTCATTCCTCTCCTCCAACTCATTGCATTCCCTCCATGACGCATTAGAGCACAAGGGTTGTGACTGCATGTCAGTCAAAAGTAGGACTTGGTCAACAAGCAGAAGGATTAGGATCCAAAACCGCATATGGCATCATTGCAATCAATCTCTCCAGCCATTAGTAAGGCTTGACTTCCACAAATCATTCCCCATTATTTCCAAGGAGTACCGTTAATAGTGGTGCGACTTCAAATCGCAGCGACTTTGATCCCACTTTGATGCGACTTGGGGCCATGGACCTGAAGAATACACAGGCATTGCTTCAAGTCTCATAAAGGTCGCATCAAAATCGCACAACTTTTTAGGTCGCAATAGTGGAAACCTAGGCTAAGATTGTAGATGGTCTTTAGACCTAGCAAGTGTATGTGTTTGTGTGTGTGCTGTATACACACTTGAGATACATATACAACAGTATAAGTATCTCATAGGTTCATAGTTGGTAAGGTTGAATAAAGAGACCAGTCCATCCAGTTCAACCTGAGTGAGTGTCTACAATTGTCCCTATTCCTGTACATTGTGTCTCATTAAGATGCTCATCTATTATTATTATTTATTTAAAGGTACCCATATAGCGCCGTCCATTTACACAGCGCTCCAGACATACATCACACACTCACATCGGTCCCTACCCTCAAGGAGCCCACAATCCAAGGTCCCCAACTCACACCCATATACCAAGGCCAATTTTGGACAGAAGCCAATTAACCTACCATCTCACTTGAACAAATCTCTTGTTCATCTTACTTGAACAAATTATAGCTCTTTCCCATAGGTTGCATCCCACGGTTGCAAAAGGGTAAGGAAATAGCCTGTAGTAACCTATGTGGTCCAAGGGGCCCAATGGAAGGTTGACAACAGTATTACCTGGTTTTTGTAGTAAGGGAAGATTTGCTTCCTGCACCAGGAACATTGACTCCACAGAGGAGACAAGTCCCTTTTTGGAGGGAGCTAAGCTAACTAATCTTTCAGCTTATCAGCTACTAGGCATACCAGTCATTGCAATCTTTTACTTGTCGGGTATTTCATGCCAATGGAGGACAAAATGTCCAAAGTCAGAGTTGCAGTGGTCGCAGACTGAAGTCTTTCCGAAAACGCATCAAACAGAGCCTCAGCTATGCTGCAAGGACTCAGCAAAATGGAGAAGTCCTATCTTTGCTGTCAAAGGAATGCAAGACTAGTCAACCTCTGTCAGAGGTATCTCCAAGTTAGGTCTGCCAGCCCTTTAGGTTCGGGTTCCTAGAACTTCATGCCAGATGGCATAAGGTACAAAGCCGTTGGATGTCAAGGGATGGTCTCCAAACCAACAAACCATTCAAGGGTTCGGCAACAAATAAAGCTATCAGGATATTGATCTGACAGTAACCTTGGTGGCTTCCCAGAGGTGGAAGCAGTGAAACTTCTGAGATCCAGCTGGGTCTGCAGATTAGCCAATATGTATATTGAACAAACCTAACAGTCTCCACGATCATTATCATCAGAATCTGCAGTTGTTCAGTTATGATGAGGACAATAATTGTCAGATGGCCTGCAAGCCACGATATCAGCGGGTACAGTCTCAGATCCGAGAACCTCCTATTCTCCTTTCTGAGATCCAACACCTCATACAGCGTGGCCAACGGTATCTTCCAAAGGCAGACAAGTTATATCTACATGCTGGAGACAAAGAAGTGAAGGCTCACATGGAGGTCTCACATTTAGTGTTTGAAATCTTATGGAGGTCAGGCGCCTCCTCCAAACTTCAAGTACATTAGAGCAGGGGAAACCCTACAGAATTTAAAGGATGGAATCTTCTGTTCCATACTGTAAGGATTGAATTGTGTACAAGTAAGCCTAGAGATGGCATTAAAGGATAGATGAGGATCAGTCGTGTCCTCACTCTCTGGGAACCAGTAACTGTTGCATATCTTGGCAAACCAATTCCGAAAGACCTGGGCAGGTTGTTCATTCCCCCCCTGGGGTCTTCCAAATAGTGAGGGACACATTGTCTCACTCTCCATTCAGAGGGATAAGACTAGAGGTCGACCGATATGGTTTTTTCTCTGGCCGATGCCGATATTTAGAAATCGCGGTGGCCGATGGCCGATATGTGATGCCGATTTTTTTGGGCCGATATATTAGGCCGATTTTTTTTTTTTTTCCCTTCATCTCATAAAATCTAACAGTTAGACCCCTTTCACACTGGGGCGTTTTTCAGGCGCTTTTGGGCTAAAAATAGCGCCTGTAAAGTGCCTGTAAAACGGCTCCCCTGCAGTCTGAGTGTGATATCCCGAGTGCTTTCACACTGAGGTGATGCACTGGCAGGATGTAAAAAAAAAGTCCTGCAATCGGCATCTTTGGAGCGGTGTATACCGCTCCTCCACCACCCCTGCCCATTGAAATGAATGCGCACCTCTGCCAAAGCGCCTGCAAAGCGTTTCGGCAGCGGCGCTTCAGGGGCGCATTTAACCCCTTCCTCGGCTGCTAGCTGGGTTATAAGCACCCTGCTAGCAGCCGAATAGCGCAGCTAAAATGACGGTAAAGCGCCGCTAAAACTAGCAGCGTTTTACCATCAACGCATGCCCGCTCCAGTGTGCAAGCAACCTTAAGTGATACAGAAAATTTTTTACATTTACACATTTATTAAACAAAACAAACCTCCAATCAGTTCACTTGTATGTAGAATTTAGATTAAAAAAAACTTAAAAAAAACTATATCTTAAATATTAAATACACAAAAACAGGTAATCAAAACTTTTGGATGAAAAAAAATGGGCTAACTTTACTGCTTAGTTTTTTTAAAATTTATTAGTGTATTTCTTAAAAAAAAATTGCGTTTGAAAGACGGCTGCGCAAATACCGTGTGACATAAAATATTGCAACAACCGCTATTTTATTCCCTAGGGTCTCTGCTAAAAATATATATATATATATATATATATATAATGTTTGGGGGTTCTAAGTGATTTTCTAGCAGAAAATACTGGATTTTTACTTGTAAGCAACAAATGTCAGAAAAGATTTAGTCTTTAAATGGTTAAACTGAGAGCTTCTACACACAGAGCTCAGTTCATTCATAAGTGTAGGACTCCACTGCCGCCATTTTACTTGCAAGCGCTTTTTATTCTGAAATGTAAGTGTTTTTCCTTTTAATACATTTTTTATGGTTTACGGAATTACGCTATGAGCCCCTTCTTCATTACATGTGGGTAATGTCCGTTGGTGTCCGAGCTTCCATATGAAGAAGACCTCTTTGGGATAGCAACGTTACAACTTCACCATTCACCAGCCCTTGGTTCCCTACCTTCATTGCCAGTGAGCAATCCAAGCCTGTTTGACCCATATAGCGTATGCTAGGTGGGTCCCAACTTTCTGGTAAGCCTCCAGTCATCCTAGGTGGCGGTTTCGCACAAGTGTCTGTTAGCACATGTTGGATTACGTACAGAAATCTCTCACGAGTATATGTTTTGGAACTTATCACCATTGCAAAATTTATGTTCATCGTATCTGCATATTCAGTTTTGGACTTTATTGCCATTTTTACATCCTGTTATCACTTTTGGTGACCCTAAGGCTTTATAATATAAGTGTTCTATATGTATGAATGTTCACAAAGTATACAAAACACTATCTTTTCACAATTCATTTTGTTATTATATGTGGTATAGCAATATTTTCTTTCTCATTTTTTAGCGCTACACTTGGTTACATATGATTTATTACAAATTTTCTATTTGTTGTGTTAGCTGCTTACATCTATGACTTTTTTGGAGTAAGCGCATGGTTTATAGGTTTTTTACATTCATAAGTGTAAACATTGTATCCTTCAGGTTCTTTTTATCAGATTTGGCAGGCTGCCCAGAGGAGGAGGGAAGTCGCTTCACAGAAGTTTTCAGGCAACTTGTATTGACTTCTATTACAGAAGTCATTTGCAGGTCCGCTTATATCGGCCTTTTTTATCAGCACAATCGGCCGATGCCGATTAAGTAAAAAACACCAAATATCGGCCGTCCGATATATCGGTCGACCTCTAGATAACACATTCTCAATATGGCCAGTAACACTGAAGAAGTATTTTGTATGGCTAATAGGTCTAAAAGGATCTCAGATATCCAAGTATCAAGCCATAAACTACCGTGTTGCTGAACGTATCAGGCAAAGTGGTTCTAGTCTCTTCCTCAGCACTATACAGAGGTCTGCATCTTTGCATCTGGGTTAGAACATCATCCTTCTTACATATCCAAACTAAAGTGTTTTGGAGTACCACAAGCATTGAAAATAGATTCAAGGTTGAAGAGAGACAAAGAATTGACCCTTCTTCAAGGAACAAACAATAGACTCATTAGGCCTAACATCAGAAGACCATTCCTGTCCATTAAAGACAATCGCAGTGGTGCGGATCAAGTTAGTTAAGGGGCTTAGATGGCTAGGACAAATCCATCAATTGAGGGCAGGGTCCGCTTTTTCAGACAGATTGCTCACTCGTGGATGGAACTCCAAAGGAGTCACTCCCGAACTAATATGCAAACTACGACCTGGTCTACATTCAACACCTTGGGGGCCCATTTTAAAGTGGACCCAGTGGCCTTAGCTACAATATATTTCAATCATTAGTGGGGTCAGATCTAATCCTCGACTTAAACACGTCAGCATTACCCACAGTTGTCTGGTGATTTGGTACATCCCATACGTATATGCTGTGTCAGGAAAGAGGAAAATTTTATACTTACCTGATGGTAATTTTCTCTTCCTAATGCAAAGCATGACAGCATATAGGTCCCTCCCGAAAGGGCTTTGCAGTGATACTAAGTTACGAGAATGTGGCCTGCAGGGAGGAGCCTTATCATATATTGGGTGTGCTGGTGATCAGGCACACTGGTGACAGTATGTAAAAAGAAAACAAAAACACACAAGGAAACTTATAGCATTTATATTCACATCAGCTAGGATTGCAATTGCAGGTCCTGGAAGTCATCTACAATCCCCCTGGACCTGTTGAAAAATAAGTTGTCCTGGATCATGGTCAATGAAGGCCTTTTGGCAATGTTACTTGACAAACAGGCTTATTTTGACAAAGTTTGGAAGCCCTGGATTGATTAATTCTCAGATGCTTTATGAAGCATTATCAGTTAGTCATGTTCCGATAAGATGGGGTGCACTCTTCCTCTCACTTTATTTTCTTTTCACTCCCCCTTTTCTTCTTTACTTTTTATTTCCCCTCTGCATTTTACTTCTCTTATATGTTCATTTTGATCTGCCAGACCTTATGCTACAAGTGCAGTATGGGAGGTGATGTGGCAGATATTTGTCGATGCGATGGAATTATGGTCTTGTTATCTTATGTTCCATCTCTCTCTCCCCATACTGCACCCACCTACAGAAGTGACAGGGAAAATGGACAGGATTTTTTTTTTTACACATACTGCAAGCTCACTTTGTGCTCCCAGCACAGTAACTAGAGTGTCACGGTAAGCTCCCAATGCATAATTGTGGTTGATCATGTGACTGCTGTGACAGGCAATTACAGTGGTGACATGATCGGAATGCCCACCTCCTACCATTTAGATTCTCCTAAAAAGCAAGGAGTGGGCAGGGGTTTAAAGGGAATGTCAACCTCCCAAAGAAAATGTCTTTCTTTTTCACCATTACATTCTTTGGTTTTGTTTCTGTGCTGTATTGATATACTTAGCTCAGTGGATTCAGCATTGTCCTCTTCTATCACACTGCTGTACTGCTACAGGTCCCATCCTGCCATCTTCCTTTTTCATGTCATAGAGAGCCAGCTGTCACTTCATGGTTTTTGCCGAGATCAGAGATCTGGCAGCATGTCTGTTTACATGTTCTTCTATGAATGGTATGAAAGTAATGCCTCTTGGGATACTGATGTCAGGTATCCCAGGAGGCATTTCTTTCCACCATTTATAGAACCAACATTGTCAGATCTGTCTTGCACATACACCACCTCTGTTTACATATTGTTTTATGGTGGAAAGTAATGCATCTAGGGATATCAATATTACAGGAGAAACATTTAAAAAAAAGTGTTACTAAACCTACAACAGTAAAATTGGTCTGTTTATGAATAAAGTATGCTTGTTATACTCAATGTGGAACCTAAGGGGTTAATCCTCTGAACTGTGTAAAAAGGATGTTTGATCCTGTATTCTCTAATCCTCCCTTTCTTCCACAGTCCCCCAATCTATCTGCTGATAGAACAGAGCCTTGGGGGCAAGCTGCACATGCTCAGTTTGGTGTGTATTGCTAGCTTTTGTGTTCTTGGGAGAGAGCATGTGATCAGCACAGGGCCAATCAGCACTGTCCAGAGAGAAGGTCAGTGGTCCTGCAGCCTCACAGGGCAATCAGGGGAGAATGGAAACTCCTTCTACACACACTGATAGAAGTCACACAACTGCTGTAACTGCTTATGAGAAAAGGTATTTAGCAGTTTATATTTACTAAAATAATTGCATTTTTATGTTCTGTGTACTGTGGGAGATCAGATATAGTGAATGCAGGGTCCTGGGTTTAGTAGCACTTTAACCACTTTCGGACCACCCACCGTGGATTTGCGTTGCTACTTTGACGGTAAATACTGTTGTTATGGCAGCAGATAGCTGCCATAACCCCAGTATTTTATTCAATGGCGGGGTGTCCACTTTACGATAAAAGTGGTTTCCTGGCGGATTCGCTGCAAGATCATCCCCCTCCCGCCACGTCCCGGTCTCCGCCGCTTACTGGATCCGTCCATAATGGCGGAGACGATCTGATGCTGTCTCCTGAGAGGCAGGAAGTCGAGTGAGGGAATGATGGGCCCCCACTCGACTCTATGCCATTGGATGACGGGAGCAAAGTCAAACGTCACTTCTGCCCAACGGCCTTGAAGGGACAATTATTTTTTTTTTTTTGAAAAAAAACCAAACTTTTTTCTTTGTTTTTATTGCATTTAAGTGTAAATGTGGGATCTGAGGTCTTTTTGACCCAGATCTCATATTAAAGAGGTCCTGTAATGCTTTTTTCTATTACAAGGGATGTTTACATTCCTTGTAATAGGAAAAAAAATGTGATCCCAATTTCTTTTTTAAAGGGACAGTGTAAAAATAAAAAGTATTCAGGATGGGAGTGAGACCGGACTCTAATTGCCCCAGGTGCTTGAGAGACCACGGGGATCTAATACATCTGCTTTGGCGGTGCCCCAAGCTTCATTTGTTCTGGACAGGAGTTCTGTCCACCATTGGCAGAGTTTTCCAGGCTACTATACCAATAGACCCAAAACCATGTATATTGGGGATATTGGACAACATCCCTATGGATGACAACTTCAAACAGGCCACAACCAGGGCCCTGTTTCAAGCTTGCAAGCTGATCCTTAGACATTGGAAGGTGGTTGAACCTCCAACGTTGCAGGAATGGATTGCTCAGACGGGAGACACCATACGGTTAGAGAAATACATTTTCCAACATAGGGGACACCCGGGAAAATTTGACAAACTGTGGCACCCTGGCTGGATACCCCGGGCCTCTCCCCCGTTGATTTTATAATGGATAGACTTTTGCGGTAAACAGTATTGATGGTAGGACGGGGGGTACCTTTTGGAGGGGGGAGAACACCTCTGCTTAGTAAAGACCAGGATACGGAGATGAAGTGCATATAATTAGTGCCTGGAGAGGAATTGCCTGAATTACACAATGTGGGGAGGTATTTGGGCGGAAGTGACGTTTGACGTCGCTTACACCAATCAATAATATGGAGCGGGGTGGGGGCCATCTTCCCCTTACTCAGCAGCCAGCCAAGCAGGAGATAGGACCCAATCGTCTCAAGTGCTACCAGCGCCGGAGACCACCGGAGCGCGGCGGAAGGGGGTGCTCTCTCCCGCCCCCAATAAAAGTGATCTTGCAGTGAATCCACTGCTAAGACCACTTTTAACTGAAAGCAGACCGCCGGCTGAAGAAGAAGATACCGGGGTTATGGCAGCTATCTGCTGCCATAACAACATATATCGTCGTGAGCCAGTACGGAAGTGGTTAAAGTGGACCTTCATTAAAAAAACCTGTTGCCAGGTTTTAATCCTTTCCCCTCCACTATTAAAAAAAAAGATAATAACTTTTTTGTTTAAGGACCAAGCCTATTTTTTAGACTTGGTGTTTTACAAGTTAAAATCATATTTTTTTTGCTAGAAAATTACCCCCAAAACACACACATATATATATATACATATATACACCGTATTTATCGGCATATAACATGCACAGGCGTATAACAAGCACATTCATTTAAAGAGGGAAGTTTCAGGAAAAAAACTTAAATTTTAAATAAGGAACTTTGAAGCAAAATAAGGGTCAGTGCCCATCTGCAGCCTCACCATTGCCATCAATGCAACCTGACCAATGCCCACCTGTGCAGCCTCACAAGTGCCATCAATGCAGCCTCACCATCAATGCAGCAACCTCACCATTGCCATCAATGCAGCAGCCTCGCCATGCCATCAATAATGCAGCAGCCTCGCCATGCCATCAATAATGCAGCAGCCTCGCCATTGCCATCTATTGACTTACTATTACAGAGGCCGCCATATAAACAGGAGATTCTCACTGTATGAAATCTAACGGCACTCGACCCCCCCCCCCCACGTTGCCTCCGAGGGAGCCGAAATTGAAGTATTGGCATATAACACGCACACGCTATTTGCACCCAATTTTCATGGTGAAAAAGGGAGTGTTATACGCCAATAAATACAGTGTATATATATATATATATATATATATATATATATATATATATATACACACAATTTTTTTTCCAGACACCCTAGAGAATAAAATGGCGGTCATTGCAATACTTTATGTCACACCATATTTGCGCAGCAGTCTTACAAACAATAGTTTTGGAAAGAATATACTTTTTTGGAATTAAAAAATACTAAAACAGTAAAGTTAGCCCAATTTTTTTTTTTAATTGTGAAAGATAATGTTACCAGTAAATTGATACCCAATGCTTCAAAATTGCGCCCGCTCGTGGAATGGTGACAAACTTTGACACTTAACCACTTGCCGAGCCACTGTCATTATACTGCGGCAGGTCGGCTCATTCCCGAACATCGCTGTAGCTTTACCTTGGTCCCTTTAACAGCTATAGCAGGCGCGCGTGTGCCCACTGCACGGCGGGGGAGCTTATGCGTGTGGACATTTTTTTTATTGCTTTTTAGTGTAAATATGAGATCTGAGGTCCCAGATCTCATATTTAAGAGGTCCTGTCATGCTTTTTTTCTATTACAAGGGATGTTTACATTCCTTGTAATAGGAATAAAAGTGACCCAAACTTTTTTTTTTTTTAAATGAGTGTCAAAATAAAAGGTAAAATAAATAAGAAAATTTTTTTTAAAATATTTAAAGCTCCCCGTCCCGTCGAGCTCGCGTTCAGAAGCGACCGCATATGTGAGGCGTGAGTTCAAACCACACATGTGAGGTACTGTATTGCTGTGATCGTTAGAGCGAGATCAATAATTCTAGCCCTAGACCTCCTCTGTAACTCAAAACTGGTAACATTCAGACCCCTTTCACACTGGGGCGTTTTTGGGCTAAAAATAGCGCCTGTAAAGCGGCTCCCCTGCAGTCTCCGTGTGAAAGCCTGATTGCTTTCACACTGAGGCGATGCGCTGGCAGGAGGTTAAAAAACCTCCTGCAAGCAGCATCTTTGTGTATACACCGCTCCTAAAGCACCCCTGCCCATTGAAATGAATGGGCAGCGTCGCTTTGCTTTAACCCTTTTTCGGCCGCGAGCGCTTGTAAGACGGTGTGACAAAGTATTACAAGGACCGCCATTTTTTTTTCTTCATTATATATAATGTTTGGAGGTTCTAATTAATTTTCTAGCAAAAAAAAAATGATTTTAACTTGTAAACACCAAATCTCAAAAGGAGGCTCTGTCCTTAAGTGGTTAAAAAGAGGACCATGCCTATTTCTTTGTTCATGTCACCTTGCCTTGCTGTGTAAAAAAAGGCTGGTAAATGTCCCCCAGTATTTCTGTCCGTTTTATAACGCATTCGTTTTTGATTTATAAATAAGTCACACGTATAATAGTACCCAAGTACTCCTGCAGATCAGAGTAAACTTCAGCCACACACTTAAACATAATACATAATACACATACACGTTTAGTAGTCTCCTCAAAAATGTTTCGCTTTGTATTGGACACCAATCACAATTCGTTAAAGCCACCCTAGCAAACAAACCTGAATACATAGACAGCAGTTTATATTACTCTGATTTCCACAATAATGCAAGCGCGCCATAACTGATGCATCAGAGCAACAACAAAACTTGTTTGCATTTTGCTTTCTTTTTTGTTTGCAGTTTGCATACCTTACGTAAAAATCCTCACAATTGGCGCCTTTAGGGCCAATCGCAAGCCCAGCTTTCTACAATATCCTGTCACGTGGCATCGCATCATACTTTACGCATTCCTCTTAAGAAACATGGATGTCCACGCGCATGTCGAGGAGTCAAATGAAGATATTAAAACTTTTCGGCAGCTGGTAAGAGATACGTGTCATTAAATGGCGTTTAAGCATATGGTTGTTTTTTTTCTGTTTTGGTTTCCGTTGTATTAAAAAGGCTAGCTGTGCTGTATGGCTCAACGTGATCTTGCAGAATATATGGACACATGTTTCTTTTGGTTCTGGTTTATGTTGTTATTTTTTTGGTCTGATAACGTTTTCTGGATATTGGGAAACGTATACCTGTTTGAATGGAGGAGAGTAGATTTTCCCATCGGTTCAGTGGTGGTGAGTGCAGAAGTGTGCTATTCTGAGTTAAGGGTGTGTTTGATATTGGCACAGCAGTGGAATTAATTGCAGGTAGAGTAGTTCCCGTTGATGAGTGGTGTAGTGCCATTGGTTGCTAGTTGGGGTAGCACAAACCGAGCCGTTTCCCTTTTTGTAAATGCCTGCTGGAAACAGAATCTTTTGCTACTCTGGTATGAAGTGTTGGCTGCTTAATCAGGTAACATCAACAGCTAGTCTGCTGCTCTTTGCTTGTGCTGTTAATGCGCCGTTGAGCATTCTATCAGTCACCATTGCAATGAAAAATATCAGAACAGGCAAGTTTGGACAAATTCAGAACAATGCTGCTGGTAAACGGATGTTTAGGAGCAGTTGGGGTTTTTTTTTTTTTTTTTTTTTTTTTTTTTGCTGCTAGGCCCTGTGCTCAATTTTTACCTGCAAACTTAACAAAATCACTATCAAATATAAAAGCTTAACCTGTATTGAGTTAATAAATAACAAATATTTGTAAATTATAAATTGCACCTTTTTACAAAATGGTGAAAATTGAATGTGCCTAAAAATTTCTCTAACAATCTGGAGGTTTTCATTTTTCACTTACAGCTTTTAGAATTTGTAAAAGACCCCCCCCAAACCATACACTTTCTGAAATCAAATGGCCAGTAGAATAAAAAGGAGGTGCTACTGATTTTTAAGGCAGTGCGATATTTTGCACTAATGTTTATTAAATTAATAGTTTCTCTAAAAATGCACTAAAATCGTTAATAGTGTACATAAACACAACATAACAAAATTCCTGCCAAATTGCTACTAAAGCATTGTTCACATATGGTATACTATGGTGTACACTCATGGAGGACCATGTTTATCTGTACAGTGATGCACAGGTGTTTTGTGCATCCCTGTACAGACAGTCCTATTTATGTCAATTGGGATGCAACTGCTGCACAGGCATAGCTGCTGTTTCCAATCTGACCTCCGTGTGGGTGCATGACCCCGAATGCAGACAGTGTGAGCTCAGGGACATGCATGTGGACCTACATGGATGTAAAATTGGGAGAAACAACTCTGTTTGTGCAGTTGCTACATTCCAAATAACATCAATGGGACTGCCTGCACAGAGATGCACGGAACACCTGTAAAGGTATGCTGTGTATTCCCTGTGTGAACAAGGCCTTAGGCCCCTTTCACACAACAAACAGACCAATTGGGTCTGTCTGTCCATTTTTCAGGCGGGCCCAGTCGGACCACCCATTGTTCTCTATGGAGAGGCTGATGTAAACGGACAGATGGGGTTTCTATGCCTCATCCATCTAGCAGATCGTATCGGATTGACATGGACAGATGGTCTGTTTCCATCCGACCGCACCATAGAGAATAGCGGGCTGTGTCCATCTGCATCAGCGTAGCGGACACGGACCTGTCATCCGCCTACTCAGCGGGGATCAGCAGGCGGATCTGCTTGACAGGGTCCGTCCGCTCCATGTGAAAGCAGTCTTGCCAGGAGTGGCCGGTCCATTAGGGGCGCAAGAGCATTTGTATGTGTGGGGAATAGAGCCTGAGGCTCTAATTGGCTTAAAAGGTTGGGCTCAGGGCGCAGAACCCACCCACTTGTGACAATAGCGAAGGAGGTGAACTACATGTTAGCCTGGGCAGAGGGACATTTGCCGATTTCTACCGGCGGTCCATATCCTGGGGGTAGAGAACTGGAAAGCAGATTATTTCAGCTGCTAGCAGATCTGCTTGGTGGAATGGTCTATACACCCAAGCGTGTTAGAGGAAATTTGCCAGCATTGGGGATGGCCAGATGTCGATCTATTGGCATCCAGGTTTAACAACAAGCTACCTCAGTTTGTGTCCCGAAAAAGGGATTCTCTGGTAGTTCCATGGAGTCAGTACTCTCTGGTTTATGCTTTCTCCCCGATCCCTCTCCTTCCACATTTGTTGCTCAGGATTCGGAGAGGGGGTTCCTGTCATCCTGGTGGCACCAGCCTGGCCTAGATGGCCCTGGTTCCCAGAGATTGTGAGATTGACAATAGACGGGCCATGAACGCTTCCGCACTGCCCCGATCTACTGTCTCAAGGTCCTATATTCCACCCCAATTTACAGTCGCTAAATTTGATGGCATGGCTATTGAAGCCTGAAAGTTTGTGGCATCTCGGGACCAGTGGTGACTACCCTAGTAAAGGCTAGGAAAGCTATCACCAGGAATATCTCATCGAGTCTTGAAGACTTATATTGCTTGGTGTGAAGCCATAAAATGGCATCTTCGGAAATATGTGATTGGGAGAATTTGCTTTTCTACAGTCGGCTGTGGAAATCAGACTCGCTTTGAGTACAATCATAGGTCAGATTTTGGCCCTGTCAGTATTCTTCCAAAGGCCTTTAGCCTCCCAATTGCTGGTCTGAACCTTTATGCAGGGGGCAACTAGTTTGCTTCCTCTCATTGGGTCACATATATATCCTTGGGACTTAAATTTGGTGCTGTCTGTGCTACAGAAACAACCATTTTGAGCCTATCAAATTCCATTAGCCTTGCTGTCACACAAGCTGGCCTTCCTGATTGCCATCACCTTGGCTAGTGCTGGAGTTGGCGGCCCTTTCGTGCAAGGAGCCATACTTGATCTTTCACCAAGACAGGGTCGTGTTATGACCTGTTCCATCCTTTTTGCCAAAAGTGGTGTTGGCCTTTCATTTAAATCAGGACATTGTTTTGCCTTTTTACACTAAGCCTCATTCGGGGGAAGAGAGACAACTGCATTCCTTGGACGTTGTCTGGGCAGTCAAGGTTTATTTGTCTAGATCAGTGTTTCTCAACTCCAGTCCTCAAGGCGCCCCAACAGGTCATGTTTTCAGGATTTCCCTCAGATAAAACGACTGTGGTAATTACTTAGGCAGTGAAACTGATCAAATCACCTGTGCAAAATAATGGAAAGCCTGAAAATATGACCTGTTGGGGCGCCTTGAGGACTGGAGTTGAGAAACACTGGTCTAGATATGTGAAGATCCGAGGATCAAACTCCCCCCCCCCCCCATCTTCCAAGACAGCTACTTGAGATGATTGGCTCCGCCTTCTACAGCAAACACAAATCCGACACAATTTAAAAGGCCCCTCCCTTTCCCCTGACCCTTCAGTTGTTTTGTGTTTCCTAACCTACAGGAGTACGCACCGCGATGTTTGTTTCTTTCGTTTGGTCTGGTGACTGTGGTTAGCGGATCCCCCCCTTGTTCAGATTACTCAGACTGGTTGTGGCCATGTCTGCAGTATTTTCTGCTTTTTCAGCAGTCTGATAAGTGTTATGCCGCGTACACACGAGCGGACTTTACGGCAGACTTTGCCCGGCGGACGGGATTTCGTTGGACAATTCGATCGTGTGTGGGCTCCAGAGGACTTAGTTTTCTCAAAAGTTGGACGGACTTAGATTTGAAACATGTTTCAAATCTATCCGATGGACTCGAGTCCGGTCAAAGTCCGCTCGTCTGTATGCTAGTTCGACGGACAAAAAGCCACACTAGGGCAGCTATTGGCTACTGGCTATGAACTTCCTTGTTTTAGTCCGGTCGTATGTCATCACGTAAGAATTCGATGGACTTTGGTGGATTGTGTGTAGGCAAATCCGTTCATTCAGAAAGTCCGTTACAAAGTCTGCCGTAAAGTCCGCTCGCGTGTACGAGGCATTAGGATTACTCTCCTCTTGTGATCAGTCGAACTCCAGATGTATTGAAAAGCAGACAATTTATTTCAGATGTGTCACACAAATGGATGATGCTTACAAGCCAAAAGATGCAGTAAGAATCACACAAAGAGATGTACATTCCCCCTCCTAATACCTACAATAATATAGGGATAACGCTTCTATTGGCTGAAGAAACAGATAGCGTGCCTGGTACAAAATGGTACTTATTTACTTTATTTGGCTAATTAGTGTTTCCTGTACATTCTTGTTCTACCATATATGGTTAAGCCTAATCATTCTACAACTTACTATGGAGTTAGTTAAAGCAAACGATACAGCTAGTTAGTACAACAATGTGCTCAGAAGTCATCTTAATCTCAGGGTTATTGTTTTTCTAATATTTTTTCTAATGGTCACACAATAAACATTTAAAACTTTTTTTCTAACAATAAGGGTTCCCCCTGTTTTTCTCGTGGCATTAGGGACTCTTCTGCAATTTCCACCCCCCAGCGTTCTGATCCACCTTGGTATACCCAGAGAGCGCTTCCGTGTGTCAGAGGACCCCAGTCGGGATCTGCAAGTAGTTCTGCAGACCTTCCAAAGATTGGGTTGGAAAGTCAATCTGCTCTGGTTCCCTTCCAGAGCTGTCTTTTTTTTTTTTTTTTTTTTTTCTTTATCGTACATCATGGGACACAGAGCCTAAGTTAATAACTTAATGGGTTTATAGGCACCTTTAGGTCATGGACACTGGTATACCCAATCCAGTCCAGTCCAATCAAGTTCACTCCCTATATAACCCCTCCTCCTTCGAGGAGTACTCAGTTTTTTCCACCAGTGTCTAAGGTGTTGGTCACGAGTGAAGATAAGCTCTTAGGAGCCCAGGGAGGGATCCATGCTGGATTCAAATAGTCTCCATAGACCAGATCCATCCAAAGTGCCACTGAGGCCAAAGTGGATGGTACCTGGGCCTCGTATCCAAAGTGCAAGGTTTCTCCTGTAAAGCCTCTCTTTATAGGGCTGGTCCCCGGGACCCATGGCTTTGGTCATGCTACATTACCTAAAGCTTTTCCTGGTGGGGTGCTTTTTACAGATCCAAGGGAGTGGAACCCCGATTAAAAAGGGATCCGGTCCTTGAAGGTTTGCTAAAAGAAGCCTGTCGTGATGGGTGAAGGTTGGTTTAACTGTGAATTCAGCAAATCCTGCGGTGGGGATAAGGTAAGGGAAGTAACTTAGGAATGAAAAAGTCCACCTATGCTTTCTTCTTTAAGGGAAAAAATGTTATGCCTTAAAACTCCACTAGAGGGAGTCTATACACATACCTTAATCTGTTGTCTTCACTTCAGCTCGGTGTCAGTCTGTGTGTGGCCACAGCAGCTTGTGCAGGGGGATTTCTCTTAAGGTAAGAGATCTGCTGAATGCTTTTCTCCCCCCCCCCCCCCCCTGAAAGGACCAGAAGGGTTAGGGAGACAGCTGTGGTTGTAGTCCCCCCCCCCCTCCCCCCCCTCCACGGGGGGTGCGGAGGTCCCATTTTTGTCTGCATGAAAAGTTGTTTCCTCTGCCTGCTGTGTAATGCATTCTGCCCCCCCCCACTCGTGCTGGGTCTGCAGACCCAAAAGCTGCCCGCGCTTCAGGGCGTGTTTATGAAGGGGGCAGGGCCTAAGCGCGGCACCGTGTAATGTCTACGAGGATGCACGGAGGCTTAAAGGATTAGCTGGAGCAGTCTCTCCTCGGCAGCGAGGAGGAAGCAAGCAACCTACACTTGGACACAGGAGCAGTGGGGCACGGAAGGGTGGCAAGTGGCATTCCTGATAAAGGAAGGACTTTTTTCCCAGCACTAGGCTGAGCTTAATAGCAGCATTACTGTCATGACTATGTTCAGCGATTTTAAGTGCAATTTAATAGTGCCTCTGCTTAGGACTATACGTACCAAAAAAGATACCACAAAGACAAAAAAGGTATCAAAGGTTTCACCCCCAGTCACATCTCCACACTGTCATCCTTGCCTGAATTACCAATTATGGCAAGTCAGGGTGAGCCACTGGCACAAATTGATGATGAAACTGCGTCTCACATCTCAGCCCCTGTATACGCGACTGAAGATTTCTTTTGCTCCACCCTGCAGGGTCTGGAAGGAAGATTAGCGGCTTTATTCGCATCCTCCATTCAAATGGATAGGAAGCGTGCTAGATCCCCCTCCCCCACTTTAGCCCCGTTTTGTAAGGGGAACAGTGGGCACAGGATGAGGTGTTACCCTCAGGCAGTGGCGACGGCCTCCACCGTCTGACTCTAGAGGAAAACCTCAGGGTCAGGCCCAGGCTCAAAAGAAGTCTTGGGGCCGGAAATCTGCAAAGCAGAATCCTAAAGCCTCCTCATGAAGAGGCACCCCCCCCTAGCTAGGGTGGGGGGAAGTATTCTGCAGTTTTCAGAAGTCTGGCAAGAGGAAATTCAGGACAGATGGGTGAACTCCACAGTAACGCTGGGGTACAAGCTGGAATTTCGGGGACTTTCCACTGTCTCATTTCCTAAGGTCAAGCGTTCCCAAAGATCCAGATAAAAGGCAATTTCTGTTTCGGACACTAGACTAATATCTCAGGGGGTGATCATACAGATCCCCACAAAAGAGCAAGGTTTGGGGTTTTATTCAAACCTTTTTATGGTACCAAAACCAAATGGACATGTCAGACCCATTCTAGATCTAAAAAATCTAAATCAGTTCCTAAAGATCCGCTCCTTTTGCATGGAGACGATCAGATAAGTAGTTTCTATCCTAGGAGGTGAACTTCTGGCGTCTATCGACATCGGGGATGCATTTTTGCATGTTCCTAGGTTTCCTAGGTTTCTGCGGTTCAAGGTAGAACAGCAGCATTTCCAGTTTGTAGCCCTGCCCTTCGAGCTAGCTACAGCACCCCCCCCCCCCCCCCGGGTGTTTACAAAAGTCCTAGCCCCACCTCTAGCCAGGTTAAGGGCACAGGGCATAACAGTCTTGGTGTACTTAGACCATCTATTGCTAATAGACCAGTCGGTGGCTCGTTAGGAGCAAAGCGTATGCATTACAACCAGTTACCTGGAAAGTTTGGGTTGGCTTTTCAACCTAGAGAAGCCTTCCTTAATACCGCTAAAAAGGCTGGACTACTTGGGTCTGATCATACACAAACCAGAAAAAGGTGTTCTTGCCTCAGGCAAACATGAACTCCATAAGAGAGCGGGTGCGGATGGTCAGGTCAAAAGGCGATCCCTCCACCCGCCTTTGCATGAGGTTGCCAGAACAAGGGATCCACTCGCATGCGGAACGGATGCGTTGGTGACCCCGTAGGATCAGTTCTCAATGATCTATGCATCCCCCCCTATTCAGTTGCTGCCTCGACTTCTTTGCAGGATCAAGCTGGAAAGAAAGCCATTAATTCTGGTAGCACCAGCATGGCCCAGAAGGTCATGGTATGCAGAAATCATAAAGAAGGCAGTGGAGGGTTCTTGGTCCCTCCCCCCGCTACGGCCAGATCTGCTCTCACAGGGACTGATATTCCATCCTACTTTAAGGGCTTGGCTATTGAAACCCACATTCTGAAGAAACATGGGCTTTCCGGGTCAGTTATCTCTACCCTGATTAATGCAAGGAAGCCAGCTTGCAGAACTATATATTATAGGGTCTGGAGGGCTTATGTTTCCCGGTGTGAATCCAAGGGTTGGCACCCTCGGAGATATATCATAGGCAGAATTCTTGCCTTTCTACAATTAGGGGTAGAGATAAAATTAGCCTTGAGTACTATTAAAGGCCAAGTCTCAGCTTTATCAGTCTTCTTTCAAAGACGGCTTGCTTCACATTCTTTAGTCCGGGGTTTTATGCAAGGGGTGATGTGGCTTAATTCGCCAGTCAAACCTCCTTTTGAACCCTTGGGATTTGAACTTAGTTTTGTCTGTGTTACAAAAACAGCCTATTGAACCGATACAGCATATTCCCATAGTCCTTTTGACAAGGAAGTTGGTATTTTTTGGTTGCTATATCCTCAGCAAGGAGGGTTTCGTAATTGGCTGCTCTTTCTTCTAAAAGAGCCATATTTGATTATTCATGAGGACAGAGTGATGTTACGCCCTTGTCCAGACTTTTTGCCAAAAGTTTTCACCTAAACCAAGATATTGTCCTGCCAAAGGTGTTTTTGTTTTTGTTTTTGTTTTTTGTTTTGTTTTTTTTGTTTTTTACCAAAACCATGTTCCAGGGAAGAAAAGTCACTACATTGTCTTGATGTGGTGAGAGCAGTGACGGTCTATTTAAAGACAACTGCTCAGATTCTTAAGACTGTCTTACTTATTCTGCCAAAGGGTCCTAAAAAGGGACAGGCAGCGTCAAATCCACTGTCGCTAAGTGTGTTCAGCAGGTTATCATTCAGACTTATAACTTAAGGGGTAAGATTCCCCCCTTTTCAAGTCAAGGCGTACTCTACCAGGGTGGTTAGTGCTTCTTGAGCAGTGCGTCACCAGGCCTCCATGGCTCAGATCTCTAAGGCCGCAACTTGGTCTTCAGTGCATACATTTACCAAGATTTATCAAGTGGCTGTATGGAGGTATGAGGTTATCGCCTTTGGGCGCAGTGTGCTGCAGGCAGCAGTATAGGTCCTCAAGTCTGGGGGTACCCTACAGGTTGTGTCTCCCTCCCCTCAAGTAGTATTGTTATGGGATGTCCATTAAGTTATTAACTTAGGCTCTGTGTCCCATGATGTATGATAAAGAAAATAGGATTTTTATAAAAGCTTACCTGTAAAATCCTTTTTCTTGGAGTACATCATGGGACACAGAGGTCCCGCCCCTCTTTTTGGGGTTTAAGCATATTTCTTTGCTAAAAAAAACTGAGTACTCCTGGAAGGAGGAGGGGTTATATAGGGAGTGAACTTCCTGGATTGGGTATACCAGTGTCCATCACCTGAAGGTGCTTATATACCCATTAAGTTATTAACTTAGGCTCTGTGTCCCATGATCTACTCCAAGAAAAGCATTTTACAGCTAAGCTGTTATAAAAATCCTATTTTTTGGGCTACCTGATACCCAGTCGCCCAAATAATTTTCTTACCGATAGAGAAGATCTCCACGATCCTCCCTTTCCGTGCACAAATTCAGGTGCAATTCCCCAGGCATCCGTGCGTCAGATAATACAGGTGTTGGCCTTGATGACTGCAGCAATTCCGGGAGTTCCCTGGGCCCAACAGCATTCCAGATCCCTACAGGCATTTCTTTTGCATTGTTGGGATCGCAGAAAGGCCTCTCTAGACCAGGTCGTGCGGCTTCCAGGAGACGATTCTCTCAATCTGTCCTGGTGGGTCCGACCGGAGCATCTGCAGGTAGGGAAGGCTTGGGCCCAGCGTTTCCCGGTAAAGATTACCAGACACCAGCTTGTGGGGCGCACTCAGATGATTGGCAGGCTCAGGGTGCCTGGCAGCCAGAAGAGGCAGCCCAATCCTCAAACTACAGGGAAATGTTAGCAGTAGGAAAAGCTTTGGTCACTTTAAAAAACAGGGTTCATGCAAAGGACCTGTTGATCTTTTTCGGACAATGCCACGACAGTGGCTTACCTCAACAAGCAGGGGGGTACTCTCGCTCAGACAGCCTGCTAGGGTTGAGTCAGGAGATCCTTTCCTGGGCAGAGGACAATGTTGCCTCAATCAGGGCAGTCCACATCAGTAGGTCGGCAAATATACTGGTAGATTATCTGTGCAGAGTAACTGTCACTTCGAGCAGTTGGGAGCTGAACCAGGAAATCTTCCGGGAATTAGTGGTCAGGTGGGGAATGCCCAAAGTGGATCTGTTTGTTTCCACCCACAACAGGAAGCTTCCAGCTTAATTTTCACTGGAGAGATAAGCGAAGTCCCTAGGGACAGATGCACTCTTTCCAGTGGAATTTTCCCCTGACCTACGTTTTTTGCTTCAATTCCGCTATTGCCTCTGGTGCTCCGAAAGATTGTGCAAGAACAAGCAGAAGTGATTCTGATTGCTCCGTGGTGGCCCAGGAGGAGTTGGTTCTACGCACTGAGAGCACTCTCAATAGAGTCCCCCTGGCTCCTGCCAGAGAGAAAAGACCTTCTACACCAGTGGCCAATGCTACAGCCAAACCCTCGGATTTACTGTCTGACGGCTTGGAGGCTGAGCGGGGCATCCTACAATTGAAAGGATGTTCAGCTAGGGTTATTGAGACTATTCTAGACATCCATAAATTAGTCACAAGGAAGATTTATGGCAAAGTTTGGAGGACCTTTTGTAGCCTGGCAAAAAAGGGCTGGGGTAGACACGTTTTCTATTCCCTATGTTCTGGACTTTTTACAGAGGAGAGTGGAAAAGGGGCTTGCTGTCAGCACTCTTAGGGTTCAAGTTGCTGCCTATTTCTGTTCATAGAGAAAAGACCGGCAGAGTAGTCAAGCAGGTTCCCCCCTGGGATTTGTCATTGGTATTAAATGCCCTTACCAGACCGCCGTTTTTTTTTTTTTTGCCACTCAGAAAAAAAATTTTGTTTGGGAGATATTATTTCAACTATACAGTCAATCTCTTCCCTTAATAATTTTACATCATAGTGGCGTACTCTCTCTTTTTTTTTTTTTTCCCTCCGGCTATTAAGTGATTAATAATTCCAGTCATGAATACAAATATCTTCCAAGAAATAAACATTTTATACCCCAAAGTCCTACTCCCCCCCCCCCCCCCCCCCCATACTAGGAACTTACCCCTTGTACCCCCCCAGACCTACCCCCTTAGCTCTTCCCAAAATGGTCATGATCTGTACCATATCACTTACAATCTCCTACCTTTTTAATAAGTAAGTACCATCTAACTCAAACTGATATTAGGATTTCTATTTGATGGACTGTCCGGTTCTGCCTCCCACTCCCCAGCCGCTCGCGGGCAAGACCTATATTTTACCCAATCTTTCCACACCTCTATAAACTCTAACATATCTGTTCCTTCACTATATCTTAAGTATTCTAGGCAGTGAATTTCCTCAATTTTATTGAACCACTCCCGCATTGAGGGTTTCTTGCTATCCAGCCAGTGTCTAGGAATAAGACTCTTAGCCGCATTAAGAAGGTGCGGCAGCAGTGATTTCACATACTTCTTTGTGGGCATATTACTCCCATGATGTAAGCACTCCCAAGGGTCATCTGCAATCCTCTTAGGCTGGATTCACACCTATGCATTTTTAGTGCTTTTTGCATTTTGCAGATTTGCACTATAGAACATGTTCCATAGGAAACCATGGTAAATGGACTGTAGTGCAAATCTGCAAAATGCAAAAAGCACCAAAACTGCATAGGTGTGAATCCAGCCTTACTGGTGATCTCAAATATGATTCTCCTTATCCCCCCAATATGATTTCATTACTGGACACTGCCACCATATGTGTGCCATGATCCCATTCTCCCCGCAACCCCTCCAACAAGTTTGCGGGGTGTTTCTTTCCGGATTCTGTGAGCTCTGTCTGGGGTGATGTACATTCGTGCCAAGACTCTGTAGTTCAGCTCAGAAACCCTGTAGTTTACTGAAGTGGCATTCACCCTACCCAGGACCTTCCCCACTACCCCATCACTGATCCTAATTCCTCCTCCCATTTCCTCAAAAACGTCGGATGCTCGGCCTCTCCCATTTTAATCAGACTTCTGTAAATCCCGGACACTCCCCCCTTCCCTTTTTTTTCCCTGAAAACACTTTTTCAAGGGGGCGAAGATCCTTCACAGACCTCATTGGTTGCGGGAGTGATTCAAAAAAATGCTTCAACTGCCTATACCTCCACTTATCAATAATAAACCAGTTATCTTTTGCTTTTAACTCCTGGTAGGAACACAGTTTATCCTCATTCATAATGTCCTTTAATTGGGCTTCTTCTTTCAGTATCCATCTCCCAAACAGGTCTTCCCTCCCCGGAAGAAAGTAATCTGTATCCTTAAGCGGGATTAAGGGGGAATTATACCCCCATTTCTCCTTATCGTGTATTTTATCCCATACATTTAACGCGTGTTTAGTGATATCCAATGTGTTAGTGCTTAATTTTCTAAACTGAGGTGGTATCCACACATTTTTACTCAAATCCACCCCACTCATTTTACTCTCTATTTTCACCCATTATTTTTCTTTATTGTTTTTTACCCAATCAAAAATACGTGAAATAACTATGGAAACATAATATTTTTTTACATCAGGTGCCCCCCACCCCCCCTCCTCTTATCGTTAACTAATTGTGCATACTTAATTTGTGGTTTTTTACCCCTCCATATAAACATTAGAAACAAAGTATGTAATTTATTCAAAAAATTCTGTGAAATTGGGATTGGAAGCATCTGTATTTTATAGATAATTTTTGGGAGAACTGACATTTTGAGTAGATTGATCCTGCCTCCCCATGAGAGCTGGTTGCATGGGAATTTATTCAGATCTGTCTTAATCTCATTGAGGAGTGCCATATAATTTGGAACAAAGTTTCCTTCACTGGGGAGATTTTAACCCCTAGATAATTAAGCTCTTTTACCCCCCACATAAATGGCAGACTGTTTTGATAAGCCTTCTCCCTTTCTTTGTCCTCCACTATTTCCAGTATTTCTGACTTAGTTGAGTTGACCCGGAAATTTGACAGTCTGCCGTAACTCCTGATGGTCTCTAATAAGTTCAGGAGGGAAATCCATGGGCGGGTGACATACAATAAGATGTCATCCGCAAAAGCGGCGATTTTATACTCTTCTTCCCCAATTTTTACCCCACTGATATCCGGGCTGAGTCTGATCCTAGCCAGAAGGGGTTCAAGCGTCAGCACAAACAGCAGCGGAGAGAGAGGACACCACTGTCTAGTGCCGTTATGCATCTTAAAAGGTTCGGAAAGTGTACCGTTGACCTTGGCTCTTGCAGACGGGGAAGCGTATAGACTTTTTATCCTTCTAAGCATGTTATTGCCTATCCCGATCTCCTCGAGCGTATCCCACATGAAGCCCCAGTCTACCCTGTCGAAGGCTTTCTCAGCGTCCATCGACAGGAGTAGACCTGGGGCCCCCCTGTTTTTCATTATCTGGGTCACCATTAATGTTTTAATCCCATTATCTCTTCCTTCCCTACCCGGTACAAAACGCACTTGGTCAGAGTGAATGACCTCGTTGATGATCCTCTTCAGTCGGTCCGCCAAAATCTTTGCGAAAAGTTTCGTGTCAACATTCAGGAGGGAGATGGGTCTATAGCTGGAACACAAAATACTATCCTTTCCTTCTTTCCTAATAATGGCAATGCTTGCTTCTAGTGCTTCCTTCCTCATCTCCCACTTTTCACCTATCCCATTCATATAGGAGCACATTATAGGAATCAGTATTTCCTGATATTTTTTATAATAAAGGACAGTCAGTTCATCGGGGCCTGGGCTTTTCCCATTTGGGGTATCTTGTAGGGCTTTCTTAAGTTCCTGCTCGGTTATAGGAGTTTTTAACATGGCTTTGTCCTCTGCAGTAATTTTTTTCAATTTTGCCTCTTCCAAAAAGTTTTTATTATCTTTTCACTTGCGTCTGCTTACTTCTTGTGGGATATCTGCATTGATTGTGTATAATTCACTATAAAAATCTCTAAAAGCTTTCGCAATATCGCATGTATTATGTTTGATTTCACCCGATTTGGACTTAATTTTTTCTATAAAGTTACTCCATTTTCTTTTTTTTTTTCAAAGCCCTAGCTAGGAGTTTACCTCGTTTGTTTCCATTAATGTATCTATCTTTTTTGACCAGGTTGTAAATTTTTCGCATTTCCTGTTCTGTACTGGCCCTCAACTTTTCTCTCCTTTTTTGTAAGTTAATCCATATCTCCTTCCCTCCTGTTATTTTATGTTGTTGCTCTAAATCTTGAATCTCTTTTACCAGTACTTCCCTTTCTATTTTCTAATTCATTTTTTTTTTTTCCCTCCTATCATCATAAATATGCCCCTAATGTACACTTTGTGGGCTTCCCAGACTGTGGCCTCATTTACCTCCCCGGGCGTATTGATTTTAAAATACCACTCCAGCTCTTCCTTAATTCTATTTGAGGTTTCTAGGTCTTGTAATAGGTCTTCAATCTCCACCCGACGCCCTGAGTGCGAGGACCCCCTATTTTTATTAGTAGGCTCACTGGGGCGTGGTCAGAGAACGTCATGTTACCAATGGCTGTCTCGCCAACCTCCTCCAGTAGCCTATGTTCCACCAGGAAAAAGTCTAGCCTTGAATAGGTCCCATGCACGGGGGGATAGAAGGTATAGTCTCTTAAGTCGCCATGCTGAATCCTCCAGACATCGACCAGCTGGAGCAATTGCAGCTTTTTTTTAAGTTTACCTACCCAGACTCCCCCCGTCCCCCGAGAATTGGACGTACTATCTCTCCCGAGGTCCAAACATAAATTAAAATCTCCCGCAACTATCTCTTTTCCTGTCTTAAATTCTTCGAATTTTGCCAGAATTCCCAGAACTTTTTTGTGAGTGTTTCTATTTGGCCCATAGATGTTTGCCAAGGAGAACTTCTGGCCGTTGATTTTACCATTTAGGAAGATAAACCGACCATCCGGGTCGGCTAATCCCTCCTCCAAATCAAACCTAGTCTTCCTGGCAAACCTTATGGCAACTCCTCTGGCCCCTTTTATTGGTGAGTCCCCATAGTACCAAACTGGAAAGTTGTTAGAATAAATTTTTTGAATCTTACAAATGCTTAGATGTGTTTCTTGTAGCATCACAACGTCGGCATCCAATAACTTAAATTCACATAGGATATTTGAACGTTTTACATGGGAGTTCAAGCCCCGGACATTATAGGATATAACTTTTATACTAGACATCCTCTCACGTTCTTGTTAGTATACTTTTCTTTGTGGTACAGACTCATGTTCCATTTGGTAATAGCATTCCTTCCTTTTTCCCACCCCTTCCCTCCTCCACCACACCACCCCCCCCCCTTCCTCCTTCCCCAACCCCAGACATTAGGGGCAAAAGCTGGCCTCCCATGGGCCCAGAACAAACTGTGGCCCTCTATCTCCACCCGGCCTACCCCTAGAGGTGTAGCTCGGTGTGGGGATAAGTCAAACCCGAAGCCTTCCCCCTGGGTAGGAAAAGATGAAATTCCTGGTCGTCCCTCCCGCACACACCCCTCCCCACCCCACCCCCCATGTCTCCCCACCACCCCAACAAAGAGGGCATGACAATGTACTGCCTCAGTTCTGGCCTTTTTACGCCCTATCCAAACTGGTGTCAGATTTAACCCCTATTCTCTTTATAGTAAGCTTTGTGATTCTAGGTGATAAGTTCCCCTGCATACTCCTGGTTGGCAGTTTTTTCCCACCAACCAGGAATCTCTATTATTGGGATTCCTAGGCGCTGACAAAATTTTTGAGTGTCCTCCGGGAATCTCAACGTGGCCGATCGGCCCTCTTTACGTCCGATTAAGCAGGCAGGGAAGCCCCAGGAGTATTGTATCTCATGCATTTTTAGGGTTGCAAGTAGGGGTTTCAGGGTTCTTCTCCTGATCAAGGTTTCCGCCGACAAGTCTTGAAAGCTTTGTAATGTTTCCCCAAACTTTGCTGGCGGTTTTTTCCTTAGATTCATACTAGGCTTCTCCTTATCTAGGTAATTGTGAAATCGCACAAGAACATCCCGTGGGATTTGTCCCCTGATTTCTGCAGGTTTTCTAATCCTGTGCATCCTGTCTAATTTTAATTTACCGCAGACTTCATTAGGGGCCCTCAGATCTTTGAAGATACCCTCCATTTTATCCTGTAGATCCTCCTTTTCGCCTTGTGCTTCTGGAAGGCCTCTTATCCGGAGGTTCTTTCTTCTACTTCGGTTCTCTTGGTCCTCCATTCGTTACCTGATATTTCTCTGTTCGATCTGTAATGCTTCCATCTGCTTTCATTTTTTTGATTTCTGCTTCTTGCTTATCCATGATATTTTCGGCTTCTTCCACCCTTTTTAGAATATGACTCATATTCTTATGTACAGTACTAATCTCTACTTTTAATTGAGTCCTCAAGTTTTGCAAACATTTCCGCTATTTCCCCTTTTGTGGGGAGATCACGTTGGGTTGCCATTTGCAATTCAACCTCAGTCTCCCTACCTGAGGGTCTTATAACCATTTCAGCTACTTGGTTTCTTGTCCCAACTTTTGGGAGTTTTATTTTTAACTACTATTGATTGGTCCAAGCTTGTTTTGCTGGGCTCGTTCATCATATATTTCCTGATGGCCCCGGGACTTGCACTTGTTCTTTACGGGTTTGCAGTGGCTCCTCTTGTAGATTTGCCTCTCATTTCTTCTTCCTTTTTTTTTTTTTTTTTTTTTTTTTTTGTTATATAAGGGCACGTGCAAAAATAAAAATGCAAACAATATGTGGTGCAGCTCTCTCCTTCAGCCCCCCTACCCGCTCAGAATTAGACCCTTATGATTGTTCCTCTTAAGAGAGTAAAAGGGCCTTCTTTCCACAGAGTATAATGATGGTTTAATAGCTGTTTAATTACCGCAGTAGGACTGTTTGGGTATTTACTCTATGGAGGTGGGTCTCTGCTCCTTCCCTGTATCACACTGTCATGGGGGTCTCAGCACTCCTTCACTTCTTCCTCCTGTGTATTACTACCCCTCCAGGGGCACCTTTTCTCCCACTCAAAGTCTTCCCACTTAGCCCGCTGTTACAGTTCATATCCCGACAGTCCCAGCTTTGGACAATTCATCTCTATTACTTTTAAGGAGGAGTTGGCATATATACATTTACACCAAGAGTCCCATGGGGGAGAAATACCAAGTAGTTTTAGTGTTGCACGAGATCATTTACCCTCCTTGTTATGAGGTTAAAAGAGAAAACAAGAGGGTCTCTCCAATTAGGTCCTACCTCTTTCCAAAATTATTTAGGACTATTGCGGTACCAAGGGTATAATAAAGGGTATAATAAAAATTCATAAATTTATTCAAAAATAGGATATTAAAAAGTCCAGCAAAGGACAACATATGAACCGTGACATAATCACAAAATAATTGTTTACAGCAATGTTAACAGACAAATTATATTGGTAGTGCCCACACAAGAAGAAATGAAGGCACATAATATAGTACTTGCAGACGTGACCTCTACAGTTTTGCGGTCAAGCCGCTTCTTCAGGAGGCGTCTTAGTACATATTCTACAAAGTAAGAAAAGTACAATATCAACATTACAAAACATATCTACAGTAAACATGTGTATACATACATATACAGTATTAATATTGGAGAAGTTAATCTTTGTTTAATATTGCACTCGCCAACCTAGGCCCACAAAGGGGCTAGAGCGACACTGTGAGACGCCCACAAGGAGGCGTTCCCCCGGGGGCGGACCAGGGGGGCACTTAAGGATGATGCTATTGTAAGAAATAAAAAATGAGGTATAAACCGCTATAAAGGCATGGTTCTTTGAAAAAGGCAACCACCCATGTGCATCAGGTCAGGGTAGAAAGTAGTGAGGGACCGGGAAAAGGGGGAGGGGAAAAAGGGGGAGGGAAGCAACAGGGGGAAAGGAAGAAGGAGGGAAAGAGGGAGGAAAAAAGGAAACAAGAAGGGGGGGAGAAAGGGGAAGGGGAGCCTGGAGAGTAGGGGGGAAGGAGGGAGATAGGGGAGGGGGCGGCGGGGGACATGGACAAGAAGGGAAACAGAGGAAGGGAAGGCTCCCCTTCCCCTTTTCCTTTCTCCCCCCTTCTTGTTTCCTTTTTTCCTCCCTCTTAACCACCTCCTTCCTTTCCCCCTGTTACTTCCTTTCCTTCCCACCCCCTTTTTCCCCTCCCCCTCTCCTCTCCCTTTTCCCGTTCCCTCACCACTTTCTACCCTGACCTGATGCACATGGGTGGTTGCCTTTTTCAAAGAACCATGCATTTTATAGCTGTTTATACTTCATTTTTTATTTCTTACAATAGCATCATCCTTAAGTGCCCCCCTGGTCCGCCCCCGGGAGAACGCCTCCTTGTGGGCGTCTCACAGTGTTGCTCTAGCCCCTTGTGGGCCTAGGTTGGTGAGTGCAATATTAAACAAAGATTACCTTCTCCAATATTAATACTGTGTGTGTGTGTGTGTGTGTGTGTGTGTGTGTGTGTGTGTGTGTGTGTATATATATCTATCTAGATATGTTTCTCATTGTAGATATGTTTTGTAATCTTGATATTGTACTTTTCTTACTTTGTAGAATATGTACTAAGACGCCTCCTGAAGAAGCGGCTTGACCGCGAAACTGTAGAGGTCACATCTGCAAGTACTATATTATGTGCCTTCATTTCTTCTTGTGTGGGCACTACCAATATAATTTGTCTGTTAACATTGCTGTAAACAATTTATTTTGTGATTGTGTTATGTCACGGTTCATATGTTGTCCTTTGCTGGACTTTTTAATATCCTATTTTTGAATAAATTTATGAATTTTTATTATACCCTTGTGTATGTCCCCTTGGTACCGCAATAGTCCTAAATAATTTTGGAAAGAGGTAGGACCTAATTGGAGAGGCCCTCTTTTGTTTTCTCTTTCAACCCCATATTGCTCTATACATTTAAAGGATGATGGTACCTATAACTGTTACAACACCCCTTTTTTACTGAATTGGTGGCACACTTTTGAATATACCCTCCTTGTTAGATAGAAGTGAACCAAGACCTTACCCGACTGCCCGTTGCTTACACGTCTCCTGTGAGGCTCCTGGGGCTTTCACCTGCACTTCCCAGATCCACACTTCACCTGTTGTTTCTCCGTTTTTCAGCTTTTTTTTTTTTTCCTCTTTTTTTTTTTTTTTTTTTTTTCTTCTGGCAGCCTCTGCCTGGCCCTCTCAGTCCTGGCTGATGTCTGTTATTCTCCTTGCTCCCTTCCCACGAGACCCAGCATGCTCAGGGAGGCACGACACCCCCACCAAACTCCAAGCGGCAGCGATGACAGGCCGCCGCAAGCTCAGTCACGGCGCGCCGCTCCCACCGCCTCCACAGGCACTGCCGACTTCCGTGTTAAGGAGACTGGATGGGGAGACCTCCGTTACAGATGGCTAAGCTCGATACTCTGGGGGGGGGAGGGGCGGCCGGGGGCTAGCGCGCATACCGTGAGCCGCTCGTAGCGAGCATCCAAGCAGGAGGGACGCCGGTCTTCCCGGGTTCAGCCACGGCTGCAAGACCTAACCCACATCTGGCTCCTCCCTCATCTACCAGACCCCCGTTTGAGCCACTGCGTGATGCCTCATTAATATTAGCCACCCTATAGATGGTTTTCCTTTTGGCAATAACTTCTGGGAGAATGGTCTCTTTAGGTTCTTTCTCGTGTTAAGATCCTTTTAAGGATTTTAGACAGAGTAGTGATCAGGCCTGACCCTTTGTATTTGCCCAAAGTTTCGTCTGACTTCCACAGATCCCAGGAAGTAGTTCTTCCTAGCTTTTGTTCCTCCAGGAATTCCGAGGGAGAAAGGTTTGGTTTTTTTAGATGAAAGAAGATCTAAAAAGTCTTCTACACTACTTTGAAGTTACTAGTGAATTTAGTAAAGATTCCCAATTACTGATTACTTTAAGTGGCCCCAAAAAAGGTTCAAAGGCTTCCAGAGGTTCCATTTACAGATGGATTAGAGAAGCTTAATATGAGGCCTACAAATCTTCAGGACAATCCCCTCCTTCCAGAGTTAGGGCTCACTCTACTAGGTCTCACTCTCTAGCTGCCTCTTGGGCAGAAATAGCGGGTGCATCATGGGAAGATATTTCCAAAGCTGCTGTCTGGGCCTCCTCTCATGCATTCGTCAGGCTTAATAGAGTCCAGATGCCCTCCAGCCAGGACCTCTCCTTTGGAAGGAAGGTACTTAAGGCTGTCATCCCTCCCTAAGGTATAGATCTTGCTTATCCTCTCAAGTAGCTGTCCTGGAAGGTGAGGGGGGAAAACCCCTGTTAGACTTACCGATAACGGTATTTCCAGGAATCTTCCAGGACAGCATCTATTTCCACCTTATTCTTGTTGCACTGGTTCCCTTATTTTAACCTGGTGGGGGTGGTGTATTAATGAGTCTCTCTGTTATTTCTCTTCCGAGTTCACTTTTGACCTTCATACAACTGAGGGTCAGGGGAAAGGGAGGGGCCTTTTAAATTGTGTCTGAAGGCGTAGCCAATCATCTCTAAAGTAGCTGTCCTAGAAGATTCCTGGGAATACCGTTACCAGTAAGTCTAATGGGGTGTTTCTTTTACCAGAAGGGGCAGGCAGCTTCCATTGCCAATTGGGTCTGTTAGTTGGTCACTGGGAGGAGTTGGTCATTGAGAGGAGCGGCGTGCTGACGTCACCGCGTGCTGCGTTAGTCCCGGAAGTAACGGGCTGCTGTCTAGAGCCGGCCGGCTCGATTGTTCTCTGTTGATTTTGGCCAACTATTCCATTTTGTCTTTTTGATTAATAGCCCTCATTCCCACGAGGCGGATCTGCTGCCACGGAGTCCGCCAGCTCAGCGGGAGATCTCTCCGTTGAGCTGGTGAATGACAGGTCCCTCTCCACTCACTGAGCAGGGAGGGGCTTGTCGAGTGCCGCTGGTCGCTATGGAGAGATCGGACAGCATGTCCGTTTTCGTCCGATCTCACCTGATCCACCAGGGACGGATGTGAACGTAGGGCCATCCGTCCGTTTTTTGCCGGATCGGACCGGGTCGGATGTCAGCGGACATGTCACGGCTGACATCCCTCGCTCCATAGCCTTGCATGGAGCGCCCGTTCAGGTCCGCCGACAAAACTAACAGGCCGACCTAAACTGTCCGTTCGCGTGAAAGTTGCCATACATTTTTTTTTTTTTTTTTTTTTTTTTTTTTACACTATGCAAGCTTTCTTTTATCTTTTATGGGGATTCAACCATCTGGCTGCATTGAGATGATTACCGTTGCTGGAATTGAGGAGTTTTGTGCCTGCCCATTGAGACCCCAGGCTAGGTTATAAGCCGCTTGCGCTCCTGGGTCCCATGTCATAAGGGACCGTATCATTCCGGTAAGCCGCAGTGTCTGTAGGTGGAGGCATCTTTCTTACACTCTGCGCGTTTTCTGTGGTGTTTAAGATTTTTTCACTGTGATTAAGTTTTTCACATATTGTGTGTGGACTTATTTTGGATCTGTTTTTATTCAACTGTTTTTTCCATCAGATATCACATGTTATATGGACTCACTTTTTTGTTCTTTTTGTCAATCAGGATTCACTTGTCTATTACATTTTGTCACTAATGTTTTTATTAATTACTTTCTCGCCATACCTTTTACCATCACTGTATTTCTTTGAGATTGGGTTTCACCAACCCATCCATATACACACTCAGGGTTTTTGCAGTTTCATTGTTTCATATATAATATTTTTTTACGTTTTTATATACCGTATTTATTGGCGTATAACACGCACCCCAAGTTTAGGAGGGAAGTTTTAAGGAAAAAAAACTTGCATTAAAATGCCCATCAATGCAGCCTTATCTGTCCATCTGCAGCCTTGCCCCAGTGCAGCCTTGTCAGTCCAGCCATGTCAGTGCAGCTTTGTGCACTCACTGCCGACATACACAGCCGTGTGTAGATTCAAATATGGCGCCGAGACTGCAGGGATTCGTCGGAGCCGAGATACACATACCCGAGTGTTCTCGTCTTTTTTTGGCGCCGCTCACAGTCACGCCCAGTCCAGCCCTATGGTGGACATAACACAGGTCCAAGGGCGGGACTGGGCGTGACGGCGCCGCTGAAAAAAGCCCTGAACACTCAGGTATGTGCATGTCGGCTCCGACGAATCCCTGCAGCCTCGGCGCCATATTTGAATCTACCCACGGCTGTGTATGTCGGTAGCGACCGCGGCAATTGCCGCGATCCCTCCGATGACACAAAATTCGGGGGGGGGTCGGCCTATAACACGCACCCACGATTTCCCCCTGATTTTCAGGGGAAAAAAGTGCGTGTTATATGCCGATTAAATACGGTATATTTTTTTTTGTGCTCACATTTTGTATTATTTTGCATTTACCATTTGCTATTGGTAAACGCTTTGGCCCAATTCCAATGGTTTGTTTTTTTTAATATCAATCCTTAACGCAGCTTCATCTTGTTTTATTTCTGTTTTGGTGTAGTATAACGCCTTTTAGTTGCAGCTTGGTCCTTTTTAGATAATAGCGCAGTTTTCCTTTTTAACATTCAGGCCTACGGTCTGAAATTAAATGAATTTGGCTCCTCCCTTTAGTGTGAGAGCTCATTCTACCAGGGGTGTAGGAACCTCCTGGTCTTTTCACCGTCCATTATCTGTGGCTCAGATTAGTAAGGATTCTACCTGGTTTCAGTGCATACGTTCACAAAATTTTATCTGGTGGATGTTCTAGCAGCCAAAGATTCAGCTTTTGGCTGCAGTGTACTGCGGGCTGCCGTATAAGGACTGATGGCTATTGTTTGGCAGGGTGTCTCACTCACCTCAAGGCTATTGCTCTAGGACGTCCAAGTAGGTAATGAATATTGGCCTAACTCTGTGTCCCGTGATATACTCAAAGAAAAGGATTTTACAGTTAAGTATGACGAAAAAATCCTATTATATAGATAATATTCTACTTGTCAATTAAAGGGGTTGTAAAGGTAATTTTTTTTTTTTTTTTTTTTTAACAAACATGTTATACTTACCTTCACTGTGCAGCTCGTTCTGCACAGAGTGGCCCCGAACCTGGTCTTCTGGGGTCCCTCGGCGGCTGTTTCAGCTCCTCCCCGCATGCATTCACCACCTTAATGCGAGCTCCCTCGCATGGTGGTGAGTGCTTGCGGGCGCGCTCCCGTGATACAGCCGGCGGCTATAGCCGCTCGCTGTATCACTCGGCCCCGCCCCCCGGCGCGCCGCGTCATCGGATGTGATTGACAGCAGCGCGAGCCAATGGCTGCGCTGCTTTCAATCCATCCACTGCAGCCAATCAGCGACCAGGCTGAGCTGCAATGAAGATGACGAGAACGAGCAGCGAAGATTCGAGGCGTCAGTTAAGTAAAACGGGGGGGCTGGGGGCGGCGGTATTGTCTAAAGTTTTTTCACCTTAATGGATAGAATGCATTAAGGTGAAAAATTTTTTACCTTTACAACCCCTTTTAATATCATCATCACTGATCTAAGTATAATAACATTGTAGGATGTAGATGACACCTATGGGTTTAACACTGGGCAGGGATGGAGATGGCTCCTCTGGATCCTAGTCTAGATATATACTGTAGATGGAGATAACACTTGTGGTTATAACTCTGTAATATAAGGATGGAGATGACTGGTCTCAGGGCTCAGTGTGGATGAAGCCCGGTGATAGCGCATACCCTGAATTCGGGGGTTCAACTTTGCTCCCTTCCCACCTCCCTCACCGGGCAGTGTCCTGGCAGAGTGACACACTTATCCCCGACACAGTGCTGCCTCCTTCTCGGCTCCTTTTCCTCTCCTCACACCACAGACAATCCCTAGGCCTGGCCTGAGCCCGCAGGCCACCTCCAGTGAGCGCTTTGACACTATGGAGGCTGAACAGCATCCCCAGCCTGACAGCGACAGGAAATAACTTTGACGAATCCTGGTACTCACGAGGAGTATGTCCATTGTATAAGCTTCCCTTGCTTGGTAACAGAACAATCCTAGATCCCTTAGCTCATCCAGTCACTTGTCCGGGACACAGCGTAGGGTGGCCCAAAACATAAAACTGTATATTGGAATATTGTCACAAAGAGATACTCTGGGACAATCACCCCTTTGCATAATGACACAGGGCAAGGTAAACTGTACATTCAAACTTTTCAACAAATAATTCAATCAGTAACTGGGCAATTAGACAGCTTTGTCAGCAGAAAAAATTAGCGTTGGAGAAATTCCCCCTCTAGCAATTTAAATCGATTCTTATCAAATTAATTTTAATAAAATGCTTTTGGAGTAAAAATAAATCCAAAGATAGTTTTCTATTTATGATACGTTAATAATTTAGTTTATTCATATTCTGCAATATTTACATTTTTGGGAAACTTATTCAATGAATCCAAGCTGAGTTAACCTGCACTGCATTCACACAATTTAACAGTAACCATGCAATAAAACAAAGTTCAGGAAAATTCCTTTATCCCATTGTTTTTCAAACCTATGTACACTACAAACTGAATTGGTTTTAATATTGCTGTTTTACTAACCTGACAGCTTTTTATTCTAAATAGGAAACCTTCATTTTGTTAGCAAATATTAAAGATTTTAACTACCAGCAAGAATAAGTCCGTGCAATTAAAGAGCACCTGTCATTTCAGATTCATCATGGCAGTGCCTATTAGTGGGCATCTACTCACCTGCTGCCCCCACGTCCCTCACCTTGTTGTGTCACTGTCTCATCACCAGCCATCCCATTTAAGTGAATGG